>NW_019168015.1:11948757-12524087 GCF_002303985.1 Durio zibethinus | reverse complement strand
TCACAAAAATATCTTTTTAAACAAATGTATTATTCTTTTTTATTATAAAATATTTTATCGTCAAACAGTAAATTAAAGAGAGAATAATGTAGACAATTATCGATGATAACACGATAACGTATGTATGCTAATGAATGTCATGTAAAATGAAATGCAATTTAAAAGTTGGGTTCTTAAGTATAATGAGACCACCCTGACTCTCCAACATCTAAACAGAGCTTAGGTGCGACTGTTTATATTTAAGATCCTAATTTACAATTATACTTTTTATTTATTAATCTTATTATTAATGCGAATTAAAAAATCATGTGAAAAGACTTAACAAAATAAAATTTTCTAAATACCCCGTCATATAGGCGGTATTCGAGAACAAATTACTTCAAATGAGATTTTCACACGTGTCCTTAGGATTTACAGGATGTTTTGAGTAAGGGCTTGAATAAAGGTTTTAAAGGTTAGAGTTTCAAGATTTTGAAGATTCGGATTTTAAGGTTTTGATTTGAGTCTTGAGGGTTTTAGAGTTCGATTTTAAGGTTTAGAGGGTCTTAAACTTGAATTTTAGGGTATTGAAGGTTTAGGGTTTTGATTTTAAAGTTTAGAGATTTTAGGGTTTTGATTTTAAAGTTTAGAGATTTTAGGGTTTTGATTTTTTTAAAAAATGAGGTATGTGGTTTTGATTTAAGAAGTTTTGAATTTTTGGGGTTTTGAGTTTTAGAGGTTTGAGATTTTATTGGGTTTAGATTTAAGGGATTTTAGATTTTTAGGGGTTTCGAATTTTAAGGGATTTTGGATTTTAAAGGTTTCGTATTCCAAGGTTTTGAAATTTAAGAATTAGTGTTTAAGGTTTCGTTTTTAAGAAAATACGAATATCTCTAAAAATCTTCAACATCTAGGCAGATTTTCGGAGCAAATTCGATTTTAATGATTTTTAAAAATTAATTAAAAATTTTTCATATATTTCTTTTTTATGAAAATTGATTAATAATAATTCTTCAACATCTAGGCGGAATTATTTTTAAGAATATGTTTTTATTCCCTCTAACATCTAGGCAATGAAAGTAATAAAAATTATTTTATTATTATTATTATTATATTTTTAAAGCATTTTTAATATATATTTTTTAATTATTATCTTACTTATTTTCATTTTTATTATTATTAAAATAATTAAATATTTATCCTAACAAATTTAAAAATTTATCATGTATAAATATATAAAAATACTTAAAATAACAAAAATGATAATATAGAAAAAAATTAGAAAATTAAAAAAAAAAATTTACCTGAACCGGACTGGTCAACGACGGTTTGGTTAGATAAAAAAGGGGTCGATTCGATGCACGATTCGGTTGAGCAAGTTGAAGAGCGGTTCGGATCGGTCTAAGGAGCTACTCGGTCTAGTCTGATCAAATCGGTTCAGGGTTGCTGAGGAACCAGGTTGGTGGGTCGGTTGCGCGGACCCCGGGTCAGGTCCGGGTCCACGCGCGGATCTTCCCTTACCCTATACGACGTCGTTTTGGCTTTTAGACCTTTATATATAACTGAAAAAAGAAATTTTGTTTCAGTCTTTTTCTTTTTCAGAAAAAAAAGTAGAGGAGAGCTCTAGAGCTTCCTCGCCATCTGGTCGTCGAACCGTCGCATCGGTCGCCACCTGGTTCACCATCGACGGCGCTGTCGGTGATTGTCGGTGGCCAGAAAACCTTTAAAATACCCTAAAAAAATTTTTTTTCGTTCTCTTTTCGGATCTGGCTTTGTTTTTTACCAGAAATAGCCCCGATCGTCGTAGATCGGGGCTTGAAGTTTTCTGTCTTCTTTTTTTTTTTTTTGAGAGACTAATATGATTTTTGCTTTTACAGGTAGCGTGGCGCTAGGTTCCTTCCTACGGAAAGAACTGTGTTTGTCTATTTTTTATTTCTATTTTCTTTGGTTTAGGTATTTGGGTGTGGGTTTGAAATTTAAGTTTTTTATGCGTGAGGATGGGAGTTCTATTTGGGGTTGTTGAAAGTGTTTTGAGGAAGGTAGTTCATTTGAGCTCGAAGGTTTGTCGTAGGGGTGGATTGAATAGGCCTTTTTTTTTTCAGAGAGAGTCTAAAGGGGAAAGGGGCTGGGGGTTTTAAAGAGCTTCAAATAATGAGATCTGGGTGGCTGTAGGTGAGCTGAACAGGGGGCTGATTGGGGGCGACAGTGATATCGTACCAGCCTTCTGGTTTCTGTCTCTTTTTCTTTTTTTTTATTATTATATTTTTAAGTTATTATTATTATTATTAATATTATTATTAAAATTATTATTATTAAATTGAAATGAAAACAGTAAACCCGGACAAAATCGGTGTCTACACCCATATGAAGGAGAAACTTACAACTTCTGCAAGAACAAACCAATGGAAAGAACGCAAGAAGGATCATCTTTTGAAGGAGGACTATCATGATTCCAATATGTTAATTTATCGAATTTGGCTTTCACTTCACAAGCTTTTCTCTTGCCTGAGATGCTCTTCCCTAGAACAAAGCTTGTAGAACAATCAGAAAGAGGAAGACTAATACAAATTCTATTAAAACACACCAATAGGTTTATTATGGAGATCTGTACCAATTTACGAGATATTATCCACTTTGATCTAAATATCTCACAGTTTTATCTTACAATAGGCATCTTAAAAGTATGGATTGAAACTCTACTTATATATCATAGCATAGAACATCTAGGATTGAGATGTTACAAACTCTCATGTTAAAGCTTTGCATCCTAATCAAACCCAATACAAAGTACATACATAATTATAAAACTAAGATCACACCAAATGTTAAAATACTAAGGGTGACTCTCACTGTGTAGCGTTTAACACTTTAAGGATTTTAGATGTAGCTTTCAAGATCTAGTACTTAGCTCTCATCCAATCGATGATGGCTCAGATACCATTTGTAAAGGCTTACATCTAACCTGTGAAGTATTGTCTACTTTAATCCAAAGATCTCCTAGCTTTCTCTCACAAAAAGCATTTTACATGCCTCCTAATAAGGAAAAACTCAGCTAGGTTAAAGCCTCAAAAACTCCTTGATAAAAAATTTGAACAAGGATTGTGAAGACCCACATCAAACTTGGGGGTATTGTCTACTTTAACTTGAAAGTCTCATCATTTTGAATAAGGACCATGGAGATCCACACCCAACTAAGGGGTATTGTTTATTTTGACTGGAAGGTTTAATGATTTTATCCCACAAAAAAAGTTTCATAAGTTTAAGTTTAAGTCTCAACTTATATATCATAACAAATTTTTAGAATCTCTCGACGTGAAATTGGGATGTTACACATAAACTCTCAAAATCTCTTGATGTGGGATTGGAGTGTCACACATAAACTCCTGTGTTCGAACTTAAAGTCCCTGTCAAACTCAACAAAAAGCACAAATAGAATCAAATAACCGTATACACAGAAGTAAAATCACACCAGACATAGAGATTTTAAAGGTGGCTCCCATTATGTAACACTTAACTCACGTCAAATTGGTAATTTGACTCTGATACCATTTGTGAAGACTCGCATCTAACTTGGAAGGTATTGTTCGCTTTGACCCTTAGGTCTCACTATTTTATCTCATAAAAAGCATTACACAAGTTTGAGTTTAAGTCTCAGTTTATATATCATATCAGATCCTTAAAATCTTCTAATGTAAGATTGGGGTATCATAGGAACAAAGAAGAAGAAAACTTAAGGAAATGGCAAATACAACCAACAATATATCACATCCGTTAATATTGTTATATTTGGGGCATGAAGCCTACTGCAAGACCAATGGAACTTCCTAAAATCCATCAATTCATAGCCAAATAGGTTAGTAAAAACAAAAATGTCCAGAGAGCACCCAAGTAGAGCACATTTGTCTCAGGGAAGCACCACCTTTCACTCTCATTAACTAATTCACCAAAAGAAAAGATACAAAGACCACGTTCAATAAATCAATGATAATACAATACCTTGTTCATTGGTTTTCAGATAACATTTTCCCTGTAAATGAAAACTGTATAAATTTTCCAAATCATTTTTCTTTCTTAGACTATCCTCCCCAATTCAATGGGCTTAAACCAACCTTGTCCTAACATACAACTATAACTCAGAATTCAACTCCATGACATTAACAAGAATTTCATCTTTCCAACAAAATTAAATATAAAATATCATTTAAAAAAAAACTAGAATAACCATTTGGAAAAGAAATAGTAGTTCCTTGAAGCTTCTACTGCTAACACATCAATCTCCATCCCTACTTAACATAAAACCCAAAAAAAAAAAAAAATCAAATCTTTACCTTTGCATAACATTTAATTATAAGAAACATACCTAGAGAAAAAAAAATGTTACCTTTGGATTTGGGTTTGAAGTATTGAGAAACAGAGCTAGGACCATTGAATTTGATGCTGCATGGGAAGTGATGAACTTGACCACTTAGATTTACTTTCTCTTCTTTATCTTTCTAGCTTAGGTTTATGCTTCTTGTTGTCCCCCTCTCTTCTTTCATTTTCTCCCTTTTCAATTCAAACCCTAACCCTAATTGTCTCCACACCTCAAAATTTTGGCTTTTCTATGTCTTCTCAGTCCTAACCTTCTCTGCACCCAACATTATTCCCATGCTTTTTTGGCAGGGTTTTACCAAGGTTGTTAATACGTTATGGGACATTCTTTATCCCCTTGCCTTTTTTTTAGATTGAAGTATGGGTTGTTTTAGTATATTGTTTTAGATTTTTTGATTTAGTAAAAAACTATTTTTAAATATATATATGAATTTGTACATATTAATATTATTAATAATTTACAAAATAAATATATAATATCTTTAAAAATATAAAAAATAATTTTATTAATTTATCATGATATTTTTAAATAATTAATCTAATTATATAATATTTAAATGAGTATTTTTATTTTTTCATATAAAAATTTATTAAGATAAAAGCAAAAAGATTAATAGAAAAAAAACTTTGAGATTATTAAACTTAAGAGAGAGAGCACAAATATTTTCTTTAAAATTAAAATACATATAAATTTTGGTTTAGAAAAATAAATATATAAAAAAAGTTGTAGTAAAAATAAAGAAATCCAACTTTGAATAGTTATTTTGTTCATTAATTTTATTTTTATTACATTAAAAATAGTCAAATAATAAAAAATAAATTATAAATTATAAAATATGTTTCAAAATTAAATACTGGTTGAAACAAATTAATTCATCAAAATCAATCAAAACTAATTAAAACTAACAAAAACGACCAATATTACCCAATGTCAAATCCAATATGAAAAATCACTTTTAAATATATTATTTTTTGACATAATTGGAGCATACCAATCCATATAAACCAATACCAAAATGAAATTAACTTGGTTTTTTTTTCCAAATTTTCCTCTTTGCTTTAAAAATTAGTCAATTATTATTGCATCATTTTTCTTCTAATATGAAAAAATTTATTTATTGAGGACTCCATTTTATCATATTTAGTCTCCAAAGTGTTTGACGTTCAAGATTTGGTTATGACACTAAGTTAGTATAGCATTTATACCTGACGTTTAATAAGGACAATGGTTAATTTCATAAATGATTTTTAAATTATAATAAAATATTAACTGTGGTACTTAAGTTTTAAAAATTTTTAATATAATACATTAATTATAAGTCTGTTAACTAATGTTATATTTAGATGATTATTTGTCTATTATATGTTATCACTTGAAGCTAATTACGTTAAAGATTAATATCAGATTAATTAACAAATTCGAAATTTAAGTACTATATTAGAAATTTTTAAAATTCACATATCATAATAAACATCCATTCATAGCATTAACCCTTATAACAAATCCAAAATCATAGTTTTCTAACATTGATTTTTCAATTCAGCCATAGCCCAGGGTGTCAAATTTAGCTTTGAAATGCTATTACTGCTCCGTCCAGCCATGGTTTGTTCCTCCATATGTATGTTAGTGCTACATTCTGGTTCTCATATCAGAATCTTTGATATTTGCATGTTTAGGTACCAAGTGTAGTGAATTTGGTTCTGTTTCTTCCTTCACTGTTTCTCTTAAATTTGTATGATCTATTGATAAAATGATGAATTTTTAATTTTAAATATCAAAGTTTAATCTCGATAAATTCAAATACCAAAAAAAAAAAAATTATGGGATTATAAATGTTCTTATGGTTTGGGAACTTAACCACTTACTGCTTTCATTACTGAAATTGCATTCACTTCACATACCAATAAGTAAGAGAAACCCTCCATAGGCGCAGATCTAAGAGCCGAAATGTGAAAAATAATGTGGCCTATGAACATATTTATTAAATCGACCTATGAACTATCTGTATAACTGTAAATGTAGTGCATGTTAACTACAATTGGTACTGAAAAACTGGAATTTTAGATAGAATTATATATCAAAGTAACTCAAGTACGAAAGAAAACATCGAGTAATAAAATATTTCAATTTTGAATATATGAGAACTATTTGCAACACCCTTTCCTTCCTAATAATGTAGATTGCCAATTACAACTGGCCTAGTTTGTTAACATGGCTGCAAAGTATAATGTAAAATTTGATTCCAATGGCCAACTCTTTTGGTAAGTTAGTGAAGTGAATGTATTTGGTTCTGTTTCTTCTTCACGACTTCTAATAAGGTTATATATCCTTGTGCTTTGGGTTGATTATGGTTTAGGGTTACCTTTTCGCTTTCTTGAATAAAATATTGGGATTCATGTCACGTATCAAAAGATGATTAGAAAACCCATTGTTAGGCGCAGATCTAAGAGCCGAAATGCCATAACAGATCAACCAAATAATCTATAGCCTATGGACCATCTTTAAAAATTGTAATTTAAAAAAAGTTTTAGCAAGTGTGAGATCTTATCGATAGTAAAAAACATAGTTTTACAGTTGGGACTTGAAACTAGAGTTTTGGTTAATAGATTCATACAATCATTCTTAAGAAGTGTCATCTAATAAATTTGAATTAAAATCATAACACTTACAAATCCTTTTCTTATCTCAAGTTATAGCTTCTTTTGTTAAAAAAAAAACTGTCATGAAATTAAGGAAGTGTTTGGTATCTTTGAAAAATCATTATGATAATGTAATCATCGAGATGATTTTATTATCAAAGTGATCTTAATTTTTGTGATTTGAAATCACTTTATTTAGTTAATAATCATTAATTTTTAAGAATTAAAAATTATTGTATTTGGTATTATTAAAAATTAAATATTATTTTATTTAAAAATTCAAAAATAATTTTGCATATTGTAGTAGTTACACAAATTAATAATTTTAAGATTATTTAGAGATAATAATTTGTAAATTATTAGTAATATTTATTTATTTTATAAATAAATTATTAAATTAATAAATATATTTATTAATAGGTTAGTTGACTTTTATAATATAAATTATGTAAAAAATATTTTAATTAAAAAATAAAACCAATCTATATATTAAATTAATAATATAAAATATTATATATAAAATAGTAAAAAAATAAAAAATAAATTATTTTAGAATTTGTTACAATGAATATTAGCTTGAGAATATAAAATTTTATAATATAAAATAATTACAATTTTAAGAGGAAGCAAATTTTAATTCACATATTAAATAGGTAAAATTGATTATTGTTAATTTTACATATATTACTTCATACTAGTAATAAAAGTTTTCTACCATTTTATATAAAAATTATATCATCCTCTAAGACAGTGATCTAATTACTTGTTGATCCAAAATCATTATCAAGTAAAATTATCAAATGCTTACCAAACACAATGATCTAATCACCATATATAAATTACTATAAATTTTAAAGTGATTATCGCATACTAAACACTACCTAAACCCTAAATTACACTATTAACTTATATTTTTGTCGTATATCAATAGATAATAACTAGGAGTATTTTTTTTCTCAAAGTAAATCGTTGGAATCTTCACTGTACTCTCCGACTTTACTTTTGGTTGCTGTATTATTTAAAGGATCGAAAGCAGTCCAGTTTATTATTAAAACGTTCTTGCCATCATTCAACTTTGGAGGTTGGCCATAACCCATAACATAAAAAAAAACTACCTCTGCAGATCCTCTAAACAAATTTATACAGTTAGCTTTCTGGTTTTCTTGCACATTTTTGGTACATATGGGCACCATTTTGAAAAGGCTCATCACTATTTGTTCAATGTATCAGATTATAGCCATCAACTTCTGGTCAGGCATCTGCTCTGCACAGAATGTTTCTACCGTTTTTATTTTTGGAGATTCTCTGGTTGAGGTAGGAAACAACTTCTACATTAACACATTGGCCAAGCCAGTGTTCCCAAATGGTATTGACTTTGCCGAAGGAAGTCCATCCGGTCGATATACCAATGCTCGAACAGTTGGTGACATTATAGGCAAGTTTTGCAAATTCTTCTGTACATTAATAGCAGATTATAACTAGTTGACCATAACATATTGGAGCAACTTAAGAAGTTGATCCCACTCAGCTAATTTCCCAAAATTTGTGTTTCAACAGAAGAAGAATTGGGTTTTAAAAATTACTCTCCTCCTTACCTGGCCCCTAATACTACTGGAGATTTGATTCTGAAGGGTGTCAACTATGCCTCCTCTGGATCAGGAATCTTGAATTCCACCGGATCAATCTTTGTAAGTTTTCTTCCTATTTTATTCATGGAATTTTAAAGCATTTTGTTTTTCCATTTTAGCAGTCATGTATTCCATCATAAAATTGGAGGTTTCATCATAAAATTGGAGGTTTATATATATATATATAGGAGGCCGTAGTGTGGGAAGGAGAGTAGAATATGAAACCACCTTGTTAAGTTCACATTCAACCATTAATAGGTCTCTCCAGTTGAGAGCCTACTAGGAGAGGAATCGGATCCGGGATGGGGAAGGGTTGCAGGTGTTGATATATTCCTAAACTAGTTTGATGTCATCTTTTTAAATGTGACGAATCAACTCAGTTAAACTCCAGGTTTATAAAATTGAAGTTACCAAATATACTTGTTAAAGTGATCTTTAATCAAGTAGTTTTAAGTTATCAGTGAAGATTTCAAACGAATTGATGAATGGATTAATGTTTTCCAGGGTGAGCATATTTGCATGGATGAACAAATCAGTTACTTTGCAAAGACTAGGCAAGACATCATCTCAAGAATTGGTGCACCAGCGGCTCAAAGTTTGTTAAGAAAGGCATTATACTTTCTCGCAATCGGCGCCAACGATATATTCGCCCAACAGAAATCTACAAAGCGGGATATCAATGTTTATCTGGATACTTTAGTGTCCAAATTCAAATCCCAGCTCACAGTAAACACTTTCTTCTCATTTCAACTGTTTGTTCTATAATATTGAAATCTAACTACAATATGCAATATTTTTGGATCTTTGTAGACACTTTACAATTTGGATGCCAGGAAGATTGCAGTGACAAATTGCCCTCCCCTGGGGTGCACTCCTTTTGAGATAGATCATTTATGTGCCGATAATTGTGTTTCTTCCTTCAATGACGTTGCCAAGTTATACAACACTAGATTGAAAAGCCTGCTTCAAGAGCTTACAACCAAACTTTCAGAATCAAACTTTGTTTATGTCGATAATTATGCGATAGTAGAGGATATTTTACAAAACTATAGATCATATGGTGATTCACTCATATTTTACTTAATTTTTGGTTGAATTGGATGAAAAATTGGGATTTGGAATGACTTTTAAATTTTGTTTTTTTTTTTCAGGATTTGAGAATGCAGACTCGGCTTGTTGCCAAGTGACTGGGAGGCATGGTGGTCTAATCGCATGCGGATATTTGTCTCGAGTTTGTCCAGACAGAACAAAGTATGTCTTCTGGGATCCATACCATACCACTGAATCAGCTAATCTGATTGGTGCAAAGCATGCATTGGATGGTGGCCTTGAATATGTTTCACCCATCAACATCCGACAGCTTGCTAATTCTTGAGCAAACCCTATATATAAACTCAAATTATCTGAGTAAAATGTGAAAGAAATAAAAAAAATAATAAAAATTTATGGCATTCAAGAAGTAGTGATGAGAAATCTATTTCCAACAATATGAACCTTCGTGCATATCTCTCTATATATATAACATTAGCGTTCATCTCAATCAAGCTAATCTTATATTTCATCCAATAATATTTGTTCAGATTAAAGAGATTAACTTTTAAAGCATTTCTCAATATATAAAATGTATATTGAATTTGAATATTGCTATTAATTTAATCCGAACCAATATGCCATTTTATGAATAAATCTTCCAATTTCATATAAAAAAATTAAAATAATCATCTGTATTTTGACCAAGCTATATTAATTGATGTTAATCTAAAGGGTGACATTTAGCGAGAGTAGCCTTAAATGAAATTTCTCATAAAAACAATTACACCTAATATATATTAATTAGGATAATACGACCCTTATAGGTCAATTTTCTCACATGTCTGCTGATATTTAATTATATATATGGTCCATAGCCAGTAATACGATGTTATATGTTTTAAAGACCCAATTTCTTTGGAATTTCGGCTCTTAGATCTACACCTTCGCCATTTTTTTCTCTTTGGAAACTTTCTAATTCGACTAGTTTTTGTCATTAAGTTTACTCTTATCCTAATTCACCGTTACTTTGCATATAGTCGACGAGTTTTGGTTATGGCATATTGGGATGTTGTGCCGGATTCAAAACCATATCATCTACAATAATTATAATATAATTAATCAATTATAATTCAAAATTATGTTATATTTATAAAAATTTTATATAAAATTTACATTTACAAGTAATAAATTATTAAATAAAATTTTATTTTAATTGAATAATTATTATATTATAATAAAAGAAAATTATAGGTGATATGCTTTATGGAATTCCATTCTATTTCATTGTTTACAACTTGTAAACTTTTTTAATTTGATTTCTTCACAAAAATTGCATTTACTTAATTTCACATGCCAAAAAAGGAAACAATAATATTTAACCCTTTTTTGGGGGCAGATCCAAATGCTAAAGAGAATGGGGGCTATGGACCATATCTAAGGCTACAGTGCAACTTATAATAAATATTGAACAGGACTTTGCATAAATTATTTAGATGTAGAATTTCTTCAAATTTCTTATTATTAAATTGATACCTGCTCTGCAGAAAACGTTTCAGCCTTTTTTATTTTTGGAAATTCTCTGGTTGAGGTACGAAACAAACTTCTACGTTTAAAACAATTGCAAAGTCAAAGTATTATAATGGTATATATTCACTTTGGTAATGGAACTATTCGACACACCAATGTAAAAATAGATTTGGTGATTCATGTATTTGTATCATAAAAAATATTAAAAAATAATATATTTGTATCATGTTTCACACAAAAATTAAGTGTTATAATTCGTATCGATATAAAAACATAAAATATATTTTTTTATTTTGTTAAACTTATTTATAATCACTACAGGGATTAAGCTTTTAGTGATTTTTTTTTTTTTTTACATTTAGCAACGTTTATAAATGACACTAAAGGATTAGAGGCATTTATAAACATCACTACCAAAAACGCCACTAAAAGTGTCACCTATATCTGCGTCGAGAAAAATAACGATATTTAAAAAAAAAAAAGCTACTAACTTGATAGCGTTTTTATCACGAAATGTTGCTAAATGTAGAGGTATTTATAGTATAAAATGCTATTAAACTTAGTGGCATTTATAGTAAAAAGCGCTACTACATTTTAACATTTAGAGGCATTTTTAGGTACAAATGCTACTAAATTAAAAAATTTAGTTTTTAAAACTTTTCTTTTAATATTGATTATTATCATTAAATAAAAAATATTAAAAGAAATAAAAATGAACTTAAATTTATAAACTGAATATTATAAATACATAATTTGTTTCAATATGGATGGAATACAAAGTTTAATACATACAATAACATTCAAATTATTTTAGTACATTAATTAAAAATTTAAAATGTATGAAATTGATAACTGTATAGATTTGAAACGCTATTATTTGATGAAAGATTTTTTCCACCTTGGTCACTATCATCTTCTGTTGTTGATGGTTTTCATGCATAATGAATCCTTTCAAGCAACATTAAGTCATTTTCATTAGACACCATGATTTGAAAAAATAAACAAAACAAATGTCAAGATGAGATAAAAAAAAACATAATAGATTATTTCAAAATGGTTTCCTAAGGATATCTTGAATGAATCAACAAATTCATGTTAATGAGTAACATTTTTTTAGTAATTTAAAAAATATTTTGTTGAAAAAAAAAACTAAACATACAATTTTATTTGTGTTTGTAACTAAATTCAACGTTTAATTTCAAGTTTTTCAGAGAAAAATCATATTTCTTTTACTTTCTATTTTATCTTGAATTTTTCTTACCAACCAAATAAAATCAAACTTAGAACTACAATAACAAAATAAATTGGTAAAAAAAATAAAGAACGTAAAGCACTGTTCCAATTGAAATAGAGCTTACCAATGAGCTAAACAATAGCAAAATGCAATAAATAATAGAAAATTATAAGATTTGAACAACAAATTAGATTAGAAAATTTAGAGATTACCAATTGCAAAATAGCTAACTTAAAATTTGCTAAACAAAGGAAAAAAATAAAATTAGCTGCAAATGATAAACTTAGGCAGAAAATGAGAAGAAAACTCAAAATACCAAAATTTGAAGAAAATGAATAGGGAAATAAAAAGTAAAAAGGAGTTTGTGGTTGAAATTTTTAAAAAATATAATAGCGAAAATTTGATACATTGAAATTTTTTGACTAAAAAATAGCTCCAATAATCCACCTAATTAATCAGAATTCAAGATATTGCAAAAAATACCTTTAATATATCCTCCTCATTTTTTATAGGAAGATTAGAGGCGTATTCAAGCAAAAAACTCTTTAAATAATCTGCTCATAAAAAATATAGATGATTATCGAATGCGTTTTTTTACCAAAAACACCTTTAATAATTCTCTTAAAAAATTGTAAAAGATTATTGAAGGTATTTTTGATCAAAAATACCTCCAATAAATCTCCTTGTCAATAAATTTGCTAAAAATAGAGTAGCATTGTTGATTAGAGCATACAGTCCTTAACCATAAAATTATAGGTTTGATATCTCCTTTCAATATTTTTTAGGTTTTTTGAGGGATTATTATAGACTAGAAATTCCTCTAAAAAATTGGAGATGAAAATGCTAAAATGAGGGATAAAACCTATGATCTTATAATTAACGACCATATGCTTTAACCAACAACGCTACTCCATTTTTAGCAAATTTATTGACAAGAAAATTTATTGAATGCATTTTTGACCAAAAATACCTTCAATAATCCTCTACAATTTTTTACGAAAATTATTGAAAGTATTTCTGGTAAAAAACATATTCAATAATCGTCTTTATTTTTTATGAGGAGATTATTCAAAGCGTTATCTACCAAAAATGACTTCAATAATTTCCTATCTATTTTTTAAGAAGGGATTATTAAAAATATTTTTTATAAAAAAATGCATTTAATAATCACTCTAATTTTTTAAAAAGGATTATTCAAAGCATTTTAGTCAATAAACACCACTAATTTTTGTCTTTAATGGTATTTATAAGTACAAACGTCGCTATTTGAATATTTAGTGACATTTTGATAAAAAATGCTTTAAGTTTTATAAAAACACGAAATTAACGATGTTGTTAAGTGAAATATCACTACAAAACTGTACCTAATTTTTTATTTTCTTGTAATGAATTTTTATTAAAATTTTAATTTGTATTATTTTTATATTTTTTATTCGTATTATTTTCATATCATATTACTATATCATAATTGAAATTGTCAAATCTCTATAAAAATAACTGCTGATAGTATAAGTTTTTTTATATTCTTTAATTTTGTAAATTAACCTCATATTTTTAATTTACTACCTGAAATTAGATGTTTAATTTGGCTAAAGAGGAATTGATTTTTTTTTTTTCAGGATTTGAAAATGCAGATTCTACAGCAATTTAGGAAAATAAATAGCTTTCCATATCTGAATTAAGTATATTTTGTTTAGAAAAACTGTGAGAGATAATACAACAAGTGAGTAAAAAAATTTTTTGCTAAAATTGAAGAATCTTTTCCTCTTTGTTTTCTAACAAGTTTTTCATATTCAAATCTATGTGTCAAGATGCATAATCATACTCTCTGTGCATCTTGCTCCTCACAATTTGGACATCCCAAGTTCATCGGGACCCTGTTAGCCATCAATTGTCCCACACAGAAATCATCAAAGTTATGAACACATCAATTGGGTTTTCTGAGTTCAAAAACCTTGTTATTGGGCTATAATCAAAATTAATCACCATACCTAAATATAAAAGATAAAGAATCTTCATCGTGAAGATGACCTATGCCAGTGTTAATCAGCTTTTTGGTTAAATAATTTAAATTCAAAAGGAAAAAAGATTTAGTATACCTAATTGTGAAATAGGTAAAAGGTTGAAATCATTTACATTACACTTCACTTTTAATGACAACTATAGCTGTTCTATCGGGTTAAAAAAAATTATACGTGTTAAAATTAAAATTAAATTTATTAAATAATATTTTTTAAAAATAATTATATAAATTAATTAAATTAAAAATCGATTAATGAAAATTATTGTCTTTACCACCAACATAATATTAATGCCTTTAATTTTATTTTTTATTTTGATGCCAACAGAAATTTTCTCAATTGAAAATTTACAATACCAAACAAATTATTTATCTATTTATTTGAGCCAATAATCAATTATAATCTCAATTAAGTTCCTTCAGCATTTACACCAAAAACCGTAGGTCAAAAGTGTAATTTCGTTTACTAATTCATAAAAAAAAGAACAACTTGAATTAAAGAAATTTAATTTGAAAGGGACACAATATCATAAAAATCCTAGCTTTAAACGTAACCAAAGTAGTAATCAACAACAATCATGTAAAATTAAAATATTTTTTCTTAAAGATAATCAATTGAGTAATTAAAAAGATTTAAAAAAAAAAAAAACCAATTATTACCCAAAAAATTTTCAACTGTTGCTGTCGCCTTGTAAATTTTAAACCTCGTTAAAACCTTTTTCACTCCCTTTTTTTTTTTTTTTTTCTTATTTCTATGTATAAAAGGCAAAAATAAAAAAATAAAACCCAACTAAAGAGTGATTCTGAAGGGAAACAAATCAATCGAAAGAGAAAAAGAGATAAGAGATAGACAGCCTCTAAAATCCCGGATCTATCTTTGCTTTCTCTGCGAAACCCAAAGTACCATATCAAAAATTCTAAGAAAATGGTGCAGAAATCATTGATCTATGCATTTGTATCTCGTGGGGAAGTTATATTAGCTGAGTACACTGAATTCAGTGGGAATTTTAATTCCATAGCTTTTCAATGCCTCCAAAAGCTTCCATCTTCCAACAACAAGTTCACTTACAACTGTGATGGCCACACCTTCAATTACCTTGTTGACAATGGCTACAGTTAAGTTTTTTTTTTTTTTCTTTCTCAATAAATTTTAAATTTTGGCTTCCATTATTTTAAAGTTTGGGTCTTTGGGAAATGAGTGGAAAAGCAAAATGAAAGAGAAGAAAATTTTGGGCCTTTTTCTTTTTCTTTTTTCTTGTAGTGTATAATTTAATGGCTAGAAAAGAAATGGATTTGAGATCTAGAGGGAAAGTTTGGATTTGGGTTTTTCCCATTGGATTATTTATGAGAAAATTGCTTGTTAGAAATGGGAAAAAAAAAATAGATACTTTGTTTTTTACTACTGTTGCTTTTTAGGTAGTTTATCTCTGGTTATTGTGCATTATAGTATTGGAAATTACTCAAATTGATTGGTTAGTAAATGAGGGTTTATTATGGAGATCTTGTGGCTTATTCTTTTTAACATTAGTTGCCTATGTGTGGTATACTGAGTTCGTGCTATATGCTGGTTGTTGAAGGCCCATGTGCAAGTGTGTTATGTCTTGTGTGGTTTGTTTTTTTTTATGTTTAGGTTTCTTCTGATGATGATTGGAATACGTCATGTCTTTATAATGTTATAAACTGACTTCAAGTGAAAGCAAATCGATTCGGTTATCACCCCTGTAACCCACATTCTTGATTAATGCTGAAACAGAAGAAGGTAGGGGGGGGGGGGGGGGAGAAAAGATATCATTAGAAGTCTATCTAAAAATCAGTTAGATTTTATTGTTTATGCATTCTGCTTCAATGAACTCTAATTGACTCCAAGAATTGTTGAAAGAACCTTTTACTGTGTTATCGTTGACAGCTTCTTTTTTATTTCATGTTGGTAAATTGGCTGACTTTTAGATGTTGCAGCATATTGTGTTGTTGCAGATGAGTCAGCTGGAAGGCAAGTACCTATTGCATTTTTGGAGCGTATCAAGGATGATTTTGTGTCAAAATATAGTAGTGGAAAGGCTGCTTCAGCTCCTGCCAACAGCCTGAACAAGGATTTCGGGTATCTACCTCTGACTAAAATCATGAAAATACTTACTGGTTATCTTTTCTTATTATTGTAGCATATCTAACATGCTATTAACTGCAGGCCAAAACTAAAAGAACACATGCAGTACTGTGTTGATCATCCTGAAGAAATAAGCAAGCTTGCTAAGGTTAAAGCGCAGGTTTCAGAAGTCAAAGGTGTTATGATGGAGAACATTGAAAAGGTATATGCTTTGTTAGCTGCACCATGTTTATGCTTCTGTTGTTATGTCAGCCATTTGTAAATGGATGGATTAACCTAGAGTAGATGATAGGGGCTAGTGCTCTGTCTTTATAGGTTTACCTTTCATTTTCTCTTAGGCTGATGTTTACTGCATAGTCATAGTGACAGATGGCTTTAATCATGTTAATATTTCTATGATATTCCTCTTTTAAATCTTAAGGGTCTTTATTATATTTGTGCGGTTCGAATTTTTCAATTAGTTTCAATCATTTGCTGGCTCTGCCAAATGCCAATGCATGTCCTATATCACTGTGGAACTATCTGGTTCTGTTTCTCAAATCTCACATTTCTCGGTGGGCTTTTGGTTGATGTTGCCATCCTGCAGTGCTTCAGGCAAATTGCAATTTTCCCATATTAAATTATAACAACTTTGGTAATCAACCAACTTACCAGAAACATGCTTGTGGTCATTTTTACTGAATTTCCTTCCTGCAGGTGTTAGATAGAGGGGAAAAGATAGAGATACTAGTGGATAAGACTGAGAATCTTCACCAACAGGTCAGTGACTCTCTTTCTCTTTGTCATGCACCAATCAGGTATCTGTGCAAATTTAAACATGTAACAACTTAAACTAAGTTTGTTGTTTCTATTGATGTCATGTGAGAATTGAGATTTGGGTTGGATCGCTCTGTAACATTATGAATTATCAGCAAGGCGGGTTTTAATCCTCAATATGTTATTTTGGCAAAGAAAAACATGAGGAATGATGGAAATACAAGAAAACAGACATTTGTTTTAGTAGCATCAGATCTTAGTTGAGTATGCTAGAAGGCTGCAGAACTTGACTCAGCAAAGCATCATGCAAGGAGACATAATTATAACCTGTTTCCATTGTAACTACATAATTTGATGTTTACAACTTTCTGAAATTATTTCTTTGCAGGCTCAAGACTTTCGAAATACTGGGACGAAAATCCGAAGAAAAATGTGGCTACAGAACATGAAGATCAAGCTGATTGTTCTAGGAATACTGATTGCGTTGATCCTCATCATTGTCCTCTCGGTTTGCCATGGTTTCAACTGTGGCAAATGAGTGCTGTTCTGGATAGGCTTATTAGGTTTCACCAGAGCTTTTGTGATAATATTGTGAGGAAAATATCAAAATATATATAATAACTTACATAAGTCATAAAGATTACCATTTAGCAATCACCAGATGTTTGGTGGAAGTTATTTTTTAATGTGAACAAACCCTATAAGTTTTATTGCATTGCATGAATGTGCTTTTTGGAACTACCATATTGGTTGTTAACCATCAAGCTTCACAGTCCGCTGGCAAAATTTTGTTCCAGGCTGGAATTTGTTTGATGTTCTATTTTTAGCTCAATCTTGTCAGCCACTAATTGTCTGTTTAGTCCCCAAGACATCCGAGTAAATCTTTTTTTTAGTTCCACTCTCCCATGAGTTCTTAGTTCAAAGTCTTACACCAATTAACTGCAATTGCTTTTGGAGAGATAGGGACTCAGATCCATATAATTCTTTAGACATTTGGCTTGAAAGTGGAGAGGTAATGCTTTTGTAGGGAATATTGCAAATTGAATCCTGTAAAAATAAAAACTAATGGCCCGGTGGAGGCAGCAGGTTTTTAAACATTTACAGATTATCTACTCAAGGAGTTCCTGTGGGTTCAACTGTCAGGGCCAACCAAAAATATTGGCAATATTACTCCAGTTTCAATCCCAAATGCTCAAAATCCAAACAAATCTCCAGTTTCAATCTCTTCAACAAAATAAAATATAAAGAAACTATCGATTTCTCCTCTTATACTCAAGAATCTTATTCTCCTTGTGTTTGACAGGTTTCTAATTGTCTGCTTCTGCCTTTCCATCTTTAATTTGATAAACTCATTTTTCCCACTATAACTATTCAAATGCACCCTTCTCCCTCCACCGTTAATCCTGAGCTTCGCTCTTGTTCTCACCTTTTCCAATTTAACACCATTACTACCATTTATTTTCTCTTCAAAACCATCCAATTTTGTTCCGGGCTATTATGTTGTTAAAAGAATTTTTAGTTGATCTCTCCCCTTTTTCATTGGTTGGATTATCTAATTTAGGAGTAATTATTGCGCTCTCTCTCCATCCATTTACAAATTTTTGGGGTTTTTCCTCTATATTTAAGTTCGAATCCACCATTCTAAATATCAGAAGGAAACAGAGTTTTTTCAAACAATTTTTTATGATTATTCGACAGACGGACGATTGTTCATATATCAAAAATCATCATGGATTTTCAACTTATGAAGAAAAGTGAAGTAGGTAATCATAAAGGCGACCAAAGTGAAGTAGGTAATTCCTTGTTGAAGCATTTGGAATTGCAGTCGAAGCTTTGTGATTACACTGACACAGCATCAAATGCTTGCTTCAAACATTAATCCGATTAATATTCAGAGCCTGCTACCTAGCTGCTAATCTGCTGGGATATAAGCTTTGAGATCAATATCCCCCCAATTAACACTGAAATCCAAGCATATTCAAAGACTGACCCAGCTTACTGAACTGAACAAGTTGGTTTCCTTGAAATACAAGTGACTCCCCTTTGGTCATTCCTTTCAGATGCAACTTTTCTACTACCAATCACCTTTGTCGCTGTCTTTTTTCAACCAAAAAATCACAAATGTCTTGCTCCCTAGCTAAGATTTGGTAGTGGAATATGCAAACTTTTGCCTTTGGATCTAATTTAACAACTGTGAGACCCAGTTAGATATCCTTCAGGCCTAATTATGAACCTCAGCTCGGCTACATTCTGTCATAGAATGGCTTGTCAAATACTGAGACTTGGGCTTTCATTAGCACCCGTCGTAGTCTTTATGGCTTGATTTTGTCATTTTGAGGTAAAATCATCACCATTTTTCACTGTTTGTCAATGTCGGGTGTATCAAACAGTTTTGTAAGTTTTACAACTTACAAGTCAGCCACTTTATTGTCAACCCTACTGCTTTCAAACTTAGCATTTTTCTTCAATTTGATTAGAGGGAGAAAATTTGAATTTGGAAAGATCTTGTGGTTAAAGCTAAAGTCCAATACCTCTACCTCAGAAAGAGGAAAAAATTTTGCTGGAATCATATCCGATTCCTTATCAATTCATAGTCAATGAGCATTCAAATCCCACAAAGAAAATGTAAATTTCAATGGTCATTTGAAACTGCCAGCTTTGTTTCAAATAGTCTACAACCACCTAGAATGAAGAGTTTTTTACCAATGAATGGAAAGTAGTTTGCATTATTAGCTGTATCACCCACCAATTTACCAGATGAAACAAGAAATTTTTTTTCTCCTGTTTCAGGTCGATTGTTTGACTTGACCAGTATTTTCTTTTCCTTGGATCCACCGGCAGCTTGACTTGACCTGAATTTCTTAATTACTACTACTATTAATATGTAAGGGGGCCACCAATGGACATTAGATAAGTTGATATGAAATTAAAATTGATGCTCCAAAGTTACAAATTGAAAGTCATTTATGCGTGTGATAAGAGTTTTAGATTAGGAATTTAAAAAAAGAAAATGAAGCAAGTCAAGGCCAATTGCCAAACCATATTAAAGTCTTATGGGCCACAAGCAATTAGCTTTTGCCCTCATAACTTAAGTATTGATTGCCTGGTGGTTGTGGCTATGATTTCTTCCTCCATGTGTGTTTGGTCAAGTGTCATGAACCCTCGTTCATTTAGATACTCTCTCTCAGACCAAGGCTTTAAACTTGTAATAATCAGTGCAATAGTTGTTCCACCTCCTCTTTAGTTTTGCTTTTTCAATTTTGTTTTCAGTTCTAAATCCCACCAAATCCATATCTACCTTCAAAATTCTCCCATAAAATTCTTTCCCTATCAAGGGACCCATCTTATGTAAACCAGAAAATGTGCCATAAAATCAAATTAAAAAGCCAAAAAAAGCCATAGAAATCCCTGGTAGGTTTCTGCCCCCATGCCATATTTAACACAATTACAAAAACAATGGGTTAATATCATCTCAGGAATCAGGTCCCATAGCTCTTAATTATTTTGTACCCCTGTTCTTTTTAAAATTTTCTTCATAAAACAGACTGGTCCAAAAACTGGAAGATAAATGCATATGCTATGCCTCTCTGTCAACTTTCATAAATTCTGCATAAATCAACTGCGTCTGCTCTCTTTCCTCGTGCCAAATCTCAGATATAGGTCAAAAACAGCAATCAAATACTCGAAAGATGTAGACAAAAAGAAAACCATGGGCCTTGAGAAAGGATCAGAAACCCACTCTGGTTTACGTTTAACTCTGCTCCATGAAAAGCCCAATTTGAGAATATCCACTCAATAAACTAAAAAAAAAATGGGGTTGCTTCATAGATTTTCCAAGACTTGATTTCTGCCTTAGTACGTGGGATGAGCAATCATAAACGCGACAAAATTTATCTGTCCTACTATCCATGATATAAATATTCTTCAACTTTATGATCTTCCCAGTTCCCACCCACAAAAAGAAACAAACCTTAATTCTTAGCTTCAAACATTTATTAAACCACTACTTTTTCTTTGTTTCAACTTCTAATAATTATTTCTCTATTATCAATCTGAGAAATTAATTAGTTAATTGTATCAGAAAACTCTTCTGGACAACACGTTACATCGTTTCCCTTACTGATTTGATTAAAGATTAGAGACTTTTTCAAGCGAGCTTTGGCCTTGGGGACTTTGGACGGTTCTTACCAAGGACAAGTTGCACACGTAAAGTTGCCCCCCTTTGTTGTCATCCATGCTGAGATATAACAGATGAAACAAGCTAGGGTTAGTGTAATTTATTCACATTTCATGGCTATTCCTCTTATCGCTCTTTATTTTTGTTTATCCAAGAAGTCATGTGGGTTGTTGGGATTCTTTATCTAATCACAAGAACAAAGAAAAAAAAAATTACTACGCTGATGATTGTGGTGATTAGAGCGTTGAAGCATTACAAAATTAAGCTGATGCAGCCATTTTTTTTTCATTTTAATACTAACAACACACTGAAATCACAATAATATATATGAAAATCTCAAAACCATGGACAAGTGAAAACATTGAAGAAAAAGATGTGACATATTCTCCTTTTCTTCTTTTTTTCTTTTCTGGGCCTTTCTTTACAAATTTGTCAGCTAGCAAACGATCGATAGGGCGGCAAATGGTGCAATACGTAAACAATCCACTTGTTAAATGGCACATGAGTTGATTCTTTGTCACATATATCTTTACATAACTTTGCGTGACTTAGTTTTGCTCATGTCATTTTAGTGCATAAAAACCATATATACATGATGGCCAAAAAGTACCCATTCATTGCTTAAACTTTAAGATCGAATTTCTTCGTTTTTTTTTTTTTTTCGATAGAAAAAGATTTTTGGGATCAGAAAACAATGGGCATTGAAGATCATGCTTTGACAAGAATATGATGGAGTAATCTTGGTTTGAATATTTTGGCATATCTTTTGAACCTGTCTTATCTTGTAAAACCAACAAAATTGAGGATGGCATATATGAATCCCAAGTTTCTGCATTCACATTTGATTGATTAGGCTTGGTGGGCTTATGTTTAACTATTTTCACTAAAATTTAAAAAGAAAATGGCGGTATCGCTTCCATTATAAGGAATTAATAAATATTCATGAATTTATTATATTTATTTTTTTCAGTTGAGTGATATATTGTTCTTGCACCTCTCTCAAAACATACGATTTTTTTTTTCTGAATTGATCTAAATAAATTTATTTATGTTGAATCTAATGAATTAAAAAAATTAATTTTTTATTACCTAACAACAAATTTGAACTCAAACAATTAAAAAAAGTAAACTCTGTATATCACTTGAACTAATAGCCATTAATAATTTATTATATTTATTACTTTCTTATATTTTTAATTTGTCAAACTATTCAATTTTTGAACAAAATAACAATTAAGAATATTATAATTTATCATAGAACGTGGTGCATATATATAGATATGATAATTTAAAATACGATACGTTAATACAACATAAATATTTTACAAATATAGGATACTTAAATAACGTTTTAGCAATAACTATATATAAGTTTAACAAAATAAAAAATATATTTTTTATATTTTTGTGTTGACATGAATTATAACTGTAATTTTCATATAAAAGATAACATAAATACACAAATTTTAATATTTTACACAACACGAATATATGACTCGTTAGATCTACATTATATCAAATTTCTTTAAAAAAAAAAAACCAACATTACTCATAAGTTTGAATAATATTTTAAAGATTGAACCGGCCTTAACGTACCCCAAACGAGTTTATCTTATTTTTTATTATATATTCATGTTTTATTTTGATGTAAGAGAGATTAGGAAGATATTTATTTATAGATGCGCAACAATTATGGTCTTATAAGGGAAATATATCATATACATTATTATAATACAATTAATCAATAATAATTTAGTATTATGTAGAATCTATAAAAAAAAAATTATAAAGATCCACGTTGTAATTGATTAATTGCAGTATTATAATAAAAAATTTGTAAGTAAAATTCTCTGGTCTTACAGGATATGATTCTATTGATATTTAATTAATTAATTACTTTAGTGAGTGGTTGCATCATTAACTAATTAAGTGCACTAATATGGTATTAATAATTATCATATTATATCTAATATATGCATGTCACTTCTTTAAAAAAAATTAGTTCTTAGATTGTGTGCGATTAGAACTACATCAGACATATTATTATTGAGAGAATTGAAAAATATTTAATTCCTGATTTAAAAAACTTGAATTAATGATCAGACAAAATTAATTAGGTCAACTTCCTTGTTATTCACTCTTCATCGTGATTAAAGTCTAGTACTTTCGAATTTATTTCTTAATATCTAGTTTTTTTTTTTTTTTCACATCATTAGCATGGCATATTTTTCATTTTTTTATGGAATTATAAATACAAATTATAATTATAATAAGTCTTAAATTAAAATATTATTGATTAATTAATTAATTAATTAAAATATAACTAAATAAATTTAATATAAAATTAAACAGAACCCACAAACATCGAATTTTAAACCTAAAACTTCAAGCCCATAAAGAAAGTAAACATTAGTGAAACATTTCTACCTGTCACAAGCAATTCTAAAAAAAGTTTATTTATGCACACACAATTTCGCATCGATACTTTTATATTTTCAAAATTAATCAATTTCAATTAAATTCCTTTGTCATTTGTTTTAATAATTACATGGGTTTGAATTTTTTTTTTTTGGTTGGGTCTTCGTATTTTGGGAATTTTGAGTTTTTATTTAATTTGGGTTTGGGTGACCTAGATGATTCTTTGTTAGTTTTAGTGTTCCAATTTTGAGTCATATATTTCATTTTTTAAGAAGAATTTAATTATGCACGAAAGATGTTTGTTAAAATATCTTGGAGGATTAATTTCTTTGTGGGAAGTGCTATTAAGTTATATGGACCCCCAGCCAATGAAGTGCTATGGTGGAAAAAGAAGAAGAGCAAATACATTCAAACTTAACCGTTATTACAAATTCTTATCCTACTGAAGGTCATTAGCATTGAATTTTCTCCAAATTTTGTTTTCTGTCTGTCATTGCGGTCAGTGAACTGACATTGGATTTTCAGATTTTTACCAGGTTCCAAGGCATTGGTGCATGCCATTAAATGCATTAACTTTTTATTTTTTAGAAAAAATGGAAGATGGATAGAGTGTTTAATTTTTTAAATCAAAATAAAATATATAATATTTGTTAGTTTAAAATATACGATTAAAAATCAAACATTTAAAATAATTTTAATAATTGATCATTGATTAACTCGAATCTAAAATTTTATGTCAATCATCCTTTATCGATTGAGCCAAAATGCACAAACTTTGCATCTTATGAAACGTGAAGTTGTTGAAACGTCCCATCTGCTGTTTTTTATAGTTAAGAACCAAAAATATTCCATAGAATTTGTCTACCCCTGATTTGGTCATTTAAAGTCACAAGAACAAGGCCTGCTTTTATGACCAAAGGAAAATCACAAATTCAAATAAGTTTATATATATAAATAATAATCTGTAAAAAATGATTACTAGTTATTTGAATCTCATATGATTTATAATGAAGACATTCTTAAAAATTGAAAAAAAGAAAATGGAATTAGTTAGGTTCTTCAATTTCGGCCACCCCCTAATCTTAAAATAATGGGTAAAATAACAGGTAATCTCAATTACTAACCAATATTAATTAATAAACATGTGCAAATGTACTGATAATAAAATTATTTTATCAGAAAATAATTGAAGCCCACTCACATGACAATGCGATTAGGTTTTTCATTATCCTTCTCGACTCTAGCTCAACTTCGAAAGAAACTTCAAGAAATATGAGAGAATTACATGCATAATAAAAAGAAATGCCTTGAATCCGTAATTTAGTTTAATTGGTTCATATTTATATAATAATAAATTTACTCAAAATATTTATACTGGAATCAAATACATTCCCCATATATCCTACTGAATCAAGCAGACACGGTTGATGTAGGTAACAAGGAAATTTTGGTATTTGATAATGGGGGCCTTCTTCGAAAGTTATTTTGTATATTGTCACTGTTAAAACAATGACTAACGTTATCTTTTCAAAACCATTAAAATTGTCTTCTCTACCGGGAACACCGCAATAAGGTTTTTCTTTCAACAAACAGCACTTTGTTTTTTTCCTTTTTTAAGAATCTGCTCATAAAATTTTCATTTCTCTTCAACAGAAAGAAAGATATTTTCCTTTGGTTCAAGTACAATAATCAACTATAATGATTAGTTACTTTTAATTTTGTGTTTAATCACTATTTTCTTCGACTTATTTAACCAAGAAGTTCACATAGAAATGGATCACGGTGAGGCCTAGCTAGGGGAATCTTATGAAATCTGTTTTGGACATGGGAAAAAAATTATTTTCTTTGCTTTGAATTTAGTCATAAGAAGACCAATTCAACATCCTCAATATATATACTTTTGAAAACATTTGATCAGGTGACAGTATTCTAAAAGACAGATGCTAATGATTTTATCTCGTTACCCAGATAATCTACCAAACTTCTTTTTTTTATTTCCTAATTTATATGTATTTTTGACTCGTATGCTTCGTTTGATTGTTGTCTCAGCTTCTTAGAAACTGAAACCCAATATTAAAAAAACAAAGAAAAGCCATTTGAATATGAATAAACCCATAATTGCATATTGAAATTAGATTCAAAACCGCCAATTTCTTCCTCTATTATTAGATTGCGACTTTTTTATAATAAATAAAAAAAAAACTCAAAATAGATGACTAATGATAGCAATACCAGAAAAACGTAGCTATCATACTACTCTAGCAGCCTGCAGAAGATAAATTATTTTACGTCAGATATGATGGGTGCGATCACAATCTGTTTATTGTTTTTCTTTAATGATAGGTAACATTGGTTTCGATTGCTACAATTTTTTGTTTATCGTTTCTTTCGATACTTTTGTGCTTGACAATGTGGAAAGCGCCATAGATAGAAATTTATTGAGACCAACTTGATTTTTGGTTATACCTTGGTATTTGCCATACGTCAAAAGCCAAAGATTAAGTGCTATTTTGTGCGGATGGCATTAAATGATTCTCCAATACTTTCTCATTTATGTTAATTGTGGAGTAAAGAAAGGGGAAAATTGCAAGAAATTTGATGCATCTATCCATCAGGTTGTGATTGAATCGCTGTTTGCTTGAATATTAGGTTTTTAAGATGATCCTGCATGCTCAAACAAGTTCTTTGTTTGTTTGTTTTTATCATTTTGTCGTTTCAAATAAGTTCTTTGTATGATTCAAATTGTAAAAATTTTATTTTTTGTCAGGTAATTGATCAAATTCAATAACATGGCCCGACCAAGGACGATTATAACAATATATAAATTAATTTAATTGAATTCTGAGTTCATCTTCCTGTTTAATTTGGTGACTCATACAACAATACTTTTATATAAGGTCTAGGGATAGGTTTGTAGAGTATGGCATTTGAGTTTGATCATTTGTGAGCTACCAAAGGAGAAAAATTAAATTAATTATGTAGACAATAATTTTGTCCAAAATCTATTCAAATTGGCTTTGTATCAATGGAATCTCGTCATCTATATAAAATGGTTTTTATTTTTAAATAATTAAAATTTGATATTTTATTTTTTTTAACATTTAAAAAAATTAATTTTTTAAGCCTAGATAACAAAAAATCAATTACTAGCTCAATTCTCAAAACTCCTTAGTAGAGTTTCAAAATTGTTATAACATATCAATTCGAAAACACGAAAGTTAAACATAAAAATAAAGAATTACTACCAAATCTTTTTAAGTCTAATTGATCCACACTTTGGTCTCAAAACCATATATCTATGAATAAATTTATTAGTAAAAGGTCTATGACTCACCCTTAAGGGATTTTTTCATGCTTGGATCAGTAATTAATTTTAAGATTTATTTAAAAATGAGATTGGTGATCAATCATATCTAAAAAAATTAACAGTGACTCCAAATGTTTATATCTAGCTATCAAGTTTATGGATCAATACTTTACAACAAATTATGCAATTTATAAGGTATGTTTAGAAGAAATCTTTGTTAAATTTTTTTGCATGATTTGGATTATATAATAAGAATAGTAATGAAAATAGACATGTTAGGCAGATTGTGTGTACAAAAGCAGCTCTGCATTTATACATATCTTAAAGAGCTTATAACTAGTCAAAGAAAATGACCCCTCAAATTTAGGGTAATAATTAATAGAAAGAAAAAAAAAGAAAAATCAACTATATCAATTATATTTAGCTAGAATCTCATTTTCTTCTAGGGTTTTCATCATATGAAAAAGACAGATATGTATTTATTTTTATATATTGATTTATGAGTAAAGCCAAAGAAGTACCCACCTTTAATCTAAAAATTGTTGTGAACTTAAAACAAGATATAACCATTATCCATCCACATCATTAAAATATTGAAAGACTTGAAAATTGGTCCACAATGACAACACTAAAGGGTCTATAGTACTCACACATTCAATAAAAAAAATTTTAGTAGCCATCAAAAGAGAAATTCTGATCAAAAAAATGACTTGATATCCATCCATCACTATCAAGGTAGGAGAAGTTTTTTAAATTCTTTGCCCCATTTCGTGGTCCAAAAAATATTGAATTTTACTCCAATCCCCTTTGTCAATTTACAAGAAATTTGTGTATGAATGGAATTTTTGTTGACAAGTTGATGGAATATTGGAAGCTATCATCAAAAGCCAACATTGTGGGCTCTACCTATATATGCTATAAGCATATGTCACTACCATAGGTCGATCCAGAAAAAAAAAAAGGAAGAAAATTTTGCATCCTCAAATCTTTTACTTGCGCCAATGAGAAAGAAGAATTTAAACCATGTTGGTTAGCTCAATTGTTTTCTTTTGACAAATTTGCAACTCGTTTTGTTTCTAGGCAAGGGGAAACGCCAAGAAATTTCAACATCAGCACTAATTACTCAGATTTCTTGAATCTAGTTTATTAATTTCAATTTTTTCTTTGTTGGTTTTCTTTTTAAAGTTAAAGTAAACTGTTGTTGTCTAATTTAGATAATTTTTTTATTAGATATGTTAGTTAAATATACGTGTGAAAGAAATTTTAGATTTAATTTAATTAATTTATATCGTTATTTTAAAAAATAATGTTTAATAAATTTAAAATATAAATTTTAATATTCGTAAATTTTTTTTATTTTCAATCTAATTTTTTTATATAAAAAATATTTGTAAAAAACTATTAGGACTTGCTACATGGGGCTGGTATAACTGTATAGTTGCTGAATTGAAAGCTTTTTAATTTGATTTTTTTGTTGAAGAAGTATTTACTTTCGTCAGCTTTCTAGATTTTCTATTTGAATAAGCAATAGGAATCCTAATACTTCATGTGTTGAATAATGAATTGAATATCTTAAATTTTGAGTATTTCTTAGAAGGGACAATCAAAAAGGACTGAAACAATTTTCAAAAGATAATTGAGAAATCAATGAAAATTAAATATTCACCGCCTGCAAAATCAATGAATTTAAAAAAAAAAAAAAATACATTTTTAGGTTTTCAACAAGCATAATAGAGTCAGGTATCCATCGTTTTAGAAGGTGACAGAATGCATGAGAGTTAAATAGGTCCTGAATTCAACAAAATCCTGCCAATAGCTGCCTCTTTTTGCCCCCAAATGAAGAGACAAAATAAATGACTAATGCAACAATTGGCATTAATTTTTTTTTATTTTATGAATATTACTAATGAGTGTAAAATTTTTTTAAACAATTAAAATATTATTTATAATATTTTTTTAATTAAATCACAATTAATATTTTGGATTCTAACATATTACAAAGAGAAATTTATTTTGGATTCCAATATATTATAAAAAATAAATTACCATAGTCCATATACAACAATTTTAGAGGGCACCTTTTATGAAATTATAAGTATAATTATAATATAATAAATATTTTATCATTGAATAATCAAATAAACGAATAAATTATACATAACAAAATAAATTTTCCTAAAATTGAACGAACACATATAATAAAATTTAATTTAAAACCTTAAAATTCTAATATCTTCTCTTTACCATTAAATTAAGGCTTCATTAGCTTTTAGAAGGCATCTTTAACCTTAAGCCATTCGTTAAAAAATTTTAATTTATTAATACCAAGTAAACTATAAATATCTTGGCAAATTTATTGTCACAAATTGCAGCAACATCCAATGATCTTTGTCCCCACAAGTGGGTTCATTATTGTTTCTTGGAAACCAAAACTTTAACATCTCCACACACATAAATCATACCAAAGGTGGGTGACAAAAAGAAAACAGGACAAAAACAACTTAAATAAATTAAATTATTTGGTGCATGATCTCTCCTTGGATACTCATGTTTGTGTGAAACCAAAAGGCAATTCAAATTGATTAACTTAGGGTCGATTTTGCACTAATCAATACCATAATTGTAAGCAATCAGTTGGCTAAGGAAAAGTTCCATGTGAAACCAGTGACCAATTGAACTTATTAGGGTAAAATTTGCTTTAGAAAAAGTGATTAATATATATATAAATATATACATGAACAGGCTAAGGTGGTGTCAAATCATTTGGCCTCAATGGAAAACCTAATTTTACTCTAATTGGTATATATTAAATTCTTGTTTATTTTTTCAATTAGGTCAATAATCCCAACTCAAGCACATGCCCTAAATTAAGGTTTTTAGAGGAACCCATATTTTAGCTTCCTTTTTTGCCTTACTAGAAAAGCATTAGCACTTTATCAATTATTTTTCCATTTTTCTATCATTAAGCACCCACTTTAAAATGCTCCCACAGAATTGTACTAAATTCCACTTCATTTCATGTTCACAAATATCACATTTTTCATTAGAAAATTAGGAGCATAAGTACCAAAGAGAAGAAAAAAAACACAAGAGTTTAATTTAATTGTTTCATATAATTATTTTTTAAAAAATGACATTTAATAAGTTTGAAATTAAATTTTAACAAGTACAACTCTTTTTTTTATTTCTAAACTGTGATATTTTTAATAAAAAAACACACACACAAGAGTTGTTCCAATTAGATAAAGGAAAAAGTTTTTTTTTATCAATTAAGATCTTATCATTGTGAAAGTATTATGAAAACTAATTTTAAATGTATCAAATCGATATGAGAGAAAAAATTTATAAATCATTTTAAAAAATAGTTTAAGCAAAATTTGAAATATTTTTAGGACATTAAGAAAATGAAAAATATATAATATATATTATATTATATATATGTATATATATATATAGTATAATTCAAGCAAACCCAAAAAAGGGTGGATGAGAATACAACTTTTTTTCCCACAAATAGGTGGCTCCCACATTAGAGAGCTTTTTGAATCATCATAAGATCTTGCAGTGGTTGGCATAGAGAACCCACTTTTGAAGGATATAGTAGAAAGAAAAATATATATAGAGTGGCTGCCTAACGTGTGTGGCTTTTGTTGCTACAACCCTACAAACTCAATCTACTTTTAAAAGTGAAAATGAAAGTGAATGTCTGCGTTTTCTAGGAATCCCTTTTGAAACTTCTAGGAAATCTGCATATATTTTATAATTCATCACTTGCCAAATGAATTTATATTCCAATATCATTTCAGCAATGCAAATGCAATACTCCCAATTTATTTGTATCAAGGGACATTTAATATTTTTGTTTATCTAATATTTTTCATATTATCATATTCTTTTTGGAATTAGGTCTTACTAATTCTAATTAAATTAATTAATTAAGTTAAATATATTGGTAGGACCAATCATGAATTTAGCTGATCATCCCTTATTATCTACAATTGTGCTTTGCTTTACTTGTGTGTTTGATGTGTATTTCATTGTTTCTTTTTGGGTTACTTTTGGTTATCTTTTAAGGTGGTTAAAGCTAAAAAAAATAACCCATTGGGATGTGACAAAGCAAATAATAGAGGAGATGAAGAAAAAAAAAAAGAGTGCCAGTAGTAGTGAAAGATGAGAATGGGAAGGTGGTGGGATCGATGTGGGAATCCATCTGTCTGCATTTATTTGCTCTCTTATCTCTTTCTTGGTGGTGGCAACTCCTTTTCTTTTTCTTTTATATTATATATTTTGATTTCTCTTTCTTTGATCTTTCCACTTTTCCTTTTCAATGTGGGTGTGTGAGAGGGGTGATCAATTTAGGGATATGTTAGATAGTCTCGGACATAGTGGGGGTGACTGTTCCATCCCATTCAATTGGGTCAATAACATCATTGTGGTTGCAAGATTTGGCCATCATTTCAATTTATTGTGGGAAAGAAAAGGGAGGGATCGAAGTTTGGATGCTTAGGAGAAAAAAAAATTGAACAAAAGATATCAAAAATTGAAAATAAAAAAAAAACATTTATAAATATTAAAATTTAAACTCTATTTTAATACAAATTTTAAAGAAAATTGGATTATGAAAATTTTGACTTGGTCTTTTTGTTAATATTATATGGTATACTTGATTTTTTTTTCTTTGTACCAATCATGATATTTCATTTCTTTGAGCTGCCTTTACCCTTTTTTTTATCAATCAAATTATTATATGTATATAAAAGATATCCAAATTTTGAAAAATTTTAATGAGGAGAATTGAGAAATCAAAGGGAGTCACTAATCCATTTATGCTAGCTAGCTATCATTTCTTCAAAGCTAGCCAAGAAACCAACCCCCCCCCCCAAATAGATTGACCTTCAAAAGAGGAAATTTCGAAGAGAAACAAGGATTTTAGTAGTCAAAGACAGGAATTCCAATTCCTTATTAATTATAATCCAAAACAAAACCCAAAAAAAAAAAAATCATGGCTAAAAATTTCATAATTTTGCACCAATCCCAATGCAGTGCATGAGTTGACCTTTCATGAAATTGGTTTGCTTGTGACACAGTAATTTGAAGTAGAAATTCTAAATTGAACATTTTCTCCACAATTTTTTTACCTTTATCTGAAATTAAGCTGTTTGGAAAGTAAGAAAAAACATTATCCATGCCTATCTACATGCATTCAGCTACTAAAAGGAATCCTAAAAAAAAAAATTTGAAGAAAACAAGTAATTAAACATTAATGTGACAAGCAGTAGTCATTTTAATTAGGAATTTCATAATTATTAAGTCTTGTTTGCAACAGCTTTTGTAATAAATTCCTTATCTAATCTTCAACCCCCAAAACCCCACCTCTACATATCAATTCTCACACTCAAAAGGCATTTAATTTTTCTTTTTTAAAGAAGAAAATGAATATATAAAAAGACATGAAAAGCATGTAAAGCACGCGCACATACATATATATATATATATATATATATCAATCACACTTTGATTCTTTGAAAAATTAGGTGCTCTTTCATAATTTTAGTGGCAGAAATCAGAATTAGGTATTCTTCATTAATCTGTTGACTTCCAAAGCCAAATTTTGTAAACTTTCAAACAAATTCAATTCTTGAATTTATGTATGAAACATGCCTCTATTTCTTAAATTTTTCTAACCAAAAGATTATCAGATGTTAAGTTGAAATAATAATATAAAAAATGGAAAATAGATCTGTCAAATCTTAATCTGCAATGAAGAAATGATTTTGTTAGGAAACCGAAAATATTAAATGGATCTTTATAGACAATAAGTTAATTATTGTCCAAGCATGGCCATGATTCAACATGGGAAAATTGCATGTGCTCGGTGGGAAAATATTCACAAGATTTTTTCAGTGTCCCTTCCTTTTCTTGTCAAAGATTTTAAATTCCATGAGCATATTTATTTAATAATTAATCATTTTATTAATTTTTATAAATATCTCTAATGAGATATGTATCAATCCTCTAATCTCTTTTTCCAAGTTTAAAAACTTCATAAAAGAAGTATAAGATAATTTTTCTTTTCAATTATATATGTAAAAAATAAAGATATGACTATATAGATCTAATATTCTTTAAACTTTAAAGTATTTAATTTGATTGGTATTAAACCTTGTTATTCAAGTTATTATATATAAATTTTTTTTGTTATTTCATGAAAATTAATTTTAGATTTTTTTTTTTTACCAAAAGCTGGTGAGCAAATGAGAAAAATATCACATAAAATGTCTCACTTCTCTAACTATATCATGCTAAGCCAACTGAACTCCTAACCTTCATACAAAATTGTGTAGTTGTCTTCAAATTAATGAACCCTTTCTTTAAATCTATGACAATGAAATTACCATATGAGAGTTCTAATTTTAATTATTTTATATTTGAGATGTCCGGATTTGAATATTAATCATCGAAATTAAAAAACTCAAACTTCTTAATCGTTAAAATTAATTGGTAACTTTAAATATCCCACTAGTGAATAGAAATAAATGAGATAAATGGCACTTATTGCTATTAGCCAATGTCTACATGCATAAATGGTTGGCCAAACCAAGTATGATTCTTTGTAATTATCATCCAAATCTCAAAATCTATTAATTGATTTAAGAATCAACTTGCACAAACAATTTCATTGCACCAAATACAAATAAATTATTATCACTTTCGCTTAACAAAATAACCGATCAAAATTTGACTCAATTGATAATAAAATCACTAATTATCTCAAAATAAAATGATCTTAAATTCAAGCTTCATCAATAATACTAAGTAATTATAAACGTTTAAAAATTTAATATCTAAAAAAGTTTAATTGATTTATTTCTCAAAAATTTTGTTAACAGAAGAAAAAATTATAAACACTAATAATAGAACTTAAAATTTGATTTAATGAATTAATATGATTATAATATCTAATAAATTTAAATTTTGATTACGTTTTCACATTTTATTCTTCTTTAAAATTACGATATTACTTTAAAAAATTTAGAAATTTATCTAAAAATAATTTAAAAAAATAATGTTAGAAAGGGGTCCCACAAAGAGATTATTCATCCACTACCACTCCCATTATGCCAAGTTGTCCGTACAGATACACCGGCCGAAGAAAGGGAACAAAGGTAGCGAAACGGGGAAACCGTATGTGGGCCCCACGACGTGGGCTAGCAACAGGAAAAAGGAGTACGCCTATTTTCTTTTTTTCTTTCAAAAAAATAGAAATTGCAAAAAAGCAATGATCCCACACTTCCCACGTGCGATAAGATAGTGGGGTCCATTGTTGGATCACGTTCACAACGGGCATTTCACCTGTCCTTTTTTTTTGGTAGATGTGGTTCTTGGACCATAGTGATCGGCTTAGGTGGCAGAGACTGCACGGAGCTTATACGTGGCAGATATGCCGTATGTCAGTTACTTAGATTAAAATCACAGCCACATCGTTTTTGGTTAAAAACACTAAATCCCACGTTTGACACACCTAAAGCGATACTGAAATTCCATTAATACCCCTACTAATCTACTTTTACCAAACATAAACAATTTAACTGCAATTATTAAAGTCAAACTCATAAAATCTTCTATTGAAATCAATTAATAAAAATTTAAATTGTAAATTAGAATTGATAAATTAAAATTTTTTAATATATAAAAATTGTAAATTTTAAAAAACATATTATTAAACTTTGTTAATATATTCATTTAAATTTTAAATTAAAATTTTTATTTTATTTTTAATAAAAAACTTAATTTCCTTTTTCAAATAAGGTAATAGTACTAGTAGTAGTATTTAATTTTAAAATAAAAATTAAAAATTTTCCAAAGTTTTTTTATTTTAAGTTTTTAATTTATTTTAAAATTTTTTACCTTATTATATATATGGTTAAAGAAAATATTATACATTTAAATTTTTTTAAATTTATAATTTTTAAATCTCAATTTTAATAATAAATAAATTGATGTAAGAAAATAATTATAAACAATTCTTCAAAATTTTAAAAAAAAAAAAAGAGAAAGAATTTATATAGTAACCAGAATCTAAGGACAAAATCAGCCACCCCATGTTTTACTAATTTGCAAAGAAAATTTTGTACAATAAATAAGTATTTGATTCTCTCTCTGTCTTTTATTTATAAGCAAAAGTCTTTCTTGACTTTCTCTCTCTATTATAAACCAATTCATGGAGGGAGAGCCTCCCTAGTCGCCACCTCAATCTGCTTTCTCTTTATTTTTTCATGCTCATCTCTTCTCATTATTCTTCAAACCCATACACTCTCTCTTTTCCCCCCCTCCCATCCCCTCCCGTCATATATTTTCTTTTAGCAAACTCTAAAGAACAACAACAACGACACATCAAAGCAAAGGAAAGGAAATCACTTGGAAGCAAAGAAACGAAAACCCACAGCTTTATCCGATGGCAGTCGAAGCTCGGCATATGAATCCTCTTCCCCCTCAGTTAATCACCAATAGGTACTTTAAAATACTATATCTATATCATTTTCTGTATTGAAAATGGGTTTGGTTTGCTTTTAATTTTTTTCTTTTTTTCCTCTTCTTTTCGTGGAAGCAGAGATTTTATTGATACAAATCAAGGGAGTGGCAATATGTACAATACCCAGATGGATTCTTGTGTTCCTTTGGTTTATACAATGCAACAAGCTTCACAGCTGTTTCCATTATATGAATCTCTTGTTTGTGATCCAATTTCAGCCAAAACTTCAATCAACAAAGCTGATAGTGGCCTTACGTACAATATGAATATCCCAGTCTCAGCTCCAAGAAAAAGGCCTAGAGATTCATCCATCATTGGCTTTGATTCATACACAGTTGTCCCTCAAAAGAACAAATTTTCCGGTGTTTCCTCTGTTCTTGATGATGATATCTTCTCCCAGATCCAACAACACCAACAAGAAATTGACCGCTTCATTGCTGAACATGTAAGTTTTCTAAAAAAAGCCAACTTTTTCTCAATACAGCTGTTTCAATGATATTAAAAAAAAAAAAAAAAAACCTTCTTTCCTTTTTTTTATGATCAGTTAACAAGGCAATTTATTGATATCAACTTTTTATTTGTGCATTAATTACAGACAGAAAAAGTGAGGTTGGAAGTTGAAGAAAGAAGAAAGAGGCAATCGAGAATGTTGATTACAGCATTCCAGGAAGGGGTTATGAAGAAACTGAAGGAAAAAGATGAGGAGATACAAAGAATGGGGAAACTAAACTGGTTTCTTCAAGAAAGAGTGAAAAGCCTATACGTAGAGAACCAACTGTTGAGAGATTTGGCACTAACAAATGAAGCCACGGCCAATTCCTTACGCACCAATTTAGAACAAGTCCTGGCGCATGTCAGCGAGGAACGCCATGTGAGCGGGGGAGGCGCAGCTACGTTGGCTGATGACGCAGAGTCTAGTTGTGGCAGCAATGATGAAGGGTGGCGCAAGGTGGTGCCACCGCAACCACAAGGGCGTGGTGATGAGCAAGATAAGGCGGTGGTGGCTGGGAATAATAGGAAGTGTAGAAAGTGTGGGGAGAAAGAGGCAAGTGTGCTGTTGCTGCCATGCAGGCATCTCTGTCTCTGTACAATGTGTGGGTCCACACTGGTAGGCACTTGCCTTGTTTGTGATTCTGTTACCAATGCCAGTGTTCATGTTAACATGTCATGAACCAAAAATTTCTTCCTTTTTTTACTGTTCTTAGTGAAAAAAAAAAAAAAACAAAGAAAAAAAGGGAATTGCAAATATCTTTTTAGAAATGGATCATAGAAATTTTTTTCATTATTAATATCTGTTTCATCCCATTCTTTCCTCTATTTCTTTATTTTATGCCGTGAATGTTTATGCTTCGATTTTTACCATTGAGAAAGGTGGTTTTTAGTAATTGAAAGAAGGCCAATTGAATTGGATACTGGCCTTTGCTTTTAATCCATTTGGCAGCAAAAAGACTGAAGTAAGATTTTTGATGAATTGGAACAATGCAGGCTGTGAAAAAAGAGATATGGGTTTTAGACATTTGGTTATGACTAGCTTGAGTAAAGCAGTTCATGACCAAACTGTAAAGTAAAACTGTCAAACTTTAAGCTTTAGTGGTGACAGACAATTATTCATTATCTGTTCTCGGCATCACAACACTTGTTTTTCTACCTGTTCTCTTTAAAGAATGGGATTTTTTTTCACAAAAGCAAAGGGTTAAGAGTCATGACTGATATTAAAGGTAGATCTTCTTTGATTTTGAGGGGTTGCCTCTTTTGTTCTTAGCTTCATTCATTGATTCATTCCTTTTTACCTTTTTTTTATGTATCGTTTGAAGCTTAAAGGATCCCTATGGAGTATGGAGGTGGTCAAAAAAGCTAGCTATTTCCCTTTATTCTGTGTGGTTTTAAATTCCCAGCAACCCCTTTTTTGCCCCCAGGGAAAAGGCAATATTGTACCAAATCTCTTGAATCCAACGATTGATCTTTGCATCATCTAAAAGTTAACAATGAATTGCGTTTTCTTTCTTGCATCTACCTTAATTCAATTCATTTAGTTTTACTTGAGCATGCAAAAGAAGTTTCACCCAACAGGATGATTTTGGTGGTCAATCCAGGAAAGATAACCAAAGGTCTAGAGCCGTCTTATAGGAATCCCCCTTTTTCTTTTTCTTTTTTAATTATTTTTTTAATTTTTAAAAGAATTTCAATTATTATTCACTTCTAATAAGTGGCCTTCTTTTCTATCAAAAGGAAAAATTATGATTTTAGTTTGTACTTACTGCTCAATTGAAATTAGATAAAAGAAATTATTGATATATGCCCCCAATTTTTTCATTAATATTTTTTTAAAATTTTTTATATGGTAGATCATAACATGAAGATAAAAAATTAAAAATATCAAGATTTTAATTTTAAATTTATTAAATATATCACTTTTAAAAATATAATATAAATTAATTGAATTAAATTGAAAATATTTAAAGTGAAAGAGGCAAAAATATATCTCTATTCACTTGTCAATTGTCAATGTCATTACTATTTTCAGCTCCCACCAAACTAAGACTATTATATAGTAATCATGTCATTAAGAATTGGACAGCAGATCCAAAGCACTTCTTCACAAAGATTATCACAGCACTTTACCTTTTTTTAGAATGCTCTTCCTTTTTTTTTTTTTTTTAGGTCAGTTGAGATGCTCAGAATTCTCTTTTCCTTTGAATAAGAATTTTCAAAAGACAGGCAAACTAATTATGGGACTCAACTTGGTACCCACCAGCCAAGGAATTAAATTAGAGGCTGTCATTTTTTCTAGGCAACAAGTGTTAGTTGCCTTTCCTTTCCCATGATTAAAGAAAAAGTCTTGTCAGCTCAGCCCTTTTTCTTTGAAATTGTAGAATTTAAAACTACCCAACTAGCTAGGCTAAGGTTGCCTTTGTTGCCATGGCACTTGAAGGGTATATATACACATAAAAAAAAAAATTTATCCAATTATATTAAGGTTTATTATTAGTAGTATATAGAATTATTCACCAAAAATAAATTATTTCTTTCATTTGTATAAAAACAAATATCTCAATATTTAAAAAAAAAAAACTAAAACCAAATATAAGAGAAATTATTTAGATTAGACCTAGTAATTCATATATTCATATCATATAAAAAATTAAAAATTTATGTATTCGTATTATATTTTACATGAATATTACATATTACAATTCGTGTTAACATGAAAATATAAAATATATTTTTTTTATTTTATTAAATTTATTTATAGTTTTTACCAAAATTTTAAACTATGTTATTTTTATATTTTTATTCATATTATTTTGTATCGTATTTGAAATTATCATATCTATAAATTATTTTTACTACAATTATAAGTCTAATAGATCACAATTTGACATACAATCATTAAATTTTTTATATAAATATATTAGCTTAAATAAGTCTAGTTAAATACTAATACTTAATCTAAAATAAATTTAACTAAAATAATTATTATATATATATATATATCCATAAGGATAAGTTTTGAAACTCTACAAATGAGATATAAAACTATCACACATCTATAAATTATAAATAAAAATTAATATTATTAGTGAATAAACATATATATAAATTATTTTAAAACTTTATCGTCTCCGTATAAGATAATTATAGGACGAGTTATAGAAGATGTGCATTAAAATAAGATAACGTGGCAAGCAAGAAGGAAGCGCAGACATGTCGACATGAAACAGACACTGATAATATTTTAGAGTAGCCCACCCCCCATGTGTAATCTTATGCATACAAAATTAAAACAATAGAATATGTTGGGAAATACGCATGGGTACCATGATAAGTTTTGCTTCAGAAGAACAGCGTAAAATACAAGTTAAAAGGAAAGAAAAAAAAAGTTGAACAGATAATAATAATTTTTAAGTTCGACCAATCAAAAAGTATATATATTTTTTCTCCATGTCAGCATAACTCCTTCCTTTCATCCCCATACACCTCAAGATTAGCATCATCGTTTTACTTTTATATAAATAAATTAACGTGAGGGGAAATTTACTCGGGTCAAGATAAATCTTAAGTTTTAAAAATAATTTAGATTTGATTTACAAATTCTTCATAAAAATTTATTAATAAAGTTCAAGGGGTCGGATAATAAATTCATAAAAGAAGGGGCTAAGTATTATATCACGTGAGTTTGAATACTGTTCATTAAGGGTGTAAATATTTGGGGTGTCCCTACCTGCCCTTTAGCTAGGCCTATTGATCATTAATTGCTAGTAGTACAACTCGAATCTAATTTTTATAAGTAAAAATATTTTAATTTTATTAACTCAACAAACTCGCGTAAACAATATCTATCTTTCATTTCATGTGTAAGCATGTTACATACTTGAAATAATGAATTTTAATTTCATGAAAGATTCTTCGTAATTCTAGACAAATAAGAAGAAAAAGATTTATGGGAAACATAATCTTATGAACACAAATCATAGGGCTGATATATATATATATATAGATTAGTAATTAGAAAGGTCGACGTCAAATGCAACAGATGTCATGTTTATGGACGAAACTGAGAAATTGTAAAGCTCATCAGCCATCATCGTCACTTTCTCATTTGTATATGTATAAACAAGGGCACTGTCCAAGGGAGGTGAATCCCAAACTCAAAAACAAAAAAAAGAACCCTAGAAACACGCCTAGGACTTGTAGCAGCAAAGGTGTACGATAGTGGGGCGGGGTTGCTGTGAGCGTGAGAAAAGATAACGAATTTGAAACTTTGGCGTTTCCTATATTTCTTTCTGCTGATGCAACCCTGCAATGCAGATGATAATAATAATAAATAATACTAAGAATAATCAACACTGAAATAAACTGATTTTCTTTTCTGTATTGGGTTTTGGCTGAGAGCTGTGATGCTAGTCTTGGAGGGCGCAAAGCCGACAAAATGACAGAGATAAAATAGGCTAGGGGGGGAGGGGTTACGCACAAACAAACACCAGGAAATGAAGACCATGACCTGCTAATTTTGGCACTTTTTGTTACGGTGTCCCATAAATGATTTGTCCTTTAAATAATGACAAAACCCCTTTCTTGGGCGGATCCACGTGAAAGGACTTTGCTTTGCTTTACCCTACCATTTTCGGACAAACTTACAGGTTTTTGACACGTGTAACTTTGTCATCCTCGTTCATTGTTTCCCGTCTTCTTCCATGTTATGTCATGTTCTTGGACCCCCCACCTTTTGATATTTGTAAGTTTCATCTCAGTTACTTATTGGATTAAAATTGCTTTATGAAGCAGTAGTTGAAGTTTCTCGTGAGAGAAAAATGGGACAGATAGAAAGCATGAATTCAATTACTCATGACATTGCTTTAGGCATTTCTTTCTATCAATTTTTTTTTTTAATAAAATCTCAGCCGATACCAATTATACATCACATTCTCATGTTAAATTAAGAGTTTATTTAAATTAATGATAAAATTAATTTTGATGAAATTAAAAATAATAATAAAATTTATTATAATTACAATTAAAAAAATTTACACTATATCTTAAAGTTTTAATAAAAAATTTATGTTATTTTTTTTATTAAACCCATCTTACTGGACTTTCATTAGAAAATTTTAGAATTTAACTGTATTTCACAGAAAATGCAGTTGCATCTAAATTCAACCTAAGCAATTCGGCAAGCTTCCAATTGATTTCTCTTTTTTCTTTTGTTTGATTTAGTCAATCTGTCATGGTTAGAAATTTGAACATATACGAAAGGCAAGCAGATAAACCCTATTTGACCAGGTTTTCTACGTGAAGAAATTTTATAGATGTAAGGAAGAATAGAGTACCAATTCTGAGGGTGAGAGTCCCCGTCAAAGGTACTTAAAAGAAAGTAGATCCGTCAATTGCCCTTTATGTTATTAGAAAATTGATTTTGATCTTTGAATAAAGTGAATGGTTGGGTGCTTTTTTTTTCTTTAGTGAATGATAAAGAAAGACAACTGATATTGAAGCAAAGAAATTTTGTGATGGTGGTGGGAGATTTTCACTCAGTGACTTCTTGCTTGCTGCAGGTCAGCTGGAATTTACGACCAAATACCATAATTCTTGAAGGGGAAACTTACCTTTGAAAAGTCGCAAAAATTTTGTTTCCTATAGGAAAATATATCAATAGTTTCCAATGAGGATTTGAACAAATCATGGTCCAAGTCTTCAGATTAAGATTAAGGAAGCTTCCTTCGTGATATTGTTTCGTAGAGTGGAGACATTGTGCCTTAGCAATGAAGCATAATTCGTCATGAAAGTTAAAACTGATGCCCGGTCCAAATTAGACTGTCTGATCAATATTCCTTGTTCCTTTTGGAAGTTTGTTTCATATATATATAAAACTTCAATGAGGACAATTTAGTAATTAGCGGTCAATTATTTTACAAATGATATGCTTAGGGAAACCCTAATCACATCCACCGTCACGATTGGATTGGTACTTAAAAAAACATTTACATGAATTTTATAAATGAAATTTATGAAAATTTTTATTAGAAATTAATAAATTAAAATTAAAATTGAAAATCAAAATCCATAAATTGAAAGATCTCATTATATAGATCAAATATGAAAAATTTTAAAAAAATTAATAAATTTTGATATATTTATTAAATAGGCATTTTTAGTAAAAATATTAATAGAATTTTTATCGTTGAATAAGTGTTAATCAAATTTGAATTATAAATAATATTTTTAATAATTTTTTAATATATTATTAATTTTCACATTAAATTTTATGAATCTATCCGTTTAAATTTTTTATTAAAGCTTTTATTTACTCATTTCTAATAAAAAAAAACTTCAAGAACTTTTCCCATATAATTTCATGTAAGTTTTGTCCTAATACTTAACCTTCCAAATCACCTAATTAATTGTAACAGCATTATCAAATTCCTTAATAATTTGCACATGCATGTTAATTAGAAGTTAAAAATGTTGTAAAGATCAATTCAATTTTTTATAAAATCATAGCAGGAAAATACAAAAAAAATTACAAATATTAAATTTTAAATTTTAAATTTATTAAATATTATATTTTAATTTTAATGAAGTGAGAATGGAATAATAATATATGAGATTTAGATTCCAATAAATAAATATCCCCATGCCAACTGGCTTTTTAATTCTTTTCTTGTTTTTAGGCACTTCCTTTTGATACATCTGAGATATTTGTGGGAACCACTCTGTCTAAAGGGACAAGCAGATCCTACATTAATTACATCTAACCCAGAAACAGATGATTGCCTAATCATCATATAGAAGTACAGATATTTATTGGCTTGCAAATGCATCATTTAATTAATTAATTTAAATATGTATATATATATATAAATTAATTTTATTTATAAAATTGTATTAAAGTTTTCAATATTTATATCATATGAAATCTCATAAAAAATTAAAAATTTTAAAATAAAATTAGATATATTTTATTTTGAAAATAATCAGTTATAGTAATTTTTCTTTTAATGATTCTAAAAAAATATAGACATCCCATCACTCTTAAAATCTAATTCGAAATCATTAAAAAAAAAAAAGAAATGTGTATCAAAATACAAAAATTATTATTGAATGATGAATTACATCATTACCTTCACTCATGTGTTTTTAATAAAATTGTTGAACAAAATATTAAAACAATCAATAGATTTCTATAAAAAGAAAAAATGAATTGAAAAAAATATTAATTAAAAATCTAGCTTGGAAAGAAAAGTTGCAAATAATATTATTATTGGATGGTAATTAGGATATATTATACATTTCAAATTGATAATTATTTTTAATTTAAAAAGGTGATATGTGTGTTTTTAAATTTTAGAAAAACAAATATTGAAGGATTATATGAAAATTTATAACGATAATTGATATTTTTAAATTTAGATATCTTTATTGATTTTGTTTGCATTTTTTTTAAGATTCAAATTATTATTACAACTTAATTTTGATTTTAAAAAGGCCAGAATCATACATCATATTTTCACCAGACCAATCTGTAATCCATTTTTTTCCTCATCCAATTTTTTTAATTTAAATAGGATAAATTTAATTATTTTCAAATATTAAATTTAAAGATTCAATTTTTAAAAATTTTTATTGCATAATAATTTTATATATTATTTTATATGTCAAAAATATAAATTATGCACATAAATATTTTATCAAATATCTATGTATCTTATAATATAATATTATATATGATTCATCGTCCATTCACATTTGATGATAGAGATTTATTTTATTAATTTCCTTTTTCTGTGGGATCCACTTAATTGAGGGACCTTTAGTTCTCCCATGACCGGCATGAAACGCTTGGGAAAAAGAAAAAAAAAAAGAAAAAAAATCAAAGGGTATCCTATCTGTTCCAAAAGGGTAAAAAATTTCACATGAATCCTCCATTTTCAAGTTTCTTAATTTCTTGAATGGTCCAATCTCCCTTTAGACTTGTCTATAAATCTAAACAAATGGGGATTGAGATTGATTAATGATAATATATTTGTCCCAACGATCACTTTGATAGTGACCACTTTTGCATAATATTTAAACACTATACTTAATCTCTTAATTAAATAACTAAATTACTATTTCTTTTCCAATATTAGAATCACAAGCAAGTAAACATCTTCCTTTAAAAAGCAATGGCTAAAATAATAAAAAAGCTTTTGAATTTTATCATTTTATTTAAATAAATTTTTGTATTTTTATTACATTCAAATAAATCTCTAACTTTTAATTCGTACTCAAATGAACACTTGACTTTTATTATGTATCTAAATAAGCATTTAAATTTTATTTATATTTAAATAAATCCTTAATATAATATATAATTCATGAAAGATACCAATTTCTCACAATCACAAATACTTGGAGTAAAAATTTTATTTATATAAAGAGTAAATTTTTATATAATTTATTTGAGTACAATAAAAATATAAGGATTTATATAAATAAAATTATAAAATTTAATTATTTTTTTTAATATTTTAGCCAAAAACAAACTTCTTACTTACTCTTAATTTTTTTTTTCATATTATTGCACATAACTTTATTTATTTCTTTATTTTTATTGTATTTTATTCTTTGATGTCTCTATTGACATCTACAAATTAAAAAAAAAAAAAAAACCATTAACATGTTAGTTTGAATGCGGTTAGCAGACGGCACTAAAGTGCATGCGTTACACGTAAATTAGGGGACATTTTCTAGGCCAAATTGATTATAGACAAAGTATACCTAATTTTTTTGACTAATTATTCGTTTTTCTTTTACATTACTATTTTATTTTCTCCACGTCAACATGCAATTGTTTGATTATAAACTCATAAATCATACTAAAGGGTGCCCTTTAGGCCATCCAAAACAAAAAAAAAAAAAGCAATTTCGACACACATTTTTATATATAGTGATAACATTGCAACATCCAATTCTAAATTAATACTCTAAAATTTATCTCATATCCCCTTTTCTTTTTTCAAATGGAGAGGTGTTTGACTTTTATCTATGATGACGTAATTAATGAAATTTTTTTAATATTTTTAAAAATGATGTACTTTAATTTTTGTAAAGATTCGCATTTAACTTACAAAGTATTATCGGTTTTAATTTAAAAAAATTACGATTTTATTTCATAAAAAATATCTCATAAATTTTTATTTAACCTTTCATTATATATAATAAATTCTCAAAATTTTTCGAGATTAAGGTATCCCAATTTTCTTTAAAAACTCATTCCATAGCATGGTAATAGGAACTCTAGCTCACAAGATTGTGATGTTATTTTATCACTAGACTCCCTCCCACAATACTGCCAAATCAACCCTAAATCCTTCTTTTAATAGGAGCATGATAAATCGAGATCATAGGTATCTGTCCTTTAATTCATACCCACAATATCCAAATTTGTTGGTTTTCCAACAATGGCTACAATATTCTAATCAAGGCATTTTCCAGTGTCCCCTTGGGTTTTTATTCACTTTTATATATCCCTCAAGGATGGACCACAACTAGCCAATAAATTAAGAAAACAGAAAGGAATCTAACTTTTATCAATGTATTAAGAAATTCTTAGTGATGGCCTCATGTTCATGCACTCAAAACATGATCTAATTATCATCAAATTAAATATAACTAATGAGATCTTAATTAAAATTTGTCACGACATTTGTGATTAATCAAGCAATGGTTAGTTAGATGGTGCACCAACTTGCCGCCCATGACGACCTCGTGGATGACTGATCATCAATATCTTCTAGTCTGATAAATTCTTTTTTTTTTCTAATAAAAAAATTCATTTAATGCAATTATTTGTTTCTTGTTCTCGTATTTACAAAGTTTTGTCAATGATGAAAAATTATTATGGTTGTGAAAAGGGTGTCTCATCTCTACTAAATTAATTGTGTACTTCTCAATGGAGTGTTTTGCTTGGTTTGTGCAATGTATAAGATATACATAGATGTCTAATCTCATCTTTTGATTCTTTTGTTATTTTATATCACTTCAATGAAGAAAAAACATTTATTTTTCTAGCTTAAGAAAAAAGGGCAAGCCACCCTCATGTCTGCTTCAGTCACCATCCTTGCCATACTTGATCAAAGTGTCATCAAATAAAAATAAAAAATAAAATAAAGTATCCTCATTGTCACATAATCACATCTTCATGTCATGTGGGCCTTTCCCTTCCTAAAAAAAATATTTCCTTTTGTCCTCAACTATAACACACATCATGATAAAAAAAAGTTTGTAGACTCAAAATCCTTTTAAAGTGAAATCGAGCTTCATTTAATTAATTTATATAATCAATTTAAAAAAAAATTTAATAAATTTAATATTCAAATTTTCGCACTTACAATCTATTTATCTCTCTTTAAAATGCTACTTCCATTACTAAAAAACCTGACTCCATGCACAATATCCCTTTGATGAAAATATGCACTCAACAGATAAAGATTTTTTTTTTTTCATTTTCTTTTGCTTTGCTTAATTTCTCTACAAACAATTTTATAAATCTAAAATTTCTAAAAGTTTTATCTTTACAATATAAAAAATAGGGAGAAAAACACTACATTCATTCATTGTTTTTGTGAAAAGACATTCATTCAATCAATGTTTTGGAGGCTAATGGAGGAGTAGGGGAGATATATTGGTGTCTTGTTCCTTTCGAAAAAGGTGGTGGATGCTTTGAAAACTTTGTCAGAAAGAGAATAAGGCTCATCTTTTTCTACAATATGGTCATATGAAGAAGAAAGTAACATAACAGGCTATCAAGACAACCTACTAGTTCATCCCACATGTTTCGCCAAGCCCTCCGTTATCAAAGAAGTATGAAAATGATACATGAACCCCCACCCCCACCCTATTTATTTAATTTTTATTCGTATTTTTTAGTGTTAGGGGACCCTTTTATCTGACACAATATAGAGGATCCCAGTATCTAGGCCCATGTCTTTGTCCTTAATCTTTGAGTCTTTGATTAGGGGGGGCACAGTCCAAGACAATGAAAAATGTAGGGGAGGGGAAAAGGTCCCACTTTTATAGAGAGATGGAAAGGTATGTAATAAAGCAGTCCACTTTGTAGATTTATCCATATTCCATGCAGTTGGGTAGGGATTTTGAAGGGGATGGGCAGCACAAAGCTGAACATGAAAATATGGGTCCAATTAAGAGCTATGGAAATGTGAATCTCAACCTTTGTTTTATTTTTAAATTTTTTTTGGGGTTCATTGTTTAAATGTGGAATTTGGGCCACACTTCTACTGGTCCATCACCCTTAAACTTGATGTTTGCTTCTTTTGTTCCCCCTAGAACACATTTGCCCTTTATGACATGGTCCCACTCCCAAAGAACAAGTTGTAAGAGATACAGATGGAAAGAGAGGAGCACTACCAATATAGAATCATGGCCGTTCCACAATGCATATCCCTTTTTTTGGGAATTTTAAATCCTGCCAGATGGATTTGGTAGTGTGATTAATTTATATATAGGAGGGGTAGTGGAGTAGAAGTAAAGCTAAGGGAGCATCATTCCATGGTTGAATCAATCAAAACCAATATGGATGAAAGGGAACCAATAAAAGTAGTATTCTTTTTTCTAGGGTGTTATGAAAGATGGGTGAACACCTCATATTCTCCCACTAAAAATATAATTCCCTCATGCTAAGCCTATAAAGAACCTTTTGGGTCCTTTTCATTTCCATTAATGGGGTTTTGAAGATTGCAGCATCAAAGCTGTTTAGTGCAAATCAACCCAACACCCATCTTGGATAGAATGATTATGTCTTGCTTTTTGAAAATTTTAAAACCTTAAAGTCCTAGTGACCAACGTAACTCAACTACCCAACATTAATGGTTTTATATAATGCATGGTTTTTTCATATATAGAGAGAGATTGTGATTCCATTCATCTTGTCCAACTGGGTGTACATCCATAGCAAACTTGACTTTTCTATGTGGAATAATAGGAACCGAAAGTCATTGAAAATGTGGAATTGGAATAATTTGAAATTCAGGATATAGTTAAAGTGTCAAGATTATACTAGGGAACTAAATGTCCCCTTTTTTTCCTGGATGAACTTTCAACTTTCTCTTCCTTTTGATAAAAGCATTCATACATGCTGAAACGAAAAGGAGATTTTGTGAGAAAAAGTTGACCTAGCCTAGGCATTACTTGCTTAGGATCCAATGGCTTCACAGATTTCAAGTCACAATTGCCACACGGAAAGAGAAGAAGTCGTGGCCCATCATAGTAATGGGCTATACCGAGTGGGTGGTACCAAGGAAATGTGGTTGGACCACAATGAACTGGTCTAAACTAGAATCTTAATGCGAGGTCTAGCTTGCTGCGCAGTTTCCGAGGCAAGAAATCTTTGCCAAAGAATAAAACTCTTTTCTAGAATATCGTCCTTTGGAAAAAGCATGCATGTAGTAATCCAGGATGAAAATCATTTTATGACTCATGCAAGATGAAAATTGAAGCATGTAGCCATGTGTTCAGAGCCATAAACTCTACTGTGGGTATTTGGCATGGGTTTTAATGCGGTCTATCTTAGGCTCTTAAATGGGTGAAGCTAGATTGGAAGTGGGAGCCAAGGTCAACATATGGTCGGGTTGATCTTCGCCCAATTAACCCAACATAGTTAAGCATGAATGCATGATCATGAATTTTGGCCCAAAATGCTAATTTGGCAATCTATCAGGATTTTAGCAACCAAATGGCCGATTGATGACTAGACTCCAAATATATCAGTGCTAAGCCCAACCCATCGGGAAATTTTGGCGTATTTACAGTGCTGTGACTAGCTGTGGGTGGGACTGAGTAATCGGTTGCAACAAGTTAATGTGCTTCCTTCTTTGTTGGAGTTACACTTGTCCAGCTGCGAACCCCATACTTTTCCTCTTTCGCTGCCATTTACACCATTGGTAGCAGTTGATTATCTAACAATTTGTTTAATTCTCCAATGCCTTGGTCGATCTTCAATATTACTGGCCTTAAAAGCATTTTTCTTATCTCTAACAATCACATTGGTGCCATTTCTAGTGTTTCTGCCATTATGTATTCTCTTCAACACATTGATTTGTCCCATCAATTTTTGGAAGGTACAAAACCAGGAATTTTTGGTATTCAAAAACTTACAAAACTGACATTAGCGTTTAACAACCTCAGTGGCAATCTGATTGAATTTGTTGATAGTTTATCAAAAAAAAAAAAAGGAGTTTTGAAGTGTCAGATTTGGCACAATACAGGTTTGTGGTTATTGCCTGATGCACTAGGAAATCTGGCAACCTTGAGATCTCTTGTGCTCAGGAAGAATATATTCTGGGTTCTATCCCTTAGTTTATCTGACTTTTGGCACCATTCCAGTGAGTATTGGGCATTTGTCAGGTTAGTTGTTAAGGATTTCGGACAAAGTGCTTGAAAGGGTACATTCTCAAATCTAACAAACGTTGGAAATATCTTCAACTTCTCGGGAAGGAGTCCTTGACTTTTAGTTGGGGTAGCCGGTAGACTCCTTCTAAACCCAAGTCCATCATAACTGAAAACAGATTGGTTTCGGAGTTGGTGTTCACAGCGTATTGATGACTTGGATCTTGCAAATAACAACATAATTGGCAGATTACTATGATCGTTACATTTTCGTTACGAAACAAATGTGTATTTGATTTCCATTCGTTTGGAGGGTCCAATCCCGTTATGGTCTAACGTACGCTGCCTGTATCTTTGGAGTAACTCATTCTCTGGTTTAATTCCAGACAATATCAGTGAAACAATGCCAATGCTCAGGAATTTAGATCTCTCTCGCACCTTTCTCACTGGTGACCTCTTCCATTGTAACTGGAGGATTTGAGATCCCTTGGAGTCAATTGCAGCATTTGCAAGTTCTGGATCTAGCAAATAATAATCTGTCAGTTGGTATTCCAAGCTCAGTGGGTGATCTTCATACACTTCGATTGCTAATCTTAAGCTGCAACATTTTTATTGGAGAAATTCCATTATTTTTGCAAAACTGTGGAGCTTTCATCTCTGGAAGAACAAACTTTCAGGGGCGTACCAACATGGATAGGAGACAATACCCCGTTGCTCCTGATTCTCACAATCTCTCCGATCAAATTTATTTACCGGTGCCGTTCTAGACAATCATCTCACAAGCCTTCATGTCATGGACCTTTCAGATAACAGTTTATCTGGGATCATCCCATCTTGTCAAGGAAATTTAACTGGTACTCGGAAATTCAATTTGAAGATGCAAAGCAACATGAAGGGAAGGGAAATCGAATACAGTAGCATATTTCCATAGGTGAAGATCATAGATCTTTCAGAAAATAGTCTATCTGGTAAGTTTCCTGCAGGGGAGATTACCAAGCTGCATGGATTGGGTTGTCAATCATTTAACTGGGAACATTCCATCAAAATATTGGAAATTTATACTTGCTTGAAACACTTGATCTGTCAAGAAACCAACTCTCTGGTTCAATTCCAAAAAGCTTGTCCACGACATCATCCTTGAATCACTTAAACCTATCTTAGTGGGAAAATTTCCATCAGGGAACCAGCTGCAAACCTTGAACGATCCATCGATTTATAAGGGTAACCCAGGACTCTGTGGGGACAAATAATGTGAGGATGACAAATTTTAAAGTGATCGTGCTGATGGAGATGACATTGGAACAGACAATGTGATGGAAATTAAATGGTTCCAAAACATTGATATATATATATATATATATACACACACCATGCTCAAAGAGCATTGGATACAAAACATTGAAACATATAAATTGGTCTTGCAATTTATTTGTTTATTATTTCTTGGACCTTCATACTCGAAGCCTAGAAGTCATGAGGCCCTGCTCTTTTTTCCAAGTTTGGAATTATTGACCCAGGTCCATTAGAAGGGTCAAGTTTTTTAGGCGAATAGACTGTGAACCCAAACCGGAGGTTGGGCCACAGATTTGATGATCGGAGAGATCAATGCCTAGAATTCACCTCAGAACCTCACAACATTATTTGACTGGAGAAATAGAGTTTCCATACAATAACACTATTGTTACTTTATAATAAAGGGGTTCCATTTTTTTTTATCTGAGATTGTAAGAATTTAAATTTAACCATTAAAATTAAGAGCTTAATATTTTATTAATAAATCATATGACCATTTTGAATTCCTTTTTAGAGAACAAAATTTTCGGTTCCTCTACCAAAATCTGTGTTCTTTTCAATTCTCGCCCCTTCTTTTCTGGTTCATATTAATCCAATTGTTGGCCCAAGAAAGGGAAAGGATTTTAAAGTCCCAATCATTCAATCAAATTTTGTGCCAAACAAAGAATTTCACATGGGTTCTACAACTAACATATTTCACTTTCTATTTATTGTTGCCTGCCTTGTTTTCATCAACAATAACAACAAACTAATAACAAATCAAGTTTTATATATCCTATAATTTTGAGGTGGCTTTATAAAAAAATGGTCATCTAATCTTTAATTCAATTTAGATTATACCTAAATTTTTTTTAATCTTTTTATTTTTTATTTTGTCTCTTCTGATTCTACTATATATTCATCTAAACATTTTCATCTCCATTATACTCATTTTTATCTCTTATTTCTTAATTATATAAATTCTCATTATGAATATAAAATCTAGATATCCAACTCAACCTCAAAGCTTTAAATAAATGGCCAGAAGTTCCCTTCAAAACTATGAATTTTGGTTTTGAGTAGTTAGTGTTTCTAAGGGGCAATGATAGGCTACTCACCCACGTCTTTATCATCTACAATTTTTTGTTTGGTGAAACATTTATTTCTGTTGCTATGCTTTCCAACTATATTACCAACCATACACACCAAACCAAAGATAAAAAAAAATAGGTGATGTCATAAAAAAATCAGCTAACCATGTTGAATAACATTAGGTATTGGAAATAATTGACATTTGCATCTTTTGCACCAACCATAAAGCAAGAAAAACCAAAGCAACACATCAGCAACAATCTTAGTATAATACCCAAGTTATACTTTAGTAGCTGTATTAATCATGCTATTTTAAAATAATCATTTTAAACTCATCCAATAATTAAACATGATGTTGATTTGAATAGCAAAGAGACTTTGCTTCTCTTTTGTTTGTACACGGATTTGTTAAAAGATATAGAAAAATAATTTTTTTATTAAATTTGACGTAAATAAATTTATTTAAATCAATTTTAAAAATGAATATATTTGATGAAACTCAAAAACTTTTAACTACTAAAAAATAAATGAAGTTAAGCCAGATTGTAGTAATTCCTCAACTACATTTCAGGGGAAAGAAATGCATGTCCTAAACATAAATGTTCAATTCCCTAACTTAAATTTGATAAGTCTAGCTTTTAATGTGGCTATATTAATTACAAATAATATAAATCCAAGTATCTTAATTTCTTTCATGTTAAGAATACCCTATTCTTTTAGTTTGTCTCTCTAAATATTTTCCATTAATTTAGAATAACTATAATTACTTTGTCAAAACATATACATCAGTAAACCTATAGCTAGATATAATTTAAAGAGTCACTACTAATATTTTTTTTTTATTTAAGTATGACTACCAATATAATTTAAAAAAATTAACAAATAAACAAATAAAACCATAAATAAATAAAATTTTAAACAAAGAAATTGGCTTGGCTCAGTGGCTAGAGGGGCTCAGCTACAGAAACAGATGAACGATTAGAATGGCTTAGTATCGACTTGGCTCAACTGAAGCCAATGAACCTAAACCGTAGGTCAAAAACGGGTTGCAACCGAGTCACGACTTGATTAGGTAGTGCTAATGGAACAAGTGTGGATTTTACAAAAAAACTTTAAAAAGCAAAACGACATTATTTTAATTGGCTATAAAGCCAAAGTTTAGTTTTACTTCTTTAGACCTCACCTCTACTCTCTTTTTCTTCTTTCCTTTTCTCTGTTTCTCTTTCGAAGAATAAATGAACTCTGGTTGAATCATTGTCGAGATATTCGTTAGTCACTGGCCGAAATCTAGGGACGTTGATAGATTCTGGGTCTAGCTGCCAAATTCTAAAATGTTTTACTGGATTTTGTGTAGGTAGTCGGATGTTTGTCGAAAATTTTAAATTTGAAAATTTTTAAATTTGGCAAAAAAATTCAACAAAAAATTCAAAATTATTGAAAATTTTAAAAAATTTTCAAAAAAATTTTAAAACTTCAATTTAACGCAAAGAAACAACCTTTAAGTTTTTGATTCTAGAATCATAAATTAAACCTTTTCCAATCCCAAACTCAGAAAAAAAAAAAAAACTTTAAACTTTTCTGCTAGAGACCTTACTTTTTATTTCTCAAATATTGTCTATTTTTTTTTTTTGCTAATTTTATATATATCTTCCCTTCTTCTTATTGTGTTAATTTGTAGGTTTATTTATAGATGAAACTTTATTCAATCAGTATCCCATTTAGCTTTAGATTCTTTCAAAACCTTACCTTGTCACTGGATTAAACTTAAATCTTATCTCAAAAACCATTTCATTCAATCAAGATAGGAACAAATCACTTTAGAAGTAAAACCCAACCTAATCTTCTCACAGCCAACCTATAATTTTTATTTTTTCCCTTTTTTTTTGTTTTTAACTGAATTTAATAAAAGATAAATTTAAATATAAATCATAATAGAAATTAGATAAAAAAATAAAAAAGAAAAATGAATAAATAAAATAAAATATTTTTTTAAATAAAATATTTTTTTAAATAAAATAAAATTTTTGATAGTTGGGCTTAGTAATTTGGAACCTATTAAACTAGGCTCAATTAGTTTGAGCCCAAACCAAATAGGGTATTTACAGCTGCCCTTCTCTGCGTATTTTCTGTGAAATAAGAATTGTGTAAAGATATAGATATCCATTACGTCTAGACGTGGCTTAACAACAGTTATAAAATCTCAAAACTTTAAATATTCACAATTTAAAGTATTCAAGAACTTTGTAATCCAACATTCTGTCATGCAAGCTGAGACTCAAAGATTTACTATTTGAGTTCAAATAATCACAAATTTGAATTTCAAAGGTTCACAATTCAAAGATTTGCAAAAATTTAGATTCGCAAGAATTTGATTATCAAAATTTCAGGTTTGTAAGAATTTGAGTTTCACAAAAACTTATATTTGTAAAAATTTTTAGATTTGCAAAAAATTGAATCACAAGAATTTCAGGTTTGTAAAAACTCAAATTCGCAAGAATTTGATTTGCAAAAATTTGAGATTCACAAAAATTTTCAAATTCGCATTTGAGAGATTCACATCCAAATTTAATTATGGGATTTACATCATAATTGAAAGGCTCATATCCAATATTCAAAAATTCAACATTTAAAATTTTTAGAGATTCACATCTAAAATTCAAAGATTCTTATTTAAAAAACTTTAGAGATTCACACAAATTTTTAAGACTCTCATTCGAGTTCAAAGATTTACATTTGATAAATTTTAGAGTTTCACATACTAAATAGTAGAAATTCACACCCAAAGTTCAAAAATTCTAATTCGCAAATTTTAGAAATTCACATAAAAAAACTTTAAAATTCTTATTTAAAACTCAAAGATTTTTATTCAAAAATTCTGATAGATTATGCTCGAAGGTCTTTCAAATCCTTCTTAACATTAAAAATACTCCTTTAAAAGACTCCACAACTTTAAAATTCTAAACATTTTCCTCATAAAATATTTTTCCATTCGAAGATTCGTAACCTTATCTTAAAAGGCTTTTCTCGAAAAGTTTAAAATTCCTTGTCATAAAAATTCTCAATCTTTCATCAAAGTCAAAATTTTGTATAAAAAAATATCATTATAATGATGCAAATGTTTTCTTAATGATGCAAATGCAATAGTCTAGATTCTCACAATAATACAGATGCCACACTCTAAACCACGATTCAAATATTCATTGCATGATGCAAATGCATGGCCAAACCAAAGGTTTAAATATTCACCAAATTATGTAAATATATTGTTCAAACAACAATACAAATGTAATGCATATAATGCATATGTCACTAACATTAATGTCATAAAATTCTAATTAATTGTGGTAATATGATTTTCAAGACTCCACTATCTCATATTTTTCCTTTTTAGCTTTTCAGCATTAACAATTTCAAGACAAATTTCATCTACTAATCCATATTATTTCCATCATTTGATCACAACTCATAGGTTATATTGACTAATCCATCACCATATTCATCGCTTGGTCATCCCATGTGTCTTTTCAAATCATCTTCTAAGGTTTTTTTCATCTTTTTATTTTTTGCCCCTATCATCTTGGATTTCTTTTTAAAAGAATGCAAAAATCTTTTATGAACATTATCATTCATTAATTATTATTTCAAATCATGACAAATATAATGCAGTCATATATTTTCTAGATTTATTTTAAGGATACAAAAATAAGAGAGTATAAAATGAATTGAAAAAAAGGTAATCGATACAAGAACGAGTTTGGTATAAAAATATATGGGCAAAGGAATAAATTCAAAGCATATCACTAGGGATGGTATTTAATGGTACAATAATATCTAAACAATGAATATTTAGACAATTCTTAACATTGATCCAAATTTTTTTTTTAAAAACCCATTCCATTGACTTTCAAAAATATTTTAGAGTTAATCAAACTTTGCCCCAACTGTGGAGGATCTTCAAATGACATTGAACTTCTATATATTGAACTATCTATCCAATTCTCAGCTCAGACGTTTTTCTACCAAAATCACCTTTGGGGTTTTTAATTTGAGTCTTCTTTTTTTTTTACATTTTTTTTATTTTTCATTTTATTTCTCTTCATCCATTATTGATATCTCTCACACATCAATCTCTAAAATATGAGAACATAGCATGATTCCATTGCTCCATTACAATCATGCATTAACTCAATACATGAGCATTCAATTTGAGCATTTACATTTAATAAAAATAGACTTTTAAGTGTTGTAATTTAGGCTATGGTGATGGGTCATTAAAAAAATAGTAAAATACGCTCAAAATATGCATTTAAAGGGTTTAAATCAAAAGATCATTTCTTATCATATGATACAATTTGATATTTTTGCCATATTCCACATCATTTCATTTTTCATTTTTCATTCATCTTATCCCCACAAAAGAATTCTCATTATTTTATCCTAGGTCATTTGTGGCATTTATTTGTCTTTTTTTCTATCTTTGAGATCTTTTATGATATTTTGCCCATTCTTTTTTCAAATAGGTTCTTCCCAAAATTTGTCCCCCAATATGAAAGGTAATCCTTAGTTATGGTTTTTTTAAAAAAATTATAATAGACACAAAAGAGTTAGCAATGGATGATTTTATGAATGGTAAAAGAAAGATGATCATTTTTCATCTTAAACATGAATGCTTTCTTTGAAAACCATTTATCGAATAAAGATAAAATCATAGATATTATAAAAGATCGTATGCTTTTAAGATATATTTATTTCATATCTGCTACCAGATTACTTCTTTTACGCAAATAGTTTTCACAAATCAATATGAATGAGTTTTCAAAATTAAATCCTAGAATTATTATTATCATTGTCTAAACATTCATCATTTTAAATTTGAAAATGAGAATTAAAAGACATAGGAAATAACAAAGCATGAAATAATGGCTTGGATGAAAGAGAAAATGTAATAAAATGTGTCAACTTGCCTTTAATTAAAATGATAAAAAAAATCTTATTACATAAAAAAAATCTTTAAAAAATCTTAAAATGACAAGTAGCTTCCAAACAGCCTTAATATCATTGTCTTTCTCAAAATTATGCATTCATGTGATCAAGATAAAAAGTTTTTATTGACATCTAATCTCTTTGATTTGTTAAAATTTACTAATCCTTTTCAGATCAAATTTTGCATCTTGTGCTTGAAAGCAAGGTAAATTTTTATAAAATGATTTACATTCCCATTATAGTTGGCACATGTGGCATTAGCATCATACTGTTTTAGATAAAGTGGCTTTAATGGTTCTAGATTGATTGGAGACACCAAGTTATTTTTAACCAGTTTTGGGAATAACTTAATGTAAGTAATAAGAATAAGATCAATATAGGCTCTTTTTTGGTTATTCTGAGATCTTCTCAAACTACTCATTTGGTTGTTAGATCTAGATCTATATGTAGGTATTTGATGGGTAAGTTGATTATGGAACATATTGATAAGGGGCTTGCACAATACTATTTAACTATGGGGTAATCAACAGATGAACAGGTGGTAGATATAGAGCATAGCTTTTGAATTGTTGCTCATCAAAATTCATAGCTTGAGCTTCAATTTTTTTTTTTTAGGTAACCCTTATTTCTTGATGGTTTCTCCTTCTTAAAGTTTATCACTCTTAATAGTATTAATAATCTCTTTTGAGATTACCATGTCAACAAAGTTTTTGGTGATATTTTTTATCATTTTTTTGTAATAGGAGCCTTCAGAGTACTAATAAATAGGACAATAGTTTCTTTTTTAGTAAGAAATAGTTAAACTTGAGTAGTCATATCTCTCCACCTTTAAGCATATTTTTTGAAAGATTCTATGACCTTCTTTTTCATACTCTATAAAGAGATAAGGTTTAGAGCCAAATCTATAATGTATTGGTACTGTAACATGAATGCCTTTGTCAATTCCTTCTATAAAGTAATGCGAATTTTATCCAATTGAACATACCATCTAATAGCAGAATCAGTAAGATTGTTTTAGAATACATGCACCAACAATTTTTCATTGCTTGTGTAAGCAACCATTTCTTAAAAGAACATGGTAACATGAGTTATCGAACAATTTATACCATTATGCTTATCAAACTCTAGGACCTTGAATTTCGATGGAATCACTACATTCGAAACTAAGCAAAGGTTGGTTACATCCATTGAGCCATAAAAATCTATCCCCTCAGCTGCTCGTAATCTCTCTTCTAACAAGTTTATCTTCTATTTAGCTTTTGAGCCCTCTAAAGTCTCAACCACCTTCAGCCTTAGCTACTCTAAGTTTGAGACTTGTATTAATTTTTCTCTCTTTTTCATAAAAATAGAATTGACATAACTCTGAAAATGCTCTTAAATTGATACAGAAGGCACTCCCGGGTAAGTATATTCTATTGAGCATGAGAATTACTTTGGAGGAATGTCCTATGTGGACTAGACCTAGTATGGGCCATAACTAGAAGGATAAAGAGGATCAACAACTTTCTGTGACGGATGGTCTTATGAACTGGTATCTTATTTTATGGCTTTCCCTTTGTTCAACTTATTTAATGCTTTTAAAACTTTACTTAACTCATTTTCAAGTTTTTTTTGGGTTTTCTCTATTTTTTATCAAATGATTGTATTTTTTTGTTTCATTTATCTAGCTCGGGCTCTAGTGTTATATTGATGATGGGTCATTTGAGTAGAGTTCTTGAACAAAAGAACTATTTTTGAACCTTACGTACCACAATTAGTATACTTATGTTATTGAGTGTGTATGTGAAAAAGCTTTCAAAATTAACTTTAATTTTTTAAGAATCTTATATGCATAAATGAATGAATTCATTGAATGCTTAAAACAACGACTATGATACATAAACTCATGAATGTATACACAATAATGTATGATTAAATGTGTTAATGTTTGTCACATTATGATGCATAGATGAATACATATACTAGTGATATTGGATTAGAATACAATATAAAGGATCAAATAACATTTTTCAAGAAGTTGATATGAATGAAGCTCAAAAAGTCCACTCATATGTCCTAACTAGGGTTACATTCTAACGATGGACAAATATGGCTTTAACTTAAGATTAGCTTCTTATGTTTTAATATATGTGATTTGGGTTAAATCTAAAGGTTCTCAAATTATTTTCACATCATTGTTTATCAAAAACTAGTAAAACAATCCAATCATCGCTTATCATAGGTTACAAACGAAAATGATTCAATTTAAGTGAGAGTATTTCGTTAGCTATTGTAGAGATTATCATCTCACGAGAAAGTAGGTGCTTGACTCCCTCCTAAGAAAGACAAAACTAAAGTATAGAACTCATATGATACACATGCATGTGATAGTGTGTGTGAAAGAACACATACATATTTATTCATAATTTTCACAAGCCAAGTCAAAGAATAAAAAACAATAATAATAAATGCAAACAAACAATCAATAATTTAAGATCAAGCAAACATAAAAAAAAATTATGATAATTCAAAATTAATTAATGGCTTGACTCTCATATTTCCTAGTAGAGTTGTCAAACTGTAAAAACGTATAGATCCGAAGACCTATAGCTAAACATAACCTAAGGAGTCATTACTAATCTTTTTTTTATCTAGGTGTGATTGGCCACCAACGAATCTATTATTTTAAGAAAATCCTAAACTTGACTAAAAATCCCTAAAGAATAAGTTCTGACCTTCTGAATCGACCTAAGTTCGAGAATTCGATTACATGCAGCGAAGGTTATAACACCCCTACAATGTTCATCCTAAAAAATGGTACCATTTAATTTTAAATTATCTTAAATATTTATAGTTTTAATGGTCTTAAATTTAATATTAGAAATAACTTTTAGGATTTTTCATCAATCTGATAGAATTCTTAAAAATATTTTTTAACCTCGAAAGTATTCAAGAATCTCATTTATTTTCTGGAAGAGGCTCCATCATTGAAAAAACTTAATCATTTATTTTTGTTAAATTTTTGTTTGTTAAAAATATATCTAATTTTTTCACCATTTTGGCCAAAATTCTTACTTAGAAATGTCTTAAATAATCATCCATTTACAATTATTAAGAATTTTATCTTTGAAATTTATTTTTTAATTATAGGCTTCATTTCTAAATTTTTCACCATTTGGGTCTATTAAGAAATACTTTTTACTTGAAATCTCATAAAAGTTCAGTCATTGTGAATTTTCTTAAGATTTTCAATATATAATTGTCAAATATTTTCTCACAAATTTTTAAGTTATATTTTTTAATTTTTAGTTGGAAAAGAATACAATTACTTTTATTGAAATTTCATTTAAATTATTCCACAACTTAAATTTAAAGAAAATTTTCACCTAGAGATTTATTAGAAATTTTTCATTTGAAATTTCTAGAAATCTCATCATTGAATAATTTTTAATTCATTCCCAAAATTTATTAAATTTTTATTTTGAAAATAAATATTAATTCTTATTGAAAATTTATCTAAATTTTCACTTTATTTGGGTTAAAATTAGAAAAAAATTTTCACTCATAAATTTTCTAAAAATTAACCATTTGTAATTTTTAAAAATTTCATCATTGGATAATTATTACTTATTCTTAAAACTTTTATTTTTATTTTTATATTTTTTAATGATTATTTTTTTTAATTTAATCATGCATAGAAAACTTCATAAAAATAAAACAAATAAACAAATAAAATCATAAATAAATAAAATACCAAAAAAAATTAACTTGTTTTAATGGCTGGAGGGGCTCGGCTGTAGGAAAAGATAGGGCTAAAGAACCTTGACTATGGTAAAAAATGGGTTGCAACTGGGTTATGACTAGATCGGGTTGAGCTGATAGAGCAGGCATGAATCTTACAAAAAATTTTTAAAAGCAAAATGAGATCGTTTTAATTGGCTATAAAAGCCAAAGTTTAGTCTTTTTTCTTTAGACCCACCTTTACTCTCTCTTTCTTTTTTTTTTTTGTTTCTCTATCTAGGAACAGATGAACTCAAATTAAATTCTTGTCAAGAAATTCATCAGTCATCGACTGAAATCTGAGGATGTTGTTAGATTCGGGGTTTAGCTGCTAGATTCTAAAATGTTTTGCTAGATTCTGGATAAATAGCTTAATGTTCGTCGAAAATTTTGAATTTAAATTTTGAACTTGGTTGAAAAATTCAAAATTTTTAGAAATTTAAAAAAAAAATTTGAAAAAATTTCAAAACCTCAATTTAATGTCAAAAAACAACATTTAAGCTTCTGATTTTAGAATCATAAACAAAACCCTTTTCCAATCCCAAACTTAAAAAAAACTTCAAACTTTTTTGCCAAAGACCTTACTGCTTATTTCCCAAATCTTTTTAATTTTTTTTGCTGTCGCTTTTATGTATATCTTCCCTTCTTGTTCTTGTGTTAATTTGTAGGTTTATTTATATATGAAAGTTTACTCAATCAGTATTCCATTTAGATTTAGATTCTTCCAAAACCTTACCTTATCACAGGATTAAACTTAAATCATTCAATCAAGATATGAACAAATCACTTTAGAAGCAAAACCCAGCCTAATCTTCTCACGACCAATCTATTATTTCTCTCTTTTTTTCTTCTTTTTTTGTTTTTAACCGAGTTTAATAAAAGATAAATTTAAAGATAAACCATAATAGAAATTAAATAAAAAACTAAAAAGTCAAATGAATAAATAAAATAAAATAATTTTTTAAACTAAATAAAATAAATTTTTTTATAGTTAGGCATAGTAATTTGAACTCTATTAGACTAAGTCCAATTAGTTTAGGTCCAGATCAAATGAGGTGTCTACATACTTTTCTTTAAAGTTGATAATAGGTTGTGTTTTGGAACTTTCCTATCTAAAACGTTTACTTGAAAGATGATTAGTAAGCTTAGAAGAATGGAGGATGAATTCAAGAAAGAGAATTATTTTAAAGAAACTCGTGAAAGCGATTTATAAAAAAAAATGAAAACTATCTCATTAACATGCAAAAAAGTAATACCCAATTTTCTATTTTACACGCTTTTTGTTTATAAATTAGAGTAATAAAATACTAAAAAAGTCTATGCTTAATTTTTTAAGTTGTGTTCAAATTCAACTATTACAATATATTTATTTGATTTAATTTTGATTACATTTAAGCGATGTTTAATGATTATTATCTATTTTTTAACCCTACTAAACAAATCAAATGTATTAATGTTGAAAAAGTCAAAACAAAATCTTTTTTTTTCTCATCAAGCAAACAAAAATCATGTACATTGATCTTTGAAGCCAACATTTTCTCTTTTTGGGTGAGAATCTTGATCTTTGTTTATTGCATTATCCAATAGTGTTTTTTTTTTCTTTTTTTTTAGGAGAAAAAGACATAAACTTCTTAATTTTGTTTGGTGGATTGAGAAAGAATTACAACAAAAGATGTTAAAACCAATGTTTTCACTTTTCACTCTATATTAAAAAATAACTATAATTTTTTTATAAAACTATACTATTTTTTTCTTGGAGACAAAAAGGTACTAGTACTTAAAAATGATGCCCAAGGAATCATTTTAAAAAGAATAGACTAGTACTGTACTACTTTTATTATCCATCAACAAATGAAACTTGAGATAATAATGGTATAGATTCCCACTTGATTCTCTTTATTTTGTTCACAATTTTATACTATTAATATAAATTTTACATTAATAAATAGTTTATTTTTTATACATTATTAATGAATTTTTTAATTTTATAAATGAAGGTAAAAAATTAATACATGAATAATTTTTTTAACTAATTTTTTATATTTTTGTTATATTTTAAAATATATGTATAATTTTATTAACATTATTTATGAAATTTAAAAATTTCACGTATAAAATAATTTATTTAATGAGAAACACTAAAATTTTATGACAATATGTTTTGTTAATGCAAAATTTTCAATCCTTAAAATATTTTTTTGAAAAAAATACTGATAATTAATTAAACATGGACTGTAAATCAAGGTTTTAGAAAGTTTTAACCTTGTACATGTGATTTTTTTTATTGTAACATGGAATATATAAAATTGTAAGAACAAACCTGTATCTAAGTCAATCAAGTATAGAAAAATTTCAGCAAAGTAAAAATTAAAGGTCTATCCTTGTCACTTACGCCAAAACAAATAGTAATTGATGGATTCTTTATTTATTTAATTTTTCTGTTTCTCTCTAGACATATTGATTCTTCCTCAATCTAATACTCAGCAAAATAAAAAAATATTTTTTAATTTTCTGGGCAGAGTAGGTTGTCAGAAATTAGGGGTTTTAATACCCATCTAAAAGACAACACATAAATTGCCCTTCCAGATAAGGTTCCAGGCAATGGTATGGAAGTTTCATTTCATTTGTTTGATACCCTTTTATTTATTTTATTTATTTTGTGTAAGTTACTTTCTGCAGTTTTGTAGAAAATAAAGGAGGGATTGATTTTTCAGTGGATTTAACTCTTTTTTTACCTTTCTGGGGTAATTGGATTGTTGAGGTTGGTTCTTTTAAAAGTACCAAGTTTTAAATTTTTTTGTTTGGAGGTTTGAATTGATCTGTTGATGGGTATTTGTTAGATTCTGATTTGGAATCAGGAACTAGAAGATCAACTTTTTGTGATTTCATCTGGTTTTTGGTGATAAAATCTGGGGTCTGGGTCAATTTCCTTGTTGGGTTCTGTTGGATTTTATTCTAGAAATATGAGCTAGAAAAGATCACTTTTTTTTCTTTCGTTTTGTTTAAGTGACATGCAAATTGAGATGGGTTTTTTTTTTTTTATCCTAATTGGTTTCGCTTAGGTTTGGATATCAGTAATTGCTTGAAGTATAAAGAGTAGCAGAGCTTGTTCCGATTATTTGGAGGAATTGTTCTTGAAAATGGAGGATCAAGAAGTTTTGCCTGATGAGTCCTCTGTATCCTTTGTTGGGAAAGTTAGAGTAGAAGAAGATGAGGAAGACTTTCGGAGCTGTTGTGAAGATGATGAGATATGGAGGGAAACTGAAGAGGTGGTAAAAGAAGAACAAAAGGAAGAGCTCGATGAATTTTCAGTGAAGATGTTCTTCAAGGGCGTCTCTTTAGCTGAGACTGGAGACTCTAGTTCTGGGTTTTCAGGAATTGGGGTGGTCATGGAGAGATCAATTGGTAGCCCTGCTATTCAAGTGCAGAAAAAGCTTGACTTTTATGTGGAGGAATCCGTGGCTGACTATTTAGCTTTAATGGATGGTTTGACAGAGGCTATGCAGAACAAAATCCGCCGTGTATATGCTTTTACAGATTCAACAATGTTATATGATCAGGTCAGTGAAGGCGGCCATCCTCTTGATGTTCTTTTGATATCAAACATTAATTATAAAGTTGTTTTTATGAGACTTAAATCAGTTACTTTCATCTTATATGTGAAGTTTCATTTTGCTATCTTATGCCTGTCCACACCGTGAAAGCTTATTTATATTTATCTGAAGAGCTGCAGGTTCGCACCTCCCAAATCCACAGTATCCTTTTCTTTTTTTTTTTTGAAACTTTGGAGTTATAGAACAAGGCTTTTGTTAATTTTTATCGCCTGATTTTGGACCTAGAACTTTCAAGCATGCTGAAAATTTGGATGCTTAAGTTTTGAAGTTGGGTTGCGTCGGTGCTAGTACTACTAACGCAACATTTTTCTGTTTAATGTTCAAATTGACTCAATGCGGACTGTGTGTCCAATCATTTATATGGCGTAATGATGATCGTTTGGGGAAAAAGAACAACTATTTGCTTATGATGAATCACAGGAAAATACAAATAATGATAGTTTTTATAGACAATATATCTAAAAGTTTATCCTCTCTATTAGCGCAAATAGCTTTGAAGTTATGCTTTGACCTATGCTTTACTGACATGAATTTCTGGCAGATTACATGTGAGGAGAAACTTGATAATCCACTTTTGATGGCCTTAAGGGAAAGAATCCTAGAACATACCCGTAATTTTGAGGGGTTTGTTCTGAACCTTGTTCCTAGCACTAATCTTTTGGGGCCATTGCAGCTAGCCCAAGTAGCAATAGGAGTTGTTTCTTCTCCTGCCAAGGGAGATAAATCACTTGAAATTTGTTCCATCTGCTGTGAGGACAAGCCATCATTGATGATGATCACCATGAAGTGTTCCCATAAATTCTGTTCCCATTGTATGAGAACCTATGTAGATGGTAAATTGCAGTCGTCCCACGTCCCAATCAGGTGCCCTCAGTTAAGATGCAAATATTACATCTCCACTGCTGAGTGTAGATCTTTTCTTCCACTGGCTTCCTATGAGTCTCTGGAAAGAGCCCAAGCAGAAGCAAATGTTCTTCATTCAGATGGAATATACTGTCCTTATCCAAATTGTTCTGTCTTGATTGATCCTCGCGAATGCTTGTCAACTAGGGCAAGTTCATCTAGTCAATCAGATAATAGCTGTGTTGAGTGCCCAGTTTGTCAAAGGTTTATATGTGTGGAATGCGGAGTTCCATGGCATTCATCAATGAGTTGTGAAGAGTATCAGAACCTCCCTCTTGAGGAAAGAGATGCTGCAGACATTACCTTGCATCGCTTGGCACAAAACAACAGGTGGAAGCGTTGCCAGCAGTGCCGTAGGATGATTGAACTTACTCAAGGTTGCTATCACATGACATGCTGGTAAGATCCATCTTCTTGTAACAGTGCTTTGCTTAGCCATCCAGTTTGTACAATCTTTGAATTAAAGTTTTTGTTTTGTGCGACAATCTAATCATATAATCACCCATATGATTACACTTTTTTTGAATGGTAACTTAGTTGTAACTCTGACTTGAGTGAGTGGGCGAGAGAGACCTTATATGCTGAGGTCTCTTGATGTTTGGACTTTCTTCGTTGCCCCATGCTTTAACCAAGTCATCCCTGATTTATCCACTTGGTTAATGAAGTTGATCATCCTTTGATCATGCAATTCTATATGCTTGTGTCCAGCTCTTGTTTGTCCACATGTGAAGATGTGTATCTGTATGTTTTGTACACACATGGGCAATTAAGTCATATACGACTTCATTTGTTATATGGTCGACACCAAATTTGCTTCCATTTCCTTTTCAGGTGCGGGCATGAGTTCTGTTATTCTTGTGGTGCTGAGTACAGGTATGGTCGACAGACCTGTCAATGTGCCTTCTGGGATGAAGACAACTCTGAAGACTTGGTCACCCATTCTATTCAAGAATCAGAACAATGGGCATGGGAGACATTCGATTCACTCCCTTTGATCATGGATGCATACTCAGACCAAGAAAGATCACAGCTGGCACTAATCCAAAGGTTTCTTGCTGGGGGTTTCGGTCTGAGTGACCATCATCCATATCAATCCCCACCTCGCTGTACAGATTCCTATGTAGATGCAATGAAGGACCTTCATCAGCTTCCTTGGCTCGAGAGATTTGTCTCTGTAATAAGTGACAACTACTACGAAGACTATATGCAATGAAGCTAGTGTAGATCATTCCAATGTTAGGTAATAAGTTGCTTATCAGTCCAACAAGGTTTACAAGAGAGGCAAAGAGTTTCTCACTCTATTGGCTGCATTTTCATTTACACGAATTTCTTTAGTTCGGCACTACTCCCCCTATTTAGTTCTTGTTAGTCATTAACTACATGCTGGAATATAAAATACCCTAGAGGTCTTTGCTTAAGATTAGGGGGAAGATTCTATGCTTGATAGTTGCTTTCTTCTAGAAAGAAAAAGAAGGATAATAGGGCAAACGTCTTATTGATGTCATCAAATTGAAAGAAAGTTAATGAAACAAATCTTTTCATTTTGACATACTCTCTCTCTCTCTCTCCGACCAATAGCCAAGGATGTGGTTGAACTTTAAAGTTCCAACATCCCTAGCGGCGGCCGCCCGATCCATTATCCCCGCTGGCACAAGTCATTTAAGCCAAACTACCTGTCCATAGGGTTATTAATAACAGCTCAATTGTGTGGTCCTGCTGGTCTTATTTAGCAAACAAAGTAACTGGTCATAGGCATACGTTAACAAATTTAACAATGGCATATTTCATGAGTCAGTGTTCTGTTTAAACGGTTCAACAGCCGGTTGACTAGGTTGTATGCATATGAGCTCGAACAACGATGGCTTGGAATATGGAGTGAGATCAGGATCTCTCTTTGATTTGAACCGTGATTGGTGAACTGGACCAGTAACATTGACAGACAGCATCAATCATTCCAAGCGAGACCCATTACTATCTGGATATAGATGAAGAGAACCAAATCCGAATTTTACAGGTTGTGTCGTCTATTCCATATATTCTGCATATTGTAGATTCTTAATTGGTAATAATGAACATTTCATAGCCTCCCGTGGTTGTTCGAGCAATAACTTGAGAGAGGCAAAGCAGAACCACATGCAAGACTATCTTTTCATTTGTCGATAGAAACCAAGAACAAGTATCCAATTAAACTTTTGCGAGGATATTAATAAAAAAATAAACAAAATTATGCTTAAGAATATGCTTATGCAATCACCTTTAAAAAATAATATCACATTTGAAATTTTAATTCTAATACATGCTATCTTGCAAGCCTTTTTCTATTCCAAAACTGCGACCAGTCTTATGTAGAAAAAAAAAAGTGAGCAAAACACCAAAATTATAAAATGAACCGTGCGTATTTCAGTATTCAACTGTATCTTGATATTCTCTCCTATTGCTTTTCTATACACTATATGTATCCCTTAAACCATTCAATCAGCACTATGAATTGGGTTAAAAAATGCTGAACATGCAGTGATATTACCAGCAGCTACTGGGGATGCACAAACTTCAACATGAGATTGAATTAGAACCATAACTAATTGCTTTGAGACTTGAATCAGACATTTTAGTCATCCATTTCTGAGGCCGATTCGATTCCCCCGGTATATTATATGCATAAGACGGCCACCTGACATTGATGTCACATGAGCTTGTGATGCCCATTCTGATCATCTTTTGTGTTCTCTCAAGAACTATGAGGCTAGAAAAAGTGGAAAAACTGTTGCCTACAAATATATCAGCCCTTGAGCACACCTCATAGTCAATTGCTGACTGAATGAGATATGGATGCTTATTGTAAATTCCATCAACCCCTAATTTCTTCTTTTCAAAAGGAAGCGATCCTTTCTTCCAACCACCCAATATTGAAGAATCATTGAGGAGACTATCGGCAACAGCAAGATAAACAACAGTGGGGGATTCCAAGCTGACAATGTTCCCCACTCTTTCCATAATTTCTTGCTTGCTACTACAAATTTGGCTTATGCCTGATCTTTGCTCCAACTTCTTACAGTGAATCATCCAGTCTATTTCTACCCTCATATGGACTGCTATGTATGGAGCCGGTGGCAGTGAAGAACCCTCTGCATCAAAATTGTTTTGTGCTGTCTCAGTTTTGCTCCTAACCGTTCTTCCCATCTGCCTGATCTTGGACACAACTTTATCTGCTTCTTTTGCTATCTCATGAACCAAAACCAAGCACTCAAAGACCCTTGCATAGTCCTTAACAGGCCAATGATCATGCCAAAGAAACGGATTCTTTCCAACAATTCTGATCACTTCATACTCATCAACAAAACCTTTGCTGCTTTGCTTCAACTGCTCAAGGTCTCTCTCAACTGTCCACTTTCTTCCACTTCCCTTTTGGAGATCATACATTCCAGTTTGATTCTTAAGATCCGAGTAACGACCCAACAGCACAAACCCATTACAGAGAGAATTAAACCTTTCAAATTGGAAGACTTTATCAAAGGAAATAGGCTGCAAGCGGTCAATTTCCTTGTAGAAAAGTGAAGCACTTAAGCTAGGCATCAAAAGAGTTCGGTTCAGCATTCTAGCAGTTAGACAAGCTCTTGCAAATGCTATCTTCTGATTATTTAGTCCCCACACAATTTGAGGAACCTCCAAAAACTTTTCTCTACGAATCCCGTCTTCAGAGTTCAACAATAAAGAGGGGCTTAGAATCAAGTCCGGGTTGTTCCATTCAATCACGCCATAGCCAGAGAATAAATGGAGCAAGATAGCTCTGAGAAACAGAGTAATAGTGACCAAAGCAAGACATTTGCATGTTACAGAAGTCAAATAGCAGCCGAATAACCTTGAAAGCTTACATTTAGAGGACAAGTCCATTTGAAAGTCACAAACTTGCAGCTTTCTCACAACCAGCCTCATTGAAAAGAGACCATTGCAGAAATTAACAACAGATTGGCATACACCAAGTCCTAAAATCACTATAACCTAGGAAACTACAGGTATCTAGAGCTGAGAAGACACCAAAAATGTCGCTTTGGTATCAGAATCTGGAGAATTCAGAAAAGAAATAATCGTCAGTCCGTTTAAGGAAGAAGAAGAAACTTGGATGCGAAATGCAAACGAAGAGGAAGCCTACAAGATATCATACAATAAGGGTTCAAAAAAGTTTAAAAAAAAAAAACCAGTGAAGCTTATCTGTTTATCTGCTTAACAAATTTAACAAAAGAAACCAAAAGATAATCCAAAGAAAATACACGTGATGCAAAAACCAAAGTAATGTTGAGGGAGACATAGAGATGATGAAATTGGCTAAAGGCCTTACCTTGCTTTGAAATCTGCATTTGCCTGCCACAAGGAATCCTTACAGTGACCAAATAAACCTGAATTCTGAGAAAGACCCAGGATGGAAAAAGACACAAAATTTAAAACAATAGAGAACAAAAGAAAAGAAAATGATCATGAAAGAATGTAGAAAAGTCAGAATTCCATCGAACCAAATGCAAGCCAACACATCGCCATCATGACAAACATGAAAACGTCGATGACAACATCAACAGATGATTAAAAAAATGTACTTATTCTTAAAAGATTTTCAATAAAAAAAAAAGTATTGACTATGTTCAAAAAACACCCAGAAAAGAAATGCATTGAGGACAATAATAAATGTTAGAAAAATAGGATGGGAATCTAGGGTGATGATTGTGAGAAAATAGCAAACGCCCAACAAAAAGACTAAAAGAAGAAGCAAGTGCAAAGGAGTCAGAACAGATCAGTTTTTTGCAGGCTAGGGAAATGATTGTTTTGATAAATGCACTTTAGCTGTCTCATCACGTAAAAGCCAAAAGAGAACAACAAACAATATTTACTCCGTTTTTTAATAATAAATAATTTTTAAAAATTATTTCTATATTTTTATTTTTTATTTTTAAAAAATTGATTGATAAAAAAAAAAAACTTACGATGAACAGAAATTAAAATAACCTTTTTAAAAATTATCTTTTTTTAAGAGGAAAATAATTTTTGAAAAAAAATTATCTATCAATAAAATTAGTTATCAATATTTTGAATATAATTTTATTTAAATTGAATTCTGTATATAATTTTTTTAAATTTAAATTTAAGTTCACCTTATCAAAATATTATTATATTAATAAATAATATTTTTATTTAAAAAATTAAAAAATTAATATTAAATGCTCTTAATATTTTAATTTTAAATATTTTTAATTATATTTAATTAAGACTTTAAATAAAATATTTTAAATTAAATTTGATTTGATTTAAATTTTTATTATAAAAATTATATTTTATTTAATTTTAATTAAAAAATTAAAAATTAACGTTAAATATCTTTTGATATTTTAATTTTACATATTTTATTTTGTATATTATTTAAGATAAATAATTTTAATATTTCAATAATAATTACTATTATATTATTTTTTTAATAATAAATAATAACATATATAATAATATTTTTATTATTTTAATAATTAATGTTAAATAATATAATAATAATATTATTAATATGAATATTTTAATATTTTTATTATTTTTGTTTAAAATATATAATTTTATATTTTATTTATAAAGGTATTATTTATATTACTATTTTAATAATAAATATAAATAAAAAATATTTTTATTATGATTAATAATATATGCTTTCAACATAAAATATAATTATTTAATAGTATAAATATTTTAATAATAAATATTTATAATTATATTTATATTTATATTTATTTAATATTTTAAGAATAGTGATATTATTTTAAATATTTTAAATTATTAATATAAAAAATAATAAATAGTTTTATTTTAAGTATTTTTTTATAGTAATACAATATTTTAATATTAAATGTTATTAAAATATAATTATTTTTTAATATTAATAATTTTAATAATAAATAATTTTAATATATTTTAATAATAAATAATTTTTAATATTTTAATAATTATATAATATTATTTTTAAAAAATAAAATTTTCAAAAAACAATCAAATAACAAAAAATATTTTTTATTAATTCATCTAAATAATATATTTTTTATTTTTTTCAAAATATAAATATTTTTCAAAAAATATTTTTTAAAATTTAAGTTTTTGTGAAATAAAAAAAGCCTTAATTCTAGTAATAATAATGGGTCGGGTCAAGATAAATTTTTGCTCGCTCCGAATCCAATCTAATTATATATATAAAAATCGAATTTGACTCGATTAGATGATTTTTTTATTTTTACATTCAAACACAAACTCAATTCGACTTGATCTGATATAAAATTAATAAAATATTATTTTTAAAATATAAAATATTATTTTTAATATAAATATAAAATTAAATAATTAAAAAATAAATATATATATATCAAATAAGATAAGGTCAAATTTACCTAAATTTTAATTTTGATTTGATCTTGATTTTTTTTATATTATCTAACTCACTCGATACTCAATTTAATAAAAAAACCTCTCTAAAAAATCAAATCAAATTAAAATCCGTCAAATTGAGATTAAATTACCTTCCCTACTTAATTATTTGTTTTTCTTTTATCCTATGAATATACATCTGCCCCATGTGTAGCAGATATGAATAAAAAAAAAAAAAGGAAAATTTACCATTTTTTCCTTTATATCTTCTAAAATACCCATTTTTTCAAATCATAACAAGTCAAACCCTGTCGAGTGCTAACTGATTGACAGTTGGAACGCGGGGGAAGGTGTTTATGTACATTCCTCGTAAGTTCTGAATTCGAAATTGGACTGGTTAAAAGTTAAAAAAACTTTTATAGATTGCCAACACTACCCTTTCCTTATGAGCAATATTTTCTGCTCATTCCTTCCTTTTTAGAATGGGGCATGGTCGTAAAAAACTTGAAGATAAGGGATAAAATTTTGTGTTTATTTGATGCTAACCTGTTATTAACTGCAACTTGGTTTAGTTTGATCAGAAGTTTAAATGTTGGGAACTGAGCCAGTTAGTTTCTTATTCAATTTTTATATTACTGTAAGTTGGTTTCCATTTGTATAATACTATAAATTTTGGGTGATAACTGTTTGATGTGAATTACATTTGATTTAAAATTTTATAATATTACATAATATTATAAAAATTTAAAATTTGATTCGAATTCGAGTAGAGTTTTTATTCGATTTAAATTAAATTAAATCAAATTTTATTAATTTAATTCGATTCAATTTATTAATTTATAATTTTTATATATTTTTTAATATAAAATTATTTATTTTATTTTATAAAAATTTAAAATATATATTATTCGATTTAATTTTTTTTATTTTTTGATTTAAATATAATATATATATATATTTAATATCTAAATTTAATCCGAATCAAATAAAGAAAAACAATCCGAACTAAATTGGATATTGTGATTTTGAATGAATTTTTTTTTTATTCCTGTTATGAAGTACCACAACCAGTGTATTTTTCTTTCAGGTGTTTGTCTTCAATTAGGCAAACAATACAAAGTTGAATTTGAATGTTATTTCTTCGTCTCAAAATATTTATTATGTATTAATTTTTTAAAATTAAAAAAATAATTTTAATGTATTTAATATTAAAGTTTTATAACTTTTAATAACAAAAAATAAAAAATCATATACAATAATTTTAAAATATAAAAAAATAAGAATTTTAGATATTAAAAAAATAAATTTTGAGATATTCTAAAAAAAACAAAAAAATAGACAAAAAAAATAATTCTTTAAACTGATCACGTTAATTTTGGAATTTCATTATTTTAAAATTTTTTTACTTGAACAATAAAAATTTTGTCTAAAATTAATCAATTATTTATTTACAACTGATATTCATATGATATTTAAATGAAATTTTTATAAAATATTTAATATTTTCAATTAACAAATGATATGTTATATTGATTAAATATTATATAAACGTAATTAAATTTATAATATTAAATAAAAATAAAAATAATATACTATTTAAAAATTTAAAATATAAATTATACATTTTTATCTTCAACTACTAAACTATACACTTTTTCAAAATTTAATACCAAAAATGTAATTACCTATATACTACTATTATCAATATAAAGATTTTTTTTTTGAAATTCTTAATATACTTTTAAAACATCTCACTTGATTGAAAAAATTATTATGTGCATAAATTTTTTAAAAATTTATAATTTTTAAATATTAATTCAGATATCAACTTATTTAAAAAATAATTAACGTCTATATAAAGATTCTCAAACAAAATTCAGAATGAAGAAAAATGATTTTCAACAACACAATTCAAATAAATAAAGATCGAATAGCATTTTGAATTGTGATAATAATGTCAAGTATAAGTAGGAAGTAGGCAGTTAGGAACTTTTTAATATGTTCATTATTGACAACGTAAAACTTAATGTCTTTACATGTTACTGAAATTTATAGGTTTCATAATTTTAACCATTTTAATTTTGATTTAAATGATTTAAAAGTTTTATATTAATCATTAATCGTTGTGATAGATACATTTATGTCATTAAAAATTTGATATTTTAACTCATTTATAAAAAAAAATAGATTATTAATTTTAATGATTCAAACATAAATTATGATAACTTTAAATAAAATAAAAATTAAAATTTTTAAAATTATGTCAAAGGTATGGAAAAATAGAAATACATTTAAGGGAGTACAACATTTTTCTTTTTATAGGGTAATAGAAGAGAAGATGCCTTGGCTTGGGTCTATTTTTTACTTCAATGACAATCACTAATGGACGATCGGCAGAGGGAAGAGGAGGGCCTTAAATAAGGACGGATATGAAATTAGGGGTGTAAACGAGTCGAGTTGAGTCGAATAGTAAAAAGTTTGAGTTTGAGTTCGACTCATAATTCGGGATTCGATATTTGATTCGAATTCGATTGAGTTTTATTTTTTAAGTTCGAGTTCGATTCGTAATCGAATTCGAGTTACTCGAACTCGCTGATTAAGCTCGATTAATATGTAAAAATAAACTTGATTCATATACTCGATAAAAGTTTGATTATTTATGCTCGAATTCAAATTCGAACTCGGACTCGAAATATTTTATTAATTAAAATAATAAAAATATATTTAAATATAAAAGTTCGATTAGACTCGCGAGCTACTCGAATCAGATATAAGAATACTTAAATTTGATTCGATCGATAAATCGAATTACTCGAATTCGAGTTCGACTCGATAATAATCAAATTAAATTCAAATTTTTTTTGGAATCGAATCTGAATAATTTATTAATACTAATATATCATTTATATACTTATACGAAAAAGGACGTTTATTTACTCTTTACTCGCATTAAAAAGCACGCAGAAATTTTTAAGTTGAAAACGATGGGTGTCCCATGTGTGGCTGTTGTCCATTTTGGGAAGTTGTCAATAAGCACACACTCGTAAGGTATTTTACAGATCAAAACTGACACAGCGGATTCTCACCCCGCCGGTTGCATGTGGTTTGGTTAGGTTATGTCTTAGGTCTTTGTGTTAGGCAGGGCAGGGGCATGTCCTAAAAGCTAAAAGCCTGGCTCACATTTCTAGGGCTGGGCCTAATTATATGCCCTTAAAATTGGACGTTGGAGGCTAGGGGTCCCCATTTGCTTGGGTATCTTCCATGATTCCATCCCTCTGAATTTTGAACTCATGGCCCTTTTCAATTTTCCTTTTTCTTCTCGGCAAAAGAACCTAGGCTCTGTTCCTCTGTCAAAGATTAGCCACCTGGCTCAAAAATCGTGCTAGTCAATTGGTCCCATAGTCATAGATTAGTTTTTGAACATTTTATGGAGTAAAAATTATTCCTATTCTGGCACTCAAAAAAAAATCTAGTAAGCACCATTCATCTTCTATCTTCCTAAAGATTTGATTAAAAACTTGAGCAAATTTTTTGATTTTATCTTTTTTTTTTCATAAAAAGACAAAACTCTTATAAAGAAAAAAAATGACGGAATTAAAATTCATATTCACATTTTTTTTAATTTCTTAATCACTAAATAAAAAAGTAAAAGACTTATGATTTTATATATTTGAGCATGAAAAGTATATTACTATCATTTGCACCATTATTGAAATAATTAGCCTCAAGACAAGCTACTGCTGTGTTTATTTTCAATAATCAACTATAGCTCTAACAGGTTGTAATAACATAAATGTTGTTTGCTGACAACTTACAGATAAGAGCATTCGAACGTTCTTGGATGAAGCTAACCATCTTTTAATACATCTTGTTTCTTGGAAAAGTGAATGTAAATTGATCTGGACCGCCAGGTGACTATACAAATGGCATACCATAAGGTTTAATGCAGAGATACAGGCTTCTGCAACATGCATTTTCATCCAACGGAAATGTAGGCAGATTCTTCCTTTGTGTACTGCAAGATCAAGTGTTCCATTAATTCTTTGTTCAAAGTGAGGAATGGGCCTCAGAGCCTATCAAGCTTACCAATCAATGTTGAGATTATTGCAATCAATTCATGGTGGGTAAGGGATTCCTTTTCCCAAAGGTTAGCTCCCCCTTTGAGCCTATCCGTCTTTGACATTGAAAGCTACCGTTAAATTTGTCCACAGATTAATTGACTTGTGAAGTTTGCAGGTTTAACTTGATTGGGTTTCATATTTAAAAGTATTTATATGATTTTGTCCGATTTGATTCGATTTAAAAATTTTTATTGTATATTATTGAAATAAATATATAAAATGAATATAATTATAATAAGATATTTAATTTAAATAAGGTTATATTTTACTATATAATATTCAGGAAAAATCATTGTTCAACCAATATTTTTAGAAGAAATTAAGAAAAACATTTTAACCAAAATGAACAACGCATAGTTAGTGTAGTAGGTCGAAAACAATGGTCTGTCAAACATTATTCCATCCTTTACCGAGCATTAAAAACAAAAAAAAAAAACAAAAGAGAAAGTTCCATTTTCAACCCAATTCGTTTTATCCTGGTACCTTCCTCTCCTGATAAGAACAAAAGCTAATCTCCAAGTCAAGTGGTTAACGCGTCTATGTTAGCTCCTGTCTATGATATCCACAATTTGTTGTGCTTGCATGTTTATTTATTTATTTTATTATATATATATATAATAAAAATTATTATAATTAGTATTAACGTGTCAAATTTGAAGCTTTTTTTTTTATTTTTGTTAAATTTATAAATAATTTTATTAAAATTTATTATCAATATATTTAATTTTTTAAAATTTAAATTATGTTATTTTTATATTATTTTTATATGACATCACTTTATTGTATTTAAAATGATTAAATTGACATAAAAACGCGTATGAAAAACTCAGAAATAATTTAGGAACATGTTACGAAGTAGCAAATTAGAAGTCCTAAACGCTGGTAAACTTCCTAACACTGAGGATTGGGTCTTTCGAATTTCCTCGTTTTTAGAAGTCGGTTCTAAGAAAACTTTTGGAAAGTGCCCTTTTCCCATTTTCCATCAATTGACTTTTCATTTTTTTTTTTTTTTATAGTGGATGTGTGTTTTATACTTTTGTTTCTGTTTTGACTTATGTCCTTGGCTTGCATTATAAATGTACTCTGGTCGTTGACACCACAAACTGATCTAGAGCTATAGGAAGAAATTAAGTTTAAACATGTTGGGTAGGAATCCGTCTATCAGGGCATGTTTTCCCGAAAGATTCTCTGATTCAAACTTTGATGATAGCGGACAAAACTCAAGGAGAAGCTACGCTGCATCGTCTGCAACTGCAACTCCTATTGAGAGCCAGCCTAATTCCAGCGGAGCCAGCCGCTTTGCCAGTCTAGACGTGCCTCCCCACAAGCCTTCGACACATGCTCCGACGCAAACCTCAGTTGCTGACCTTGTCAATAATAATGCCTTTAAACTCCCACTCCCAAATTCTGCACCTGCTCGACTGGAATCACACCAGACTAATGCTGCTAATCACCAACATAACAAGAAGGACGCTAGTGCTGCAACACCTGTTCAAGTGGTTGACAAATTTCTATCTAAGCCTTCTCTTGCAACTCCACCAGCCTCTACATTACCAAGTTCAGTTCCTATAGATGGTAAGTAACAGCATTCATTTTCTTTTCTTTTTTTTTGTTTTTTGTTTTTGGGTCCAATTAACAAGAGTTTAAATGAGAATTGGAGCTCATTTGTTGAATTCTGATGTGAAATCAATTTAATGGCAGGGAATAATTGGACTTCTAGAAGGCTTACCTTGTATGCACCTTTATATCAATCTGCGCTGAAAGGTGATTGGGAAAAAGCTAAAGAGTTCCTAAACATGCATCCTGGTGCTGCAAATGTCAGGATAACAAAGGGATGGGAAACAGCTCTTCACATTGCTGTAGGGGCCAGACACATTGGTTTTGTCGAGGAGCTGGTCAAATTGATGAGTGTAGCAGATTTAGAACGAAGGAACAAGTACTGTAACACAGCGCTTTGTATTGCAGCAGCTTCAGGTATTACTAGGATTGCCGAGGTGATGGTGAAAAAGAACAAGTATTTGCCAGGGATAAGGGGGAACAAGGGAGTGACACCGCTCTACATTGCTGCACTGTTTGGCCACAGAGACATGGTTTGGTATCTCTACAAGGTGACTGCTGCTGAGGATCTAACTCGAGAGGATTACATTGGGTTGCTTATTGCCACCATCACTACTGATTTATTTGGTATGAAGCATGAACTGTGAAGTGAGTTATATTAGATGTTTCCATATTGCTTTCTATAATCTGGTAAAACTTTTTACTCGAATCAATTAAGAAGTTCATGACTTCATCGTACTATCTATGGCTCAAGTCTTCAAACCTCTTTGCATCTAGTAATCTATCTTTAGTGCCATTTGGTCCATACTCCATAGTCGTTATAGAGAACTGCCTATAGGAAGAACCTTAACAAAACTGTTCTCCTTTTCTGCTTAGATGTAGCTCTCTGCTTAATTCAGCACCAACCAGAATTGGCTATTCTGCGTGATTCAAATGGGGAGACAGCACTTCATGTTTTAGCTCGAAAGCCTTCAGCGTTTGTCAGCAAACATGAGATGGGAGCCTGGGAAAAGTTTATCTACCCATGTGAGTGTTCTAATTCTGTTTTAATATTCTTTTAATTAGATTGACTTTGGAAGCCCTGGAAATTCAATCAAATGATTCAAATTGTTATATCTTGTGATTTTTAATAGTTCTCATATTGTACTCTTTTGTGTGTATATTCTTGTAACCTATGTGTTGAACAATATTTGCAACATTGTGAACTTTCCCTGCAATTCTTACATTAGATATAGAGATCATATAATAGAAGTCTAGATCTTTTTCCTTTCAAGGAAATTTGAGTTAAGTCCATTGAGAAACAGAAAACAAATAGAGCATACCATCACCGAAAATAGTGGTTCAACAATGACAATGGGAAAAGTAATACTCCTTTCTTTGCCTTTCCCAATCAATATCATGCTGAAGCACTTGTAGCTGGAGATAAATATAGAACAGGGGAACAAATTAACTCAATTCAAACTAGTTAACCTACTGTACTAGTGGTAAATGTCAAAGACAGCTGATGGACAAGTTAATGATTTATCGGTCCTATAAACCAAAAAAAAAGCAATCCTAGGCCGAGGAATGAGGCTTTATTTAGGAAATTTATATGTTTATGGAAAAAGTACATTGGAATTTCTCTTGTAATCCTATTAATGAATACTTATATGATCTTGCAGGGATCTATGTGGAACCACTAGTTAAATCTAGTTGCCCGTCAGGCATGTCCAAATGCTGCTACTGTGATAAAAACCAAGGTTTTTCTCTCATTTTACCTCATAGAGGCTTGGTTTTTCTGGGAGTAATAAGTCCAATTTCTGTTTTTTTCCTATTTAAATGTGAAATCATGAATTGCATATACAAATGATCAAGTTTTATGTTATTCCAGGTTGATCAAACTTCAAGATTAACGAACAAGTTTTTTTGGAATGTCTGCAGTGTTTATCGGCTTAGCTGGAAAGTTTTGGCATGCAATAGAGAAAGCAAGTAGGTGTCGGACTTCAAATATAGTGATATTTTTGCTGGCATAGTTAAAAATCCGATATCTAACCTGTGTTTAACTTTAGTCCCAGGAAATAAAGCCGTTTACAAGAAAAAGTTACTGCATATGCAAGCTATTGTGCTTGTGAAGCTGTTATGTGAACAAATTTTGTCATTAGAAGACTCACAAATTACGGATATTCTAAGAAGCCCTTCACATGTACTGTTTGTTGCTGCAGAATTTGGTGTTGTTGACCTCATAACTGAACTTATTCAGTCTTATCCTGATCTGATATGGAGAGTTGATGAGCATAGCCGTAGTATTTTTCATATGGCAGTCCTTCATCGCCAAGAAAAGATTTTTAGACTAATCCATGATATAGGAGCACATAAGGACATGATTGCTGCTTACAAAGACAAAAACAATCACTGCATACTGCATTTGGCTGGAAAGATAGCACCTCCAAATAGACTTAATATCGTATCTGGTGCAGCTCTTCAAATGCAAAGAGAACTACTGTGGTTTAAGGTATAATTAACTCCATCTATACATGCAGTTTTCGATTAAGAATTTGTAATTTAAGTTGTTTTTGACATTGCAGGAAGTAGAGAAGAATGTACAACCATTATACAAGGAAATGAGAGACATTAAAGGTACAACACCTCGAATGTTATTCGCAGAAGAGCACGCAAAATTGGTCAAGGATGGAGAGAAGTGGATGAAGAGCACTGCTTCATCATGCATGCTTGTTGCTACACTAATCACAACTGTAATGTTTGCAGCTATCTTTACTGTACCCGGAGGCAATGACAATGCCAAAGGCACTCCCATATTTTTGGAAGCTAAATCTTTCATAATTTTTGCTGTATCAGACGCATTTGCATTGTTCTCTTCAGTCACCTCTATCTTAATGTTCTTATCCATCCTCACTTCGCGTTACGCAGAAGAAGATTTCCTCAGGTTGCTCCCACAGAGACTGATTGTTGGTCTTGCTACCCTTTTTTTCTCCATAGCAGCAATGCTTGTAGCATTTGGTGCAACCTTTTGCATTGTCCTTAGCCAAAGACTGGCATGGATTGCTGTGCCAGCAGCCTTGATTGCGTGTATTCCTGTTACCTTATTTGCCTTCTTACAGTTCCCACTCCTTGTTGATATGATCCAATCTTCATATGGTGCTGGCATTTTTGCCTGAACCAGAAAATATGTTTCTCAGTTTTGGCAGAAAATTCATTTATTCTTGAGCTATATCGAGCTTTTCTTTTTCCAACTTCAAATTTGGGTATTGGAAAAATTACAAGCCAATGGAAATCAAATGAGTCTAATATCCATTGAGAAAATTTTATAAGATCCTTTTCTTCGTGCAATTTCTATGTTATCTGTTCGTTTAAGTGCACCTCCAGTTAAGTATGCTAGAAGTAAGGTAAGCTTTCGGTCGGTTCCATTTTAGAAATTTGAAAATCGAATTAACAGACTTTACTTGAAATAACTAACAGAACCAAGCCAAATTAAAGTGATTAATGGAAATAACCCAAACCAACTCAAATCGGTCCTTAAACCTCAGTCATGGCTTAGAGAGAAAAGAAGAATAAATGGTTGAAGAAGAAAAAAATAAAAGAAAAAAGGGGTTTTAGAGAGACATCGAATTAAGGTTTTGAGTACTCATCTATTCTTTATGTTTGGCTGCCAAAAATTTTTGAAGCTTGAGCTCCAATGCCAACCCTGTGTGCTTTTGATGCCAAACCATGCCCTTGATTATGATTTCTTTGTATGAGACATCATTGAATTCCATCTGTTTCTTTTCCTTCAAACTAACTACAGAATATTTTAACCTTTGGGTGCCCACCATTGCTGAGGAGGTCTCCAGGTATTAGCTAACCAGCACAATTCAAGAGTAACAAAATGCAACACTTCTATAAAACATCAAGAAATTTCTTGCTGGAACTATTTCAGCTGGGGTCCATTACATGGATGCCTTTGAGTTTGGGTCAGACATTATTCTGATGTTCAAAATTTTGATACAGAAAAGCTTTTGCGACTGTTTAGTTGGAATCAGGCATGTGAGGCTGGGCCAATTCGACAGACAGGTTTGCTGAAAACATGAGTAAGGTTATTCAGAACTAGAAATTGGATGAGACAGGTTTTCTTTAATTGTTGCTGCTGCCATTGTATTATTCGCTGGAAAGACCTGCCCATTGTTTTCCACTAAAGGACACCACTACAAACTCATTTTGTTGGATTTTTGTGATATCAATTGAATTCTAACATCCACTGCCTGGTGGCCATGTGCCATGAATGAGGAAGAGATTTTTGCAGAATTTGGGATAAAAATATTTTGAGATAAAACAGCTGGACGGTGGAATCTCTAGTCATTATAGCCAATCAGACAAAACTGTGACATTCCATGGACATAGGGCGGTGACAACAGAAGAGTAATTGGAGATAAAAACCAGCCTAATGCAGACTCAAATTTTTATTTACAATTGTGGTCATACCGGTCTATTTCTGGCCAGCTAGTTCTGATATTTCTTAGTGCATCATATGATTCATCTGTTGAATGAAATAAAGAAAGGGGGACTCCATTGTAGGGATGTATTCTGATTTGGGGTTTAAATTTGGTGAAAAACAATTACTAGCATTTAAATTAGTAATGATTTCAATTTTGATTGGATTAATTCAGATCTTTAATCAGAAGTAAGGCAAGCAAATGGTTTTTATCATTGTTGAATTAAAATCTAAGAAATACAACTGAAAAAAAAACCAAACCAACACTAAGGTCTGGTTCAATTTTTTCATAATCTCCATTTCTTATCACAGCCCTACTCCATGGTTTTTGAAAAATCTGCATCATATATATAGGTCATGCCTTCTCATGAAGAAAACAGATTTTGCATTCCATTATTTATTTGGGGTAATCATCCATGTTGATTAGATATCACATCTCTCTAAATCACTATATGTTAGGTATCAAATGTGCTATGTGTTACAGCATTTACATACACTCTCAAAAGATGAAAAGGAATTTGAAAGAACAACAACTTATCATCCTCTCTAATGAATTGGGTCGGGGAGAAAATCAAACCCTCTGATAGTCACCCTTCAGAATCAAGACTTCAGATGACTTCTTGCATTTCTTTAACTGGCCAGATCTTCTAAGCTTCTAGCTCAGGCTACCGTTGCCTCACAGTGTTTGGGATGGTTGAATAAGCTCATTATAGCTATCCTTGTGGTTAATGATTGGGAAGAGGATTTATCAACCTTTCATCCGTCGAAGAAACAATAGAGGCATATTCTATGAAGATGAACAGGTTGAACTGTTAAGAAGGGAGCAAAATATAGCAATACTAAAAATTCAACAGATAGTAAAACGATTGAAATTCCAACTTCTGCAAGCGTATCATTCCCCAGAAGTTTGCCATAGTGATCTTCATTGGAATTTATATCTACTTATGACATTCCAATTCTCAAGTTATTGAAGCAGTTAGTGACTGCACCTTGTCGGATGAATTTGTGAAAATTCATAGAGCATGACAAGAGATAAGAAAGACACTTAAATGCTTCTAGCACATAAGAAATGAATAAATGCCGATGGCTAACTTTGAAATTGTCTAAAGTTTACCATACCTGAATTTTTTATGAGCCGCTGCAATGACAAAGAAGCAAGAACCCTTTCCTGGAGTGCTTGGTTGGAGTTTGAGGATTCTAGCAACTGCGGAACAAGTATTGAGCATGCCATGGACTGCAAATCCTTATTTCTAACGGAATGGAGAAAACTGCTTATCCAGGCAACAGTTATGAGGCTTGCTCGTGCTAAACTAGGAATGCCCTTGGCCATAGATTTTGAAAGAGCGGACAAGAATCTTTTGTTACCACAATTTAGCAACGCAATTGCTGCTTTTCTTTGCCAATTTTCTGTTGCTTCCTCCTCTTCAGGCTAGTGATTGTAGTACAAAAGAAACAAACATTAGAAAGAATATATTTAACAAGAATAGCAACTTTTTAACTACACATGCAGCTTGATATCTGGCAACTATAATTGACAACTGAGAGAAAATATCACATAATATAACACTCTTGCCTGCCTACGTTCATGTTTGAAGAATTTAACTTTCATGTTACTACACATAATTGGAATAGCAAAAGATTTGACTAGAGTTTGATCATTTTGATTTAGAATTGATATCACATGGATGGAACTTGGAGTTTAATGCTGTCCAACAAACCTACATGGCGACATAGAAGAATATGTTTAATCTAAATTGAACAAAGCTTAGTTGCAGGTTGAATCAGTAATTCAGCAGGACAAAGGAATTTATAAATATGAGATTGTGGTTAGTTTCAGAATAGGCAAGAAATTCATTGCTGGTTTAAAATAATCACAAACTTACCAAGATATCATATACTATTTTCTTCATGTGACATGAGTCCCCTAAGTTTTCATGAAAGCCTGCTTGTTGCAAGAGCCAATTTTCTGTTGTTGCCTCTCCCATGTAAGAAAAGCGGCCTCCCAGCATCACGAGAGCTCTGGCGGATTGTTCTTGAATCTTTTCATTATATTTTTCACAATCTAAAGCTTCTATAATTACCTCAACTGCTTCTTCTCTGTAGACACTGCACCTCAAAGGATCTCCCTGTAAAATGACTGTAATCCATTATTTTTTAATAAAAATATTGCATAACTGATATTCTTTTTTTGGGTGCAAGATGAACTAAAGTTAATGGAAGAAGAATCGGATGGATACTATTTCTTTCAGTATTTGATTAGCATGATGCATTAGTCCAGGTATATAATGCTGTGTATGGCAATGAAATTAATTACCAAAAGGTCAAGCTGTAATAAGATGGTTGCAACCAGCGGGCGCTCTTCTGGTAGAGCTTTCTGCAGGCATGCTAATAAGATGTGCATGGTATTCAAGCCTCCCCATCCATTCAGCAGATCATTTAAGAATTTTGTTATCTGTGTTCTTCTGTTAACATTCCCTAGGTCATCAGGATGTGTATTGAATTTCTGGAACTAATCAGAAAATCATGGTAAATTATAAACGGATTGGTACCTGTTTAGGCAGAGTAGCTCAGTTAGTAAGGCAATAACAGATCTATTAGAATCCTTGCGGTTCCCAACAATAAGTTCAATTAGAGATGCCTTGTTCAATTTATCAGCTAAGTAGTTTCGACAACTTCCATCAGCTCGAATACAGCGGGATATGATCAAGGCAGCATTATTCCTCTCAAGAACACCACCTACCTCAACATTTCTTATCAGAAGGCTCAGTCCCCCAAGAGAAACCACTTGACTTGCATTCTCCAAGTTCCTATCTTCATTGAAACCTCTTAAAAGTTGGTCTAGGAAGTAAAACCCTGCCACTTGAGAACTACACCTTACTGTAAATAAAGTCTGCAGCTGCTCTCCAAACTCTAAAACTCTAAGGACTAGGGGAACCCACTCAGTTGATATCATCTGTTTTGCCTTTGGCTTTAACAAGTAAAGCAACACAGCTGCTTTTAAAAATAGGCTACTAGTTCTTAAGAGTTTTAAGAAGATCTCAAGCTGTGGATCTGAGTTAAGTATTATCTGCCCATTCACCTCATTCCTAGCTGCAAATTCTGCTAAAATTGATATTGCTAATTCTATAATTTCATTATCACTGGAAGCAAACAAAACCTCAAGGATTCCCTCGATAACAGGAGCCTTTGCCAATGCAGCTTCTATAGCAGGGTCACCATGTGATTCCAACCAAGCTTTGGTCATTACCCGGATTGCAATTTCACACTCACTTAGACTATCTAAGGAGCAAATAGTAGCAATGGCTTTATTTAGTTCACTCAAAGGAAGATGAACATTTTCCTCCTTTCTCATTGAATTATTTCTGATAACATTTTTACCATTTACCAAGCAGTCTGTGGGCCCACTCTGGCAGGTAAACAGCCGAAAATGGTCTGATTTCTGTGTCTCTAGCCATAATTCAGTTTTCGGAGTTCTGTAGATCTGGCTTGATGACCTTCTACGTGTCTTCGTCTTGTTCTGCCAAATTCAGAAACATGATAAATGATACTCTCCGATCTAACAGTAAAATAAAAGAATTGCAGTTTTTAGAAAGAGACAGAATTACCCACATGAACATAATTGCAACCGTTGTAGTCTTCTTCTTCTTCATCTGTACATTCTTTTTCATCTTCCTCGAGGCGGCATATATCCATCGATGCTCTGATTCGATGATCAAGCTCAATGGATTGCCGCTCAGTTGTGGCCCCAAACACAGCTCGATACCTTTTGAACATGTAGGCAATTAAGAAACAAGTCAGAAAATCAACATAATTTATGATCAAATTCTTGAATGCTTTAGACCAAATGATTAAAAGTATCTAAATTAATAACCTACAAGCTTTTGTTGATAGAAGAACGTGAAGCATGAGAATCAGATGATCTCCTTCTTGATGATCCATAACTGGGACTTGACGGTGAAGGCACTGTAGGAACTGCTAAGGCTTTAGCACCAATTTTAAGCCACTGTTTATAGTAAATAGCGAACTTAGCTGTTCCCATATCCATTTGGTCATTGTAGAGCTTGCTTAAAGCTTTCATTCTCTTCTCTTTCTCAACATAATCCAAGTTGGAGAGAAGTTCAAGTTCTTTGTGGTACCAAACCTTAAGGTGAAGAAGATGAGGAAGGAAAAAATGCTCCCACAGATCAGGAAGCAGGTGGGTTCTCGCTAGAAAGGCTGAATCACAAAACACCTGAAGCAAATGCCAGGCGGATATCCTATGATTCTTCTCGAGCTTGTAAACTATAGATAAGTATAGCTGAGCACATGCTGAGAGATGAGAATTGGGAACTCCACAAGTTGAACCATTCCCTGATTTCTTAGAATTCAAGGAAGCAACAATGCTCAAGAGCCGAATCGAATTCCTCAATGATTTCATTCTAAGTTCCTTTTTGTTCCCTCCATCTTCAACTAACTTGTGAATGCTATCAATACCAAATTCCAAATTCACAAAAATCACATTATCCGAACCATTTTTTCTCCTCACTAAGCAAGAGTTGCACTTTTCTTTGATCATTTCACGAAAACTCTCATCCTGAATATACTTACCAGTGTAGCCACCAAGTAGAGATATTACAGCTCTAATGGCAACTTCATTGATTGCAGGCTCGTCTCTCCTTGGAGGGCCATCTGTTATCAATGACTTGGATTTTGGTCTATCCGAATTCGACACCCTTGTAGATGAAAACACTGAAGACCCATTCAGGATAAAAGTCTTTTCAGCCCTGTGCTTCGATTTTTCGAAGCTTTTTCGATCGTGGCAGATGTATATAGGCAGTGCTATGGACTGATCTGGTGCACTACTTCTAAGCCTGAATTCTCTAGGATTCTTCAATAACTTGCCACTCTCAAATCCTTCTTCTTTAAGCAATTGTTGTAAAGAAGAAGCCATTTCCTTTTTTGGTGCTTGAGATTACAGGGATTGAAGATTCGTTAATGGAATTAAGAGTCAAAAAACATCACAATTATTGACGAGGAAGAAGCCATTTCTTGAAAGATATTCAAGCTTGATCTTGAAGAAGCAAAGATCAATGAAGATTCCATAAAGCTTCACTGACATTCTTTCAAGAACCAAAAATTGGAAGATAACAAAAGGACAGCTATAGAAGAAAAGCAAGTGTAAAAATGTTGTGAAGGAAAAACAAAGGAAATAAGTACAATAAGACATTGCTACAATAAGACATTGCTGGTGGGTGATTTTGATGTTGTCCCTTTTCGACAGTTAAAAACTAACATTTTTCCTTATTTCAACCTTGAAATGTAGCAGAATTATACAAAGGCCCGGACCAAGCCTGTTTAATCTGCCTAATTAAAGCAGTTAACTTCCCGCCAAAAGGGATCGATTTTGTGAACCGGGTTTGAGAGGGATTGAAAATAATATACTGGTATAAAAGGACATTTTATCAGATGCTTGAATTAATCTAATTAAATTTAAGGACTAAATGGCCACGAGACCAATGGTATTAAACAAGAAAACAGCATATTTTGGAAATGCGTATCATGTGACCTGCATATGTAAACTTGCCCCACTTGTTCATAATCACCCAATTTTTGAGGTTTCAAGATTCTCATGTAGTATGCAACTGGAAACAACGTGTTGATATTGATAAGATAAAGCAAAGCAACTACTAATTATTAAAAAAAAATTATGGGTTTCATGAAAAAGTTTATTTACCTCGTCTAAATGAATTGATAATGACTTTTTTTTTTATATAAATATTAAGATTTAAATTTAAAATTTGTTGAATATGTGCGTATCACATGCTAAGGTTAAGGTTAAGTCTCATGTTCTAACCTTTTAATGTTAGGTTATCATTATTTAATCATATGACTTAGATAAAGTAAGCTATAAGATTAAACTCGTTTGAGAAAATGTTCATATGATTGTTTGTTGTTTGCAAACTATAATACAAACTATTATAGAAAGTAAGTTCAGTAAAAATAAATCAAAATTTGAATATTATTAATTTAAAGAGAGGTAATAACCGTTGTGTCTAATTTAAATTATTCAGAATCGTGAATTCTATGCATAAAGAGAAACACAAACATCGCTCACTTTCTCATGCACAAATTCAATGGAAAGAAAAAAGATTGATGGCTTCACATCAAAAGGCCATCCATCATATTAAAAAAATAAAATTTTTCCATGATTGTGACGAACTATGGGTGTAAAACCAACCCACATGCCAGGCCATTTGTGGGGGAAGAAGAAAAATTGGACTGTTAGATAGTGACCTATTAACTTTATGAAAAGGAAAACGATTCACGAGACAATGGATATTTTGAAGGATTGTTTGTCTATTAACTCTTGTTATTACAAGCATGATTGGATGCTGTCCAAACAAAGCAAGCAGCTTTTGATGATATTGATAAAAAATGGGAGTTAAATTATTGAAGAACTATATGATTAATGAATAATTTAATTATATTTGTCCAACCATGGATTATAAAAGCTAATTAAGAGAACTTTGTCTATATATACAAGTTGGGAAGAAAAATTTTATAAAAGGACATTGGGGGATCGAGAGGGTAAGGGTAAGAGTCTTGTGGTATAGCTAGCTTAAGGAGATAAGTTTCAAGAATTTTGTTGATGTCCAAATTTGCCTTGGTTCGTTTTTAACATTTGGTGGTCTTTGGTTATTGTCTTTCTCCTCCTCTCATTTCTCAATGACATTTTATTTTTTTTTCTCTGCAACTTGGCCTTTTTTCTTAGCTTTCTCTCATTATTTTTTTTTTAAATTTGATATTTAACGTTGTTAAAATTTGAATCATGATTACCAAATTTAAGAATTTAACACTTTATTAATAATTTACACGATTGTCAAGTTCTCTCGTTGTTTCATTCAATCAAAATTGATGCATTTCATAATTCACAACCAAAAAACAGGTTTTCATTGTGCATGAGAGCGATGGGGATGGGTATTTCGCCCAATGATCAATACATTATTTTTTCATGCTATGAGCCACATCATTTTTTTTTTGAGAGTTTAAATTATTATTATGTTAATTAGTAATTAATTATGGAGATTGAATCCATATTAAAACTTGAAAATACCCATTTTATAAAAAACAAAATCATGTTCTTTTTTGGAAATAATTGTGACTGATTTCTAAAATGGAGAAATCTAATCGGATGGCATTTTTTCTTTCTAATTATTGAAGTATACATTAAACAAAGTGTCAGCTGGAATTTAGGTCTTTAGTTGCCAAGTGATATACCATGGGGGCAGACGTGTATGTAGTAGTACAAAGAGTCGGTTGTTTTGGCATCTATGGCTTCATGATTGCAACCCTACATCCAAAGAGGGAAAGAACTAAACATAAGTCCTCAGCTTTTTCAACTACAAAAATATTCTACATTATTGGAATGTATCCATGGCTTATATGATAAATGTAAGCTGTCAGGAACTCAGGATAGAGTAGGCTGGTTTTCCTTTTAGGTGAGTGAGTGCCCATTGGAGTTGATTCATCTGACCAATTTCGAGGAGTCCTTTTGAACCCAGATATCTGCAAGACCTTTTGCCATACTACTTTTGTCTTTTGAATAACAGCAAGAGAAAAATAGATGATCATGATAGGCGCAGCACACATTTGATTCAATTTTTGGAAAACTCTTCCTGGCAAAACAAACAGGGAACACCAAAATTTCTGCAAATTGAACGATCCAGATTGTACGAATTGTGATGTACCTGCATAAGAAAGCCTCCTGGAAGCCCAAGTGTTGATACGAGCAGAAACTTATTTGGAGCTAGCAGTGGCTCACAATGCTTGTCAGTTAACCCAAGGTATCTGCCAGGTAGATCATGACCAAGCTTGAAACCAATCCCATTCTGAATTTCTTTGAGAATATCAGCTTGTATATTTGCATAGAATAACTCGGTTTTTCTTCGTCGCTGTATGAATGCCATAAACTGACTCCTTTGCACCATTGGGAAATACCATCAAACCATCAGCAAAACACAAATGTGTTAGCTTAACCCTCTTACAACAAGGACGGTATATATCCAAAATGCTTGTTCCTGGCTGCAGCATTTAACATAGCAGATAATACATCCATAGCCAACACAAAGAGATATTGAGATAGAAATGTATACATCAACCCCAATTTTTTTTTTCTTTTTCTTTAATTTGGAATCCACCAGGCCCATATTATTTTGTGCCTCACATTGAATGTTGAGGACCAAGAAGCCCATTGAGCAATGAAATTAACAATGAAAATTGGGGGTGTAGTCATGGTCCAGACTCCATATTTTGACTATACGCAAAATTCCAAACTCTTGTTTCATTTTCCCTAATTAGCATTATCAACTAATGAGAGGATAATTAAGAATATTTGATTAACACGCATAAGATAAAGCTTCTTAATTAAGGATTTTAAGCAAGCAGTGGAAGCATATTTTATTTTACCGACTTCGGTTAGTGTTTCCTTTATTCTTAGTTCCAATATAAAGTTAAGATGACATAATTGGAAACTAATGAAATAATGGTATTCCTAACATGTGTGGTAGGCTTTGTTTAATTATTTTTCTTTCAAAATTAACTTTATTTTTATGAATTTTTTATAAATCTCATTTCATTCATTTTAAAATAAAATTTTAAACTTTAATAGCTAGCCATAAAGGTTCCCTTAGGATATTATAATCAACTTTGTTGCTTATTCTTTAGCGTTAAAAGTAATTCATTTTAAATTCAAATTTTAATTAAGTTGATTCATATTTATTTTTAAAAAGTAATATTTATCATTTTAGAATTTAAATTTTAATATTATAATTTTTTCTTTTACTTTTAAATTTATATCATATCTCGAATCAAAATATAACAGACACCACACACCTGCAAGATATGATTTTACAAATATGCAAGATATCACGCAATAAAAATCACATCTAAAATTTCAATATCTGATGTAAGTTTTTTATGTTATGCTTGACAAAAACATCAAGTTTTAGTATAAAAATTATGATTATCTCAATCCAATATCAAAATATGCTAAAAATTTACTATAATATATAAATAAAAATTTAAATCCAATTTTATAAAATATTTTTTATGAGATAAAACATTAAGATTTTCATATAAAACCTGATAATATCCCAAAATTAAATGTGGGTCTCCATATTATAATTAAAATATAATTTACTTCTTTTTCAACCGTAATAATATGACATTAAACAAAATATTGGGGAATAGAATATGGACTATTATAGCAGATTAGGAAGAAGTCAGAAATCAATGTCTTGAAAGAGAGAGAGAGTGAGAAAGAGAAGTGAGAGAATAAATCCCTAGCTAAGTTGTTTTCCCACGAAACTTCCTTGTAAAATGCAAGTGGTGAAAAAGTTTTAAAATGGGAATGTGATGGAAAAAGCATACATTCACTTCCTTGAAATTTGCTTTTCCTTTTCCCCCCATAAATACCGCGTCTAACCAAGACCACAAACAAATTATCAATCAAATAAATAATTAAATAGAAAAGCTTCAACACAAAGTTGAGCACATTTTTTTTGTTTTTACATTAAAAATAGGGTATGTTTCCATTCTTTTCTAACTTGAATATATATATATATATATATGAAAGATTGAAGTTGGAGAAGCTGCCTTAACAAGTTGGTCTAGTGGGGAAAGTTGCAAAACAACTTTATTTTTCTAAGAGAATCATGTCTTCTAACTTGTTTATTTCACATTTTAATTATTGGTTTTGAAAAAGCAAATGTGAACAAGAAAAGCAACTAGTATATTTCTTTTCCTTAAACAATTATAAATATCAACTTATGATATTTTGATAAAATATTGAATCTTTCAATTTCAGTAATTATAATTTAATACATGATAATTTTAATTATAAAAAAATATCGGTCTCAATTGATTATATAATTATATTTTTAAAATAATATTTAATAGATTTAAATTTTAAATCTTAAATCTTAATATATATAATTTTTTTCTGTTATCAGTCAGTAACTTACTTTGTATAAAAAGAATAAAATTCTTCGTGTGGATTTGATTTTTTTGTTACTTTTGTGAAGAAAATACTCGTTTTGACTTGTTGCTCAAGCAAGTCATCGATTTTCTTCTTTTTTTTTTTTTTTTTTTTCAAGACGGATTAAAGGAAACGTTTCCCCAATTCCCCTCATATCTTGAACGCTGTAAATAATGAGTTCAAACAGGCATATAACAAGACTAAGTGAGTATAATTAAGATTGAAAAGCTTAACAGTAATTTTAATAATGTGAAGATTTGAAAGAGAGTTCTTTGCTAGACTTTGATATTTTCTAGTCTTTTTTTTTAATTTATTAATTATAATTTTTAGACCTGACGATTTATATATTTGTGTTGTATAAAATATTAAAATTTATATATTTATATTATATTTTATACGAAAATTATGTGTCATAAAATTTTTGTTAATAAAAAAATATAAAATATATTTTTATTTTATTAAATTTATATATAATTATTACTAAAATTTTAAGTTATATTATCTTTATTTGTTATTTTTGTATTATATTTTATTATATCATCTTATTATATTTTAGATTATCAAATTTAATAATTTTTTATTATATAAATTTGACCCATTCTCAAATAACTTGAAAGAGAATCAAGTTTTAGATTTCCTAATAACTCTTACATCCAACAGAAATGAAGTACTTAGAACTATATAAATTCTATCCATCCTTGCATATATTGTTGAAATACATATAATTTTACTTATTATTTCTACTACATTAAGTAAATATCAATAATAATTATTTTTTCTGATAAATATCAATAGTTATTAAAATTTCCAATTCACATTATAAATTTTGTTAATGTACTTTCTACAGTTCTTGCAATGGAAGATGCCACATGGCGTTGGAATTTTTTTTGCCATTTTTTATTTTAAATAAATATTTTTTTTGAAAATTTTTATGTTGAAAAGGTAAGCCCTATTTTATATCAATTTTCTTACTTTTTTTTTATTTTTTCAAGATTTAAAAAAATTGTTACTGGTTTCACTTGATACTAGCAATACATCATGTGTTTATATATATATATATAAATATATATATATATATATATAAATATTTGTAAAAATTTTAATTTTTTTTCTCTCCAAATTGATTACAAAGATGTGTTATGTATATGTTATGTGCCAATTTTTTTCTTTTTTTTATTGTTTTTCTATTTACTTTTTCTTTTTTCTCCTTTTAAAATATTTTGACCTTTTTAATTTTAAGTCCAATTGAGATTATTGATTCAAAAGTTTTTTTTTTTTTATTTTTTCTATTATTAGGGAAAATTATCGTAGGACAAACCGACTTTACTTTTTTAAATTTTTTTGCTTTTTCATTTTTTTTTAATTTTAGTTATTTTTCTTCCTTTATTTTTTAATTAAATAATTTTATTGGAAAAACCAACGGTTCTGTACGCATGGCACTCCATTTCTTCCTTTTTTGCCTTTTCACTTTTTTTTATCTTTTTTTTTTTCTCATTGGATAACTTACAACAAAATAAATCTGTAAATAATTTTTTTAAGAAAAATATTTATGGAGGTATTAATAACAAAACAACTTGTATCGAGAGGTTTTGATCTATTCGAATCTAATGGATGTATTTTTTGTTTGAGATCGAATCAAAGTCTTTTTTTTGAAAATCAAGATTAAGTTGCATGTGGATTTATGATATGTTTTGTCTTGTCTTGATTATATTTATTAAAATATATTTATAATTAGTTATTTAATTTTATATTTATATATGTATTATATTAATAAAGATATTATTTAATCTCTTAATTTAATAAAAATATTATATCTATTCGTATTTAATATGTAATCCATTCATCCATTATACAAATTTTATTTATTTTGACTTTTGTTTGACAATTATTTAAGGTATCGACGTGTTATTTTATTTTATTTTATTTTATAATTTTAATTTTTTAATATAAATAAATTTTATAAAATAAACTATGTAAATGTTCACGTACCACCCAAATTTACTTTTTATCCTTTCGTTTTGTTTATTTTTTGATTAAATAAATTTTGAACAAAAAAAAAATAATGAATAGACATGAAAATATTTGTAATTTTTTAAAATATTTTTTATTTTTTTAATGTGGAGTCTATTTGATATTATTAATTAAAAATTTATTTTTCTTTTTTCCCATTTTTTAATTTGATAATTTAAAAAAAATGATATTATACAAAGCTTATTATTGCTAATGTTGCATGGTAACTCAACTTTTTTTTCTTTGCTTTTTCATTTTTTTATTTTTATTATGTTTTTTCTTCTTTTATTTTTATTTTTATTTTTTAATTAGATAAATTTATTAAAAAAAATCAACAGATATGCACACGTAACATTCTATTTCACTTTTGTTTTCTTTTCAAATTTTTTAATTTTTAATTTTCAATAGATAATTTACAACAAAAAAAATCGATAAATAAATTTTTTAAAAAATGTCAATGAAGATATAGATAACAAAACAATCAGTATATGATAGATTTCGATTCATCCAGATTTGATACATGCATTTTTTTATTTGAAATTTAATCAAAAATTTTTTTTTAAAATTCAAGATCGAGTTTGTCATAACGTATAGATCTATGGACTTACCGTTAAACATAAATTTTAGGGAGTCGTTACCAATCTTTTTTGTTTAGATGTGATTGTCCACCTAATCAAATTTATCCTATTTAAAAAAAAGTTTCAATATTAACTTAGGTATCTTTAAATAGTAGATTTTAGTCTAAAAAATCATATTTCAGATTCAAGAGTACGGTTACGCATAAGAAAAATTATAGCACCCTCACAACGCTTATCCAATGGATTATACTAATTTGATTTCAAATTATTTAAGCCTTAAACACGTTTATAATTTTTCAAAATATTTACTATTAAAAATTGATCTTAAAATTACTTCAATAGTTTTGTGACAATTTAAGATAATTTTTTTACCTCAAAATATTCATAAAGACTAATGTCTCACCCTGAAAAGGCTCCGTCATCAGATTTATTTAAATTTTAGTTAAAGAAATAATTAGTAAAATCTTTCAATAGTTTGATAAGATTTACTTTGATGCAGATCTTCTAATAGTTTGGTGAGATTTTATTATAAATATTTATAAAATTATTTTTTTTTTGAGAAAATTCATTAAATCTTTCAATAGTTTAGTATGATTTAACTTAAGATGCAATTCTCCAATAGTTTTGTAAGATAAAATATAAAATATTTTATTTGATTGCCTTATTTATGAAATTCTTCAATAGTGTGGTAGAATCTACAAAATTTAAATCCATGAAAAATCCTCCAATAATTTGGTAGGATTTATAAATTTATTTGAAAAGAGAATTTTTTTAGGCTGTTTTCTATAAATAATAAAAAAAATTACAAAATATTTTTTTTAAAAAATTGCTCAATTTAAATTAGTAAAATAATAAAAATAAAAAATAAAAATAAAACAAGAAAAAGCTTAAAAATGAAAATTGCAAAACAAATTAAAAAATAAAATAAAAAAAGAAAAAGAAAAAGAAAAAAACCTATGATCATGTCGGGTTGCTTCACAGCGACGTGTGGTTCCTAAACGGATTCAAGTAGATCTTGAGCTTTTAGAAACGACATTATATTGGGGATGTATAAAAGGACCAAAAATTGGTTTTTCCTTAGATCTACTTGAATACTTCTCTCTCTAGCTAGAATTTTTTATGGCTTCTTTCTAAAACTCTTTCAAATCAGTAGTCGAAAATTGGGCAACTAGCCAGTTTCTAAAAAATATTGTCGAAATCTAGTCAAAAAATTCAAACTTCGCTAGAAAATTCAATGAAAAAATTCAAATATTCAAACAAAAACCCATGTTTTTTAGATTTTTCCAAATTTTCCAAAAAAGTTTCAAAAATTCAAACTTAAACCTAAATCCAAAAATTCAAACTCTCAATCCTAGAACTTTGAACTCAGAAACTTCTAACCCAAAAATCTTTAAATCTAGAAATTTGAAATCCAAAAATTTTAAACCCAAAAACTTTAAACCTAGAAATATTTCATACCTTAAAAACTCTTACTCTTTTTTCTCTATGATTCTGTTCAATTTATAGCCAGTTTTGGGTAAAAATTTTAAGACTTGAACATAATCAATCAAGGCTAAAATTCTCGAATTGAATTTTGTCCAACATGATCTTAAGCCTAGGTTTTTGCAAATTTATTGATTGAAATCCCTTTGTTTCGATCCTAAATTGAAGTGTAGATTCGATTTCCTTTTTTTTTTTTTTTGGTTAACACAAATTAAGAAATAATAATAATAATAATAATAAACATTAGTTAACCCCCAGATACAGATGGATATTTACAGAGTCGAAGGTAGATTTTTTATTTTTCATATTATCTTGACTATATCTATTAAATTTATATTTTTAATTAATTATTTAGTTATATATATTTATTATATTAATAAATATATTATTTAATATTTTAATTTAATAAATACTATATTTATTAATAATTAAGATATAATCTATCAATCTATAATATAAATTTGACTAATTTTTATTTTTTAAGATTTCAACTTGCCATTTTTTTAATTTAAATAAATTTTATGAAAAAACCCATTTAGGTGCCCATGTGGACCCTAATTTACTATTTTTAAATTTTTTAATTAAATAAATTTTATAATAAAAGGAGTCAATTAATACAAATGACAAAATAATTCGATAAATTTCAACTTAATGAAACATTATGTAGTACTCCTAATGAGTTTCTCTTTTTTTAATTTTTAATTGTTATTAAAGTAATTTTGTAAAAAAAACTCTATGAAAGTGTCATATGACGTTTAATTTGACTTATTTTCTTTTAATTTTTTATATTTTTTAAATTAAATAAATTTTATAACAAAATTTATCCATTAATAAATTTTACAACAAAATTTATCCATTAATAAATATATCAAAATAATATATATCCGATTAATTTTGATCTATCTCAATTTGATAAGAAAAATTTTTAAAAATCGAGGTTAACTTGAGAAAGATAAAGTTTTTTAATGAAAAATAAGCTCAAGTCGAAAATAAATTTAGAATGTTTCATTTAGACCATTTAAAAATATATATTATTTATTTAATTATATATATATTATATTAATAAAATTATATTTCAGCTTAATTTAATAAATTAATATTTTAAGTTTTTTTTATGAGATGTCAATGTGACATCTTTTATGTGCTTTTAATTTTTTTCTTATTTTTTAGGTTTTTTATATTTATTTTGTTTTCCATTTTTTCGATCCTTTTATTTTTGGCATTTAATTTTTATTGAATAAATTTTATGAAAAAGTGGCCTTAATTTTTTTTATTTTTCTATTTTTATTCTTTTTTCATTTTTTTGTTTTTAATATTTTTGTATTAAATAAATTTTATGAAAAAAGTCAATTAAGGTATTTATGTGTTATTTTCATTTTTTTTTACTTTTTTATTAAATAAATTAAAAAATTCTGTGAATAAAAATTAAAAAAAATTTCACCCGCAAAAGTGCGTGATCATTTTTCTAATTTTTTATTAAATTCACTCAAACCTAATAAATTTTGTATTGAAATAATAATAGTAATAATAATTTGTTATTATATAAGGTCCGTCGTGAGGACCTTTCTGCGCAATATGTTAAATGTGAACACAAGGGGAGCCCCTATCCCCTTATAACGATGACGTCAGTCGAAAACAGCTCCAATTTACCACGTCATCTTCAACGTCATTCAAACGACTTCATCTCTCTCTATCTCTCTCTCTTTTTTTTTTTTTTTAAGAAGCGATTTCATCACTCTTTCTCTCTCCTTTTGTCAAAGCGAACGCAAAAAATGAAATTTCCCAATATCATATTTTCCGGACGTTGCTACCATTTTTAAAAATTTTTTTTACCCTTCTCTTGCCTCTCTTCCTTTCTCTTTCTATGTCTTCGCTATGTCCTTTCTCTTCACATTAACACAACAGCAAGAAAAATGAAAAATCAATTCCTCTCTGCGATCTTCCCCAGGTCTCCGTTTTCATTTCATTTTTATAAAGTAAATTGTGTAGATATTATTGGGTTTTCTTTTTTTCTAGGATCTGATTCGTGATCTTCCAGTAAAATACTCGTCTTTTTTTTTTTTCCCTTATTTTGTTAATTAAGAGTGCTTGAAATTCAAGCAAGTTGGTTTTTTTATCCCTTCATATGATTGTTTTCAGTCATGTGATTTGATGAAAATAATGCTATCAAAAATTGAATCTGGGATCTTCGGTTTCAGCATCTTTGTTGTATAGACTTATAGTATCAGTCTAAAGAATTGAAAAAAAAAAGACTCAGTTTTGTGTATAATTTGTTTCAATACTTGTTTTCTGAAAATCCCATATAGGATTAATTGTTATTTCTGATAATTTTGGTTTTTGTTGAACTTTTGTTTGGATTTGTACTCCGGTTTTTGTTTTTCTCTTTTTAATTAACTTCTAGATTTAGTTTTTCTTTTTTTTGGCTAGATCAATTGCAAGTGAAAGTTGGTTTTTTGGGACCAAAGTTTTGATCTTTCTTGTTCATGAATTAAGTAAGATTTTGACTAGGATTTTAATGGCTTATATATCTGAGCCATCATCTTCTTTGAGCTTCAGTTCATCTTCTCATCTATCAAATGGCTCAATTACTCACAATATGCCATCCTTTTCTACTTCTGAAACTGGGGCTAGCCTTGAAGTTATAAGTTTGACCAAGCTTAGTTCCTGCTTGGAGCAACTCCTTTTAGACAATTGTCCTGTTTTTAGTGATGCTGATATAGTTGTTGAAGGTGTTCCTGTTGGTGTTCATAGATGTATCTTAGCTGTTAGGAGTAAGTTTTTTAATGAGTTATTCAATAAGGCAAATGAGTCTTGTGAGAAAGAAGGAAAACCAAGTTATAACATGAGTGAGTTTTTGCCTTATGGCAAGATTGGACTTGAAGCTTTTCAGGTTTTCTTGAGTTATTTGTATACTGGGAAGCTCAAGCCTTCTCCTATGGAGGTGTCAACATGCGTTGATAATGTTTGTGCTCATGATGCTTGTCGACCCACCATTAATTTTGCCGTGGAGTTGATGTATGCATCATCGATATTTCAAATACCGGAGATGGTTTCACTTTTTCAGGTGAGTATGGGATTATCATGGTGATAGTTTTTAATTCTTTTAGCAAATTTATTTACTTGTCAAGAGCATCAGTTTTTAGTGTTGACTTGGTATAATGGTGTGATCTATTATGGTAATAGTTTTCAATATTCAGTAAATATATTGAATATGTACTCAATGAGTCCCTGTAAAGTTATATGTGAACTTCTGATATGGTGAATGCTTTAACAGATGTTGTCTTTGCATCGTTCAGTGACTATGTAAGAAAAGCTATTATGTTCACATGGTAATTGAAATGGAGAGACATGGATGGATTTTGGCCCCTAATTTACCCTGTAATTAAACAAGACTTTTGGCTTGAGCAGACCAAGGGAATGTCTACTAATTTCATTTTTGTATATATTTGCAGCGACGTCTTCTTAATTTTGTTGAGAAGGCTCTTGTAGAAGATATTATCCCAATCCTTGTGGTTGCTTTCCATTGTCAATGCAGTCAACTTGTTTCTCAATGTGTTGACAGAGTGGCAAGGTCAGATCTTGATGGCATCTCTGTCGAGAAAGAGCTTCCTTATGAAGTTGCCAAGAGCATTCGATTGCTTCACCACAAGTCTCCAACTGAAGATGAAGATAATGAGGCATTGGTCGATCCTTTGAGGGAAAAAAGAATCCTGAGAATACACAAAGCATTAGACTCTGATGATGTTGAACTTGTTAAACTACTTTTAACTGAGTCTGACATAACTTTGGATGATGCTACTGCCCTCCATTATGCTGCAGCATATTGTGATCCCAAGGTTGTATATGAGCTTCTTTCCCTGCATCTGGCGGATGTCAATCTGCGAAATTCTCGTGGTTACACAGTTCTTCACATAGCTGCAATGCGTAAAGAACCGTCAGTGATAATGTCACTTCTAGCAAAAGGGGCATCTGCTTCGGAATTGACACCAGATGGACGAAGTGCTGTTAACATCTGCCAGAGGTTGACAAGACCGAAGGATTATCATGCAAAAACAGAGCAAGGGAAGGAAACAAATCAAGATCGGATATGCATTGATGTTCTGGAGAGGGAAATGAGGAGAAATCCGATGGCTAGAGATGTTTCTGTTACTTCCCATACATTGGCTGATGATATGCACATGAGACTTCTGTACCTAGAGAACAGAGGTATTACTCTATGTGGGGATTTCCTGTGGCTTTCTATCTCGACTATTAGTTTATCAGATTGCATTTCCCAAAATTTCATTAAATAATGGAGTATAATTGTTGTAAATGTAAAATTATTGACGCAAGTAAAATTTTTTTTATGGATATGACATTTTCTAGATAGCTGTAATATGTCTTGACATGTGATGTTGAATTTGTGCAAATAGTACTGCGTGCATAAAGCTAGCCAACCATGTCCTGGAAAAATAGTACTTTCATGTTCTTTTCTTTGTGAATAATACTTAGGAGATTTTGAAGTGTTAATAAGATAGATGGTAGTTTGAGTGTATTCATGAAAAAGCCAGATACTTTCCAATATGCGTGTGGTTGAAGATTGCATAATGATTGCTAACCATGATATGGATGCACCTTTTGCGGTAGTCATCATTTTAGGACAAGTAATGCCGGAACACTAGCTGAGCTAAAGGTTTTAGATCATATATATATGGTCTTTCATTTATGATGTCCCACCAAAAGGCTCTGTTTGTTAATTGAAAAAGTATGATGTAATGAAATACTTGGTAAAAGTGAGGCTTCCTCTCATTTGACTTTTAGATTGACTCGTGCATGCAAACGTTTTCTCCTTATAATTTGGTTTAAGATGTAGTTTGGTTCTTTTGATTTATCTACTTAAGCTTAAAAACGCATTTGATTCATTATGAGATCATATTCTTCAGAGGATTAGCTCTGAGCGATGTTGCCTATTGCAGTGGCATTTGCAAGGTTGCTTTTCCCTAGTGAAGCAAAACTTGCCATGGACATAGCACATGCTGAGACAAGCTCTGAGTTTGCTGATCTTTCATCAAAAGGTTCAAATGGAAACTTAAGGCAGGTTAACTTGAACGAGACGCCCATTATGCAGAAGGAAAGACTTCTTGCGAGGATGGAGGCCCTTATGAAAACAGGTGATTGAAAGCTTTAAATGTCCTCATATTTAGATCTTCCATTCCTATTCAGTTTGTTACTATTGTGTTAAACTTTTACCATTGATGCAGATTACTAAGAAATATACTGTTGCCCACTGACTTCATAACAATTCCGGGATGTTGTCATGAATAAGTTTTTAATATTGAGCACTAATTAAGAGCTGTTGCCATCCCCATGTTGAAAATAAGAGTTCCCAAAAATTTTCTGCATCTTTTATTTTCATTCCGCTATGAGTTTCTGGCCTTAAAATGCCAGATTACTTCTGCATTCCAGAAAACTATCATGTATTTGACTTTTCTGTGGTCAATCTAAATCACATGATTCTTCTTTTCAAAGAAGTGCAACCTCAGGAGATATAAAATTGTTGGAAACTGAAACAGCAAAATTTCTTGGCACATCTGATCATTGTGATTATTTCACAGTGGAGATGGGTCGGCGCTATTTCCCTCATTGCTCCGAAGTGCTAGATAAGTTCATGGAGGATGACCTTCCTGATTTGTTTTACCTTGAGAGGGGCACCCTAGAGGAGCAAAAAATAGAGGGATCACGCTTCAGGGAGCTTAAGGAGGATGTTCAGAAGGCATTTAACAAGGACAAGTCTGAGTTTAGTCGCAATGGGTTGTCTTCATCATCATCGTCATCTTGTTTAAAAGATGTTGGCCCTTATAAGCTCAGAAAATTGTGAGAAATGTAGGTCGTGTCTACAATAATGATAATGATCAGAAGCAAAATGCTTTATAGTTTAGACAAAGGTTTCTCGTGAAAGAAAGTGCTTGCTGCTTCTGTCTATTAACTTTGAGCCTGGAAAACTTGTTCTATAACCTATCCCTTGGTGATAAAGGTAGCAAAAGTTACATACCATGAAAATGTTTATAGGAATGTTATGTTCTTTATTGACTTGGAGAACTATGATAATAGAAAATTTCAACTGATTCATTCACCTTACCATTTTTTTTTTCATTTGCTGCATTTCAATCATAAGAGCATGATAATGATAACTAAAATGGAGTTATATTCTTGTTTATATGAATTCATACAAATGTTTATCCTTCTTTTGAAGAATGGGGTGGCGATTCAATATGTAAGGATGCGACAGTTTTCTATACCCCAAAGATAGTTTCTTCATAATGGGTGCCATTTTGTCACTGAATTGCAGATGAAGTATTGTCCTGTTTGAAGGTGGTGATTTGTTGCGATTGAACTTTTATCATTGAAATTAAGAATTTAGTATTTTATGAACACATTACACACCTGTAATATACACAATAAAAAATGTCTTTGACGATCGTACCATCCCAAGCAACATCAATGGCTGAACGTGAGTTCGTGTAATTCATAAATAAAATAAGATTAAAAAAAAATTATAAAAATGACATGATTTAAAAGTCAAGCAAAAATCGTATATAGGTTTAAAATAAATCATAAAGTATGTTTGATGTTTTCAGTATGGATTAAAATTGTAACATGTAATTTTATGTAAAATAATGAATTATCAATATTTTATATAACATGAACACACGAATTGTAACATTCAAGCTATCATCTTTAACAAAATTTTTTGGCATCTTCATTCATGTGTTTAGCTGATCAGTTTGCAAGCCTTTCTCACGTATAGTTCTACTTCTTCCCATGCTGATTTTGCGTGATGGTGTCCTTGACATTGTTCCACAATTACTGGCACTAAACAATTCCAAAACTTCAACAGATACCACCTAAAATGTGAACTCCTGTTTTTGGTGAGCGTATCAGATACCTGCAAAAGTCTTTGATCTGTACAAAAGAATAAATTGCATCAGAAATATTTTTTTGGCTTTAGTAACGTCATCTGGTAGTAAAGGAAGAATTGTTGGCTTAGCAAAGAGGAATCCACCTTTCATGCTGCAATTTTATCCGTTCAATAAAGAATGGGGGCTCCTTTATTCTGCACTTAAGATTACCATAGACATGCAATCATCCGTTCACCATGCGTCCACTGTTTCTAACATTGTTTAGGCAATTGAGTCAACGAATCCATCTCCGGTGTTTTGATCATGATTGGATTTAAAAAACTTGGATGCTAAGATACATACTGTTAACATATACTATATCTTTTGTGAACTATATTTGACACGCAAAAGCACAGCAGAGAGTAAAGCTAAGGAGATCTGCATCCAATCCGCAAATTATCTGTTTTAACATTAAAGTTTCATGGTTTTATTCTAAACAAATACCTGACTGCATTTAAGTTTCTATGCATGTATCATATCTTCAAAATATTCCATTTTGTTACAAAAAGCTTTTAACCTGTCACATAGCAGCAGCTTGGGATGTTGATGGGGGATAAATAAGCCCAACAAGCAATTACTAATCAATATAGAACTAAACCAACGTTGCCTGGTAAAGCTTCCAAGGGTGGAACGGAGGTGGAAAATCCTTCAAAACCTCAAGCCCTGTGGAACAAAAGACGCTATCTCCAAGGTTTCAAATCCATCCATAGATGATTTTGGTTTAAAGACAAGTCTAGAACTCCGAACATGTCTAACATTCAGTGCAACAGAACTGGGTTCTGAATAACATTGGATTTATCACAGACAACAGGAGAAAAAACAACAAAGTCGTCCTAATGGACAATCATTTTAGACAACTTACAAACCTTTCTACTGATTCTGCCTATAAACATGGCAAGTTAAAGATAAAGACAAAAAATTTAGCAAAAGAAGCTAAACTGAAATTGGTTTTTGGGGAGAAACAACAGAAAATATTTGTGGTTTATCATTTAAATTGACAAAAAATTTTTGATGAAAGTAAAACTTAAGCAAATACTTAGTTGGAGGCGTGGGCCTTGAAACTGTCACCAACCCTTGAAAAGGAGCCCAATAAAACTTCATTATAAAATTTCAATCAAAACCCAACTTGGCAGACTGGTTGGTCTGGTTTGAATTTAACTACTTTCATACTCTTTTTCTTCTAGGATAAGTTAATATTCTTTCAATTTTGTGATAAAGCCTAATAAAATGTTTCATGTTCAAATTCTCTCCTTCATAACTGTAATATTGAGGATGTAATTGCTGTAAATGGTGAAAAAATATATATAAAAGATTATTATCATTAAAGCTACCAACTAATTTTTAACATAGCAAAGAGAAAGGATTTTGATTATATGGTCCAAATTTTTACCCTGAATTCAGGTTTTCCGAAGCCTAGTAATTATGGCAGCTAATATCCATCAAATTAACTTCACTAAATATACGTAGAAAAGGAAAAATGTTCTACATGAGTAGTTTTTTTTTTTTTTTTTTAATTCTTAAACTACCTTAACTTCCTTTCTCTATTTATTTAACTCTCACATTATGGGCTTAAATACGTTTTAAACTTAGAACCTTCGAGAATTTATACTCAATTGGCTACTATATGAAGTGTTTTTATGCTTAAAAAAATCAATTGCTATCACAAATATTGAAAACTTAAAGAATATGGTGAAGGAGTCGCAAATTCTTTCTTTCTTTCTTTGTTTCTTTTTTTTTTTTTTTAAGTATATAATCTATGATGAAAGTATAGGATAAAACATTAATGAAATAAGCTCAAAACAAGTTTTTGGTTGCCAAAGTTTCTTTCTACTCATTCAATTTTATAAATAAAACGTATAGTAAAGGAAACTTAACTGGAGAAAGAAGTCAGTTTCCAAATGCACCAAAGATATGAGTTGGTTGGTTGGGCAAGTCATGTGCTTCTTTTTTATTTTCAACAACGAAAAAAAACCAAGTAAAACAAGGAATGATTATTGCATTCTCCTAGCTAACTTAAGAGTTGCTAAGATATGAAACATCTTGATATCGAAAGCCCAAGGAAAGGATGGGGCAGCCAAATAAGAATCATAATCAACTCGTGGAACTCGTTTTCACTGCCGCAACATGCTCCATGCTATAAGATTTCCTTCAATGCTTTATTCAAGAAGATTGTATTTTTTAAAAAACTTTTTTGGTATAAAGAAGGTTGCAGTCTAAGAATAATGAAATACATTACAATACTGAAATTTAAACTTCATACTTATTAATGTTACATCAAATAATTATATGAATCAATTAAATTAAATTAAATTAAATTATTATGTTTTATTACTTCAAAATTAAATGAATTTTTGAACATAAATCAACTCATATGAAATCATTTGATTTCAGAATCTTGATTTTAGTATTGAGGTAAGATCTGTTGGTCTAGATTAAACTTATAGCAGTATTAACAATGATGAGTTAGGATAAGAGAAATTTGGGTAGAAAACTTTGAATCTTAGATTGAAGCTCAATCTATAGGCATTGTATATATTGTCTTCTACTATTAATAAAGGGAATATTTTAATTTATTGTTCATAAAAGAGGACAAACTGTTCACAGCTTAAAGAAATCTGTCCAAGGCAACACTTTTTTTTTTTTTTACATAAGATGGGTATAATCCGTGAGAAGAGGGGAAAAATTTTTAAGTCGAAAACCAATATTTTTACGTCTTCCTAAGAGTTCTTTAGCCACAAGACCAAAGAGTTGAGGACAAGCCAAAAATATTTGCATATCAGCCCGAAATCCTACTCTGTTAGAATTATGTAAAATTTAGATGAACTAAATTGGACCACATGATCATTGATCTTTTGTTACTTACAGTACACTATGATGCATCAAATGATAACTCTCTTATATTGTCCCGTCCCGATACCAAAACGTAACATGATCATATTATTTTGATGTAAACCCTCAAAATAATACGAAGTTTTGTTTCTTAATTATTCTAAAATTTTTCAATAAAATAATTTATCAAATAAAATCTATATATTTAATCCAACTAATGATATATCTCTTCATATCCAAATACAAACTATATAAAATAGAAAACCATTAATAATATCTCATTAGTCAAAATTGTCTCTAACAATTAAGTAATCTTTCTCATTTTGATCTTCTAGCTTCTTACAAAATTAACCAAATTTATCATTTACTCATCTGTAAAGAAAAAGTAAAAGGGGAATGAGTAAACCATAGCTCAACAAGTATATGTTTATACATTTTACTGGATCAAGCATCTTTTTCATACATCATTTAAAACATTCATCAAATCATAATGTCAAAATATTTCAAAGATTATCATTTTGTTAAATATTTCGTAAATTCATAAATAAATGTTAAAACATGTCAATTCATAAATTATTGCAAAATATGCTCTCATTCAAATATTGTAATCAAATCAAATCATTGATCAATCATTAAAAATCATTGAAAATCATCATCATCATAAATCATCATTATCATTCGTTTATCGTTAGTTACAATCACTGCTATAATCCATGACATTGATCGTATCGATAGTTTTATCATCATAATCATTTCTAACTATTATAACCCGTTAATTAAGACCTTACGCTAACTACTATAACCCGTTAGCATGGTCGTATGATCATAGCTATACTAACTACTATAATCTGTTATCTAAGACTGTAGAACTAGTTCTAGTATTGATGATCCCACTTCTCAGGGATGTAAAAACGTAACTATCGTAAAATAATTCTTTAAACATAAATCATTTTTTTCATTTCATTCATAAGCATGATCTATTGTTTATATAGAGAAATGCAAAATAATTATATGCTTGATCTTCTTTTCATACATCGAAAATAATGAAATAAAATATTCATTCATTTAGAAACATACATATATACATAAATTAAAAAACAAACAAAATATGTGAGATTCTACTTAGCTCATTCTGATTCCACCACTTAATTTTTTTCCTCCAAATAATTAACGTCTTATTCAAGATAATTTCAATATAACAGTAATTAATCAACCCACTTTTGAGACAAATGATACCAAAAACAATTAAGTTAAATAAAAGTTAACTCAACTAACTAATATTGACAGCCTGATCTCATTTTATTAAAATGACCATATCTCAATATATCCAAATTAAAATTAAGATCTCTTTAATATGTTAAAAACTAAACTTAATAGGCTTTCTGACCATATATGGCCTATCTTGTGATTTTTGTGGATTAATTATAATAATTTTTAAAATCCATGTCTAATAAAAAATTATACATTTATTCATAGAAAACTCTAAATTCAATTTTGCTTATTTTGTTGAAAAGTAGACTCGATGAACTTTTTAAACACGTATGGCTCAATACATAATTCTTTGTATAAAAATTAAGAGGAATTTTGTAATTCCTCTTTGCTGTTGCTACTAGGTAGCCTACACATCTTTAAGTAAATATTAAACTACTCTTCATAGAAATTTCAAAATTGACTCCTATTTATTTCCTTGGAACGTAAATTCAGCAAGCTTTTCAATGATATATAATAATCATAGTAGTATTTTATCCCTTAATATAGAATATTATCCTAATCCATCACTGCAAACATTAAGGTTCATATCAAGTTTCGTACAAAATAAAAATTTTTCTTTCTATCCCCATCAAATTTTTATTTTTTAGTTTTACAGCAATAAAATCACATTATCAAACTTTCTCAATGCTTAATTAGACCATAATTAAAGTATAAATTATTTGCCCAAACTAATCTTGAAGAGGGATAATGGAAACCCTACAATTTTAAGATTTTTTTATTACAAATTACACCTCAAAACTTAAAAATCAATACTCTAAAATTGAAGAAAATTATTTACACACCTCTAATAGATAATTTATCTTGTAGATTTTGTTGTTATTCTTTACTTGGGATCCTTCGATTTGTTTTTTTGGTATAAGAAATAGAGGAGAATTAAGCTTGTATTTTTCTTTTGATTAGTCATCGATTAAAAATTGTAGAATAAGTTAATCCTATTAAAAAATTAAATTATTTATCAATATGTCATTTGTATTTTTCATTCTTTATTAAAAAATTTCTCCACTTATAAAAATATTTAAAACAGTCTTTTTTTTATGGGTATTACATATATCATGTCCAAACATTAATATATATATATATATATATATATATATATATATTACAAAAGAGGTCGTTGGAGTGAAGAAAGAATTCTAAATGTCGGAATTTAAATTGTAAACCCATTAAAGGTCAATTTAGTTTTGCTATTGCAATTATAAAAAAGTTTAGATTAAAAAAGTGTTTTTAGAAAATGAAATAAGAAAGTGGGATTAAAACTTTTAAGTATTTAATAGTGTTATGAAAAAAGTGTTATGAGTAATTAAAATATCTAAAAATATATACATAAAATAATAAAATATTAAAAATATAAGGTAATGTAGTGATATTTTTATTATAAAAATATTTTTTCATCTTAAAAGTATTTTTTGAGTAACTTTTTATGTTTGAGTTACAAAACAAATTTTTAAATTGAAAAGTCATTTTTTTTCGTTGTTTGGCATTTAAGTTGTATCAAAAGCAGATTTTGAATACAAAAATTATTTTCAATAATAATATTAAATTAAATTTTAATATTATTTTTAAAAATAATTATATAAATTAATCGAATTAAATATTATATTGCACCAATCATTTTTCCTACCACATTACAGTAGCAAATGGAGTAATTATATGAAGTAGATATAATAAAGACCTACAACATTTGGGTCGTAACATTTATGATGAGTTTAATTTCATGCAACTCAAATAAATTCAAAAAATTTGAATAAAAAATATAAAATTTATCATAATTTTTCAATTCACAAATGCCAAAAATTGTTATATTTGATAAGATAGGATTTATGGAATTATACATATATTAACAAAATCCAAATTCCAACATATCCGCAAAACAAGTCACACATTACTTTTTTTTTTTTTCTCTTATCCCCAAGGATAAAATTGCTGCAACCTCCACTCTTTTAAGGCCCCAAACCAACCAAAAACTAGATACAATCGACTTATCGTCCAATCCCTTCACCCAAGTATCCACATCCACTGCCCTTTGCCTTCTTCTGGTCCCTTTCTTGAATTTTGTGTATCTTTTTCCATTTATTTTGGTTTTGTTTTATTTATTTAAAATCCTTCATTTATTGAGTTGCTTGGACATTCGAAGTAGTCTTCCCACATTGATTAAACATCATGGTTGGTGCCACATTTCTTTTTCTTGGGTATCCAAGTATAGGATTTAATTTTCCTTCTTTCTACCTTATATTTTGGTTTTGAGCTTTCTTCTTTCGTGGGTTGTTGTTGCCTTTTGTGTTCATTGAAAAGCTTTGGTTTTCTTCTCATGGCCATTTGTTTTTTGCTTTGATAACGTCTTTCTTTTTATTTGCCATTTTGTCAAGTGCCCATTATCTTTTTGCTCCATATATTTGGGTTTTAAAGTTTTCTCCTTTCTGAGTCTCAGGCATTGATTAACCTTCGTTTTTCTTCAAGCAACCATTTTTTTTATGGTCCGTGGTCTGAAGTTTCTCTTCTCTCTTTCAAAGATTAGTTTTTTTATCTTCCCTTTAAATACCCACCTGCATTTTGTTTGGATTTCATGGTTTCTTCTTCAAACATGTAGGCCATGCTTATGGTAAGCACATTTATCTCCTTTCTTAGGTTCATTGCTCCTATTATGTTACCTTTGATCGCCTTATGTTGCTTTTCACGCCAATGTTAATTAGGTGTTTTGGATTTCTTCAAATTTCAATGCTTTTTCATTGTATTTACATTTTCTTATCTGAAATGGAAATGTTTATTTGTATTTAGTCTTGCCATTATTTGCTTTCTTCATTTTAATTAAGCTTTCAGAGTTTTGGTTGGTTTCTTGTTTGCTTCAACTTGACTGAATTGAAGTTGTCTTTAATGGGAAGATTTTATATCTGATATTTCTTGGACTACGATGGAAATTGGTATCTCTTTTGATTATTTATCTCCTTGTAGTGTTTGCGTGTAGACTATATGGTTGGTGGTGTTAGTATCAAATGTCGAAACTTCCTCAATGTCAATTTTCTTCTTTAGAACTTTTATTCCAAAATTGACATGATTGAAGGTTTTCTTTTCTTTTTTTTCCTCACTACCTTTTTGTATTTGTTATGGAATTGATGAATGAAGGAGGGACGAAACTAGGAGCAGGTACTTTTGTTACTAAGGAGATTTTGAGATTGCAATATGACATTGCTGCCTAAACAGACAGTTTTGGCCATAAAGTCTTATCAAAATCAGGCTCAGATGTTGGTTAAGAACTACTTATTGGCAGATCCCTTCATTCCATACACTTCCATCCTTGTTGGCATTCTTGCTTGCAAAGTGGTGTACTGACTTTTTGCCCCTAGTAATTATGTTTAGCTTTTGAATTCAGAATCATTGAATCCCAAGACAGGATGTTTCCTTATGCCCTCAAATGAATTGCAGGAATGAATTAATGTTTTTTAAATTAAATCATATCTATTTTGACTATGTTATGTGATTACATGGGTGCATTTCCCTTGGTCTGCTTTATTGAAATTCAGTTTACATGTTTTTCCCCATACCTCAGGCCTATGATCTTACCCAGTTAATCAGCAGCTTTTATGTCAAGACTTATCCTGGTCTTACTAAAATTCAAAGAGTAGAGTGGAACAATCGGTTAGTGTAGTACATGATCTGGCTTTTCCTTATTTTTCGCTTCTGTTATCATTTTCATCCTCTCATATGTCAGTAACATAATTTTGGCAGTGGTGTCTCTACAATTCATGCCACTTTTGTTTCTGCTTTGTCATTGTACTTTGTTTTCTGGTCGGATCTCTTTTCTGATCAACAACTTGCCGATCTTGTTGTCTTCCGAAGCTCACCACTCTCTACTTTTGTATTAGGGGTAAGTGTTAACCTTCTTATGTGGTCTTGAAGAGGTTCAGCTATGCATCTTGTGGACAATTTATTTGTTGAGTATAGATTCTCAAATGTGAACTAGGATAAATGCTCTATGCTTATTTAATGAGGCATCGCTATGTCCTATGTATATGCTTATGATGCCTCTGTATTTTCAGCTCATTGATTAGGATGAGAATTGCTTATAGTTTCTTCGAAGAAGAAAGCTTCCTTTATCATTTTCACCTTTTGGATGAAAGTGATTTGCATATGTTCAGAACAAACTGTATGATGGCAACCGGAAGGGACACCCCTTCTTTTATTCTCTATTTCACTCAAAACATTTTGAGGATGCGTGTCATCCTTAGTTGTCCACAGCTTCTTTGGTCACTTTCCTGGATAAATTTTGTGTGCCAACTTTTGGTACAAATCCTAGGACTTTTAGCATAATTGTTACATATTTTACAGGTTTCTGTTGGATACTTCCTTTCCGATCTGGGAATGATTTTGTGGCTATTTCCCTCTTTAGGTGGAATAGAATATGTAAGTGTATTCTCTATGTGGAAAGTACTCTGGCTTACATTTTATTTATTTGTTTATTTTGTTACTGTTGTAAGGAATGATAGTAACAGTTTAACTGTTGCCACTGTCCCTAAACATCCTTTCAAGCTGTATCTTTAAATACTCGGATGTTTTCCTTACTCCGTTCAACTTAAGACAAACCCATTTGGTTCATTCACTGAATATGCAAGAGACTTCTAGATCAGAGGATTCAATTTAAATTTGACAAGTGTCGTTGTTTTGTTGAGTAAAGATGAATCTTTATAAAATTGGTAACTGTTTAAAAGCATAGTAGGCAACAAATTATGAGTTATTGCATGCTTAAAGTGCTTATGTTCATGGAGTATATGCAATGGTAAGGGATGACTCATAATATACTAGCATCTGATTGCAGGTTATACATCATTCCTTTTCTGGAATTGCTGTGGCATATTCAATGTTTACTGGAGAAGCACAGCTTTATACGTACATGGTTCTTATATCTGAGGTAACAACTCCAGAGATTAATATGAGATGGTAAGTTCAGACTGGATAGGTTTTATTTGTTGAAATTCTGATTTTAAACCATCTCTTGTTTCTGTGACGAAGGTATCTTGATACAGCTGGTATGAAGAGGTCCAATGCATATCTCATTAATGGTGTTGTCATCTTTTTTGTTTGGCTGGTGAGCTAAACTTTTCTTAGGTTTTCATTATTAAAGGACATGTGATCTTACATGTCACCATAGAACCTGCGTCATAGAAAGAATAGGAAAAAGGAGGGGAAGAAAAGTTGAATTGATAATTGGATCTGAATGTCCATCAAAACAAGCTGACCGGAGTTTCTCCATCAGTTAGAAGCTTTTTTGAGGATTTTGCATATGTTTGTGAGCAAAGATAGCAGAAGATACTTAGTTTTGGTTTTTTTTTTTTACTGCTGTTTTTCATTTTTAGTGAGTTCCTTTTCCTTGAACTTTAAACCTTTCCTAGAAACTAAAGAAAACTATGAATTGCAGATTGCCAGAGTTCTGCTATTTGGCTACATGTTCTACCATGTGTACTTGCATTATAATCAGGTAATTTCTCCTCCCTGATATTTTAGCTTTAACTGAATATTTTTGTTGTCTTCAACTACTTTGCTGCGTCAACTAATATTTTTATGGTTCCATATCTTTTAGATTTTCACGAATTGGTTTTTTTCAATATCTGGTTGTCACTAAGAAGAGAGAAGAAGAATAGTATTAAAAGTAGGAATCTATCATTTTTTTATTCAACAGTGATTCCAAATTTCCAGTGGCTATTAGATTCCAGCTTTGCTGCAATACCTTTTCCCGTTGCCCCATCTTTTTTTTAATAAATTCACCTTGTCGTTCTTATTTGAAGCCAAAGAGGGCATATGTTATTTAAATTTTTAGTGATTCATGAGTTCTAAGTGTTGCTTATCTGTATTTTTAAAGCATGACTCTTCTTTGTGTCAGTCTCCTTTCATGCTGAAATTCACCCTCTTTTGTAGTTGTCTTTCGAATTTATTCTGTATGCTTGCTACTTTCTTGTTGATTGATCCTGTACTTCCTTCTGTAAGACTGTAACCGACTCTTTAGAAATTCCGAACCCAAACTGTGAACTATTTAACCAATTCTGGCATCACTGATTGCTTTGCTATAAGTATCTGGTAAGAATCTGTTCCAACTTGTTTGGCTAAGTAGGTGATCAAGATGCATACCTTTGGCTATGTCTTGGTTTTCGGGGTGCCATTGGTGTTAGCTACCATGAACTTGATGTGGTTTTCGAAGATTATTAAAGGTTTGGTGAAGACTGTAGCAAAGATGCAATTACGGATATAGGAAGTAAACGTGAATCTAATATCTTCAGATATTGCTCTGCCCTGAGATTTGTATATTTTTCTACTTCTGCCATGTAAAAATGATTGAGAAATGTCAAAATCTGAGTACCAAAGAAAATGAAAAGTAAATCTGATCTGGTTTTTCCAGTTGATGGAGATGGAATTGCTGTAAATGGTTCCAATTGAATGCACTATTTCGGTAATCACTTAAATAGTCATATCTTGCAATTATTTGGCTTTCATGAAAGATTTCCACGAACAAGAAATGTTTTAATGCAAAAACATTCCATTATATTCCATGTTCATGATCACTTTCTTCTATCTATTTGATAAGCGTTGATCATTTCCACTGGAACAGACATAAAACTATGATCTCAGCAGTGGGTACTAAACCAACCAATCTCATAATTTAGACAACAGCTCAACATTCCAAAACATTCCAATATATTCCATGTTCATGATCACTTTCTTGTATATAATAATAAGGCAATAAAACTTTCTCAATGATTCACAGTTTTTCTGAGTCCTTTTTCTGGCTGATATTTGCAGTATTGCTCTGCAAATTCTTTGCCTACTCACATTATTTCATTAGCATATTGAGGATTTTCTGGTTGAACTACCAAAAAAATACTCTTCTTCAGAAATGTCGTTTTATTCATTTTAGCAATGGGATTCTAAATATATGATTTGATTCACCAACATTCCTTTCCTCTAGAGTTCTGGTTCTTTTCTCTGATTTCATTTATTTTTTTTCATTATAACAACTAATTCTAATTTTAAACCATTCTACCTCTAGGGTGATACTTGTATTATAAAACACCAAAAGCTGTATCAATAATGATCTGCATGGAGCAGTCCAGTTACCTCAATACTTACCTGCAACTCAGCAAGAAAGATGTAACCTAATAATATCAACATTTTTCTTCTCAAATTTTTTCATATAACCACCATTGCAGATAGTGGTTTTTAGTGCTGAAAACTCAAGTCTAATACTTAACATCATATTTTTAGTCCTTCAGATACGGGTAAAGCATTAAGTCTTTCGGTGGCATGTCTCCGTTAAAATTGAGACAACATCGACCAAATAAAACAATCAACTTAACTGATTTATGAACAGATATTTGGGAGGAAAATTTTCCATAGCATGGCTTTCCTTACACAAGTAATTAAGATAACAGAACTAGGCAAACAGGTAATTGTTCCTGAAGTTTCTTCTAAAAACCAGATAAGGGGTTGGCAGAAATGAGCTGGATTCTTGATTAACCACACATCATAGCAGAGATTTGTTCATTAGAGTCTAGAAATCAGACGTTACTTAATCACTTATTCTATATAAAAAGCACCTTTACATATTTCCATAGTCCTTTAAGATTAAGCCCCATATAATTTACCTAATCTGTAATTAACGGTTGTTGACACAGACAATGCGTTAGGGCGAATCTTGAACATCATTTTAAGAATTTAAAATTTTGGTACAAGAAGTGGCATGCGAACAGGGTCTTCTTTCTATTTTTGTCTTTAATTTTTTTCATTTTCCTTGTAAGATCAACATCTATTGCAGCAGCTCCATCTTGTCTATGCCTATATCAAGTACAGGGAAGAAAGACAAGTGAAACTAAACAAGTAGCTATCAAGCTTTCAATTTAGATGCCACATTTCCTTGACTAGTTCTAGTCTTCCTTTCTTGATTTCAGCATAAATTTGTTGAGCTAAACTGATCAGGCTTTAAACTTTCAAAGCCTTGAACCTTTTCTGTTCTCTTTTTCACTTGAAGTTCAAAGATGATGAATTGGTCCAAGTGACTTAGCCGCATATCCAAATAATCTGATACGATTAGTACATTTATAACCCAAAGAAAAAAAAAGTATACTTTTAAAGCTCTTTGATGCGTTACTTTGCTGTAAGAATCCCATTATAAAGCTGAATAAAAGACAAACTAAAACAAGTCCAAGCAGTTAAGATTCTTGCAATGTTAAGAAAAGAATTGAAGTTTTTTGCATATGCAGTGTTTCAGATGGCAAATAAACAAACTTCTTACAATAATCTGGCAAATACATTTCATTAGTTGTAATCCCAAATAAAATAAAAAGTAATGTTTTCGAAAGTGGTCTGATATTGCAATCCAACATCATTTAATACTAAATTTAGAGAAATAATTTTGCCAAATGAATTAAAACGCATGTGACAATTATGTGTCATATGCGACGGTTGATCGTCAGTTTGTGCTTAACATATACACGCTGGAGTATGGATCTTCCCGTCATAACCATGTTATTGCCTGCAGAAAAGAAGGATTTGGTCCAAAGAATTTTCTTATTAATTTAGAGATTAAAGCTCCCAAAGCCGCATATTCAATCTTTTGGAGTATTCAGATGATATATAGTGGCATGAAGGCCACTATCTCCTTTGATTCTCTGAGCCCTGTGGCCTGCCCAATGACTCAATCTGAGGCTAAAGGCAATGCGGCCGTGATTTCTGCCAGTGTCTTCACTCTCATTATAATACGAACAAAATGAGACTGGATTCAATCTCGTTTGCAAGTCTTGAATCAAATAGGGGACTGATCAGACGAAATTTTCTAACCTCATTCATTGAGTAGAAATAAACAAGCAAAACAACTCCCTCATTCAAAGCCTTTTCAGTGACATTGTTTCAGAAAATTTTCAGAAGAACAGATTTCGAAACTCGTATTGTTAGTTATAACTCTGCTACAACAGTATTCAAGCAAACAAAATCCCATATTTTAAGCATTTTAAAAAGGTTTAGCACATGCATTCACTAAAAAAAGGCATGCCTTTCATAATATCTTAACTGATGAAAATGTTTCTTCCAAAAGCAGTTGTTTTCAATGATTAGCCAAGTACTACATGCGATTCGTGCTCGCCACTATTAGCAGTGTTAAGTTTCAAAGACATAATATTCCATGGAAGCTCCTGCTTCACATGAAACTGAAACATGGGTTCCCGTTTACTTTCTTGAATCAGATCGATAAACAAAACTTTGATACCATATAAAACATATTATAATATTTGGCATGCGCACTTTAACTAGCTTCAAAAGGGATTTGATTTGCAGTACTACCCTGTAATTATCCATTCAGCTGGCGCCGCTTGCCTTCCATTTCTACTTCAACTAATATCCATGCACAAAACTTTTGTTTTCTTTCATCTTAGTATTCTTTGATCATAATTCATGGACATGTTGGTGGGCATAAATGCGGATCACGCGCACACCACGTTCAAAAATCCTACTCATATTGTTCTGTTGATGCAACATCGTTTATATTTATACATAAGCCTCATTTCAGCCATAAATTAAGCAATATTTTCCATCTATAAATACCTTCTTTCAGTAGATGCAATTCATCTTAGAACACAAACAAACAGTTTCCAATGGCAACTTCTTACTCCACCACCACCATTCTTTTCCTCCTCCTACTCATTGCATTCTTCAATTTCAATCAAACCCAAGCTGGGAACAGAAACCCTAATTCAGTTGTTCTTGGTCTAATACGTTCTAGCACTTCCTTTCCTATACCTAAACTCTCCAAATACTCAAGAAAGAGACTTTCAGAAGTATCAGATATGATTGAGCCATTGAGGCCAATTAGAGATGGATATTTGATAACTTTAAATATAGGAACACCTGCTCAGGTCATTCAAGTTTACATGGATACTGGGAGTGACCTGACTTGGGTTCCTTGTGGTAATCTATCCTTTGATTGCCTGGATTGTGATGATTATAGGAACAATAAGTTTGTGGGTACTTTCTCCCCTTCTCATTCTTCTTCGTCTGTTAGAGACTCCTGCGATAGCTCTCTTTGCATTGACATCCATAGCTCCGATAACTCTTTTGATCCATGTGTTGAGGCTGGATGTTCATTAAGTACCCTTCTCAAAGCCACCTGTTCTAGGCCTTGCCCTTCCTTTGCCTATACCTATGGTGAAGGAGGACTAGTCACAGGCACACTCACCAGGGATAACCTTAGAATTCATGGTAGTAGCCCTGATATCACAAGGGACATTTCCAGGTTTTCTTTTGGTTGTGTCGGCTCTACTTATCGAGAGCCTATTGGTATTGCAGGGTTTGGTAGGGGTGTCCTTTCTCTACCTTCACAGTTGGGGTTCCTCCAAAAAGGATTTTCTCACTGCTTCTTGCCCTTCAAGTATGCCAACAATCCGAATATTTCAAGCCCATTATCCATGGGAGATGTTGCTATATCGTCCAATAACAATTTACAGTTCACCCCACTATTGAAGAGTCCCATGTTCCCCAACAACTATTACATCGGTCTAGAGGCCATAACTGTAGGCAATACTAGTTCTGCTGAAGTCCCTTTGAACTTGAGGGAGTTTGATTCAGAAGGTAATGGGGGAATGTTGATTGATTCAGGAACCACTTACACTCACCTCCCTGAGCCATTCTATTCCCAACTTCTCTCAATGCTCCAATCACTGGTAACCTATCCCCGAGCCACAGATGTGGAGACCCAAACAGGATTTGATCTCTGTTATGGAGTTCCATGTCCAAATAACAGATTTACAAATGACCCTTTCCCTTCAATCACTTTTCATTTCTTGAACAATGTCAGTCTTATTCTGCCCCAAGATAATTACTTCTATGCCATGAGTGCTCCAAGTAACTCAACTGGGGTCAAATGCCTATTGTTTCAAAGGATGGATGACAGTAATTATGGACCAGCCGGGGTGTTCGGGAACTTCCAACAGCAAAATGTGAAAGTTGTCTATGACTTGGAGAAAGAGAGAATTGGTTTTCAACCTATGGACTGTGCTGCAGCCGCAGCCTCTCAGGGACTTCACAAGAACTGATTTAAGTGGTATTTAATTTGTAGTTCCTGCTGTTAGCCAATGGTGCATCTCTTGGCCCATATAATAATGAGGAACGAGAGTTTCCAGATGAATAATATGCTGTAACTGCTGCTTTTTTTTTTTTTAACCTAGTTTGTACATGACAACTGACAAAAATGTACAAACTAGAATTTGATGATGCAAGGTTTTGGATTTATCAAGAAAAAGGAGCTGTTTTTGTTCTTATTGCTTAGCTACAAAGGGACAAATTATGGTGGAACAGCTTTATCTATATTATCAGAGTAATGGGTGTGAGATGATGCGGTGTTGCACATGCCAAAAAAAAAAAAAACCATTTTAAAATTGCTGGAATCGTGAGCAACTTTGACATCATTGGATTCTTTTTCTAGTTCCATGTTACTGACGATAAAGTAGATGTATTTGTTTAGAATGAAATCATGCAATCAATCATTAGTATTGACATAGAGATTCACTTCCAAAGGAAGCTTAATTCGTCGTCTACTCAGCCTTTTTCATGTCCTAACTGGCACAAGTCCAAGCATTAGATTGAAGTTTCGTCTTGCCGGCTAGAAATCCACTCCACAATCATGGAAAATAGAATGTCTTCTTGTATTAGATGAAGTTAGACGGTTGCCAAATAACATGAATTTGGATTTTGAATGCTACTATTAAACAATTTATTAACAAGAAAAGAGTGATAAAAACCAAACGAAGCCATTGTCCGGTTAGAAAATGGGAAACTCAAAGAAACAAAAGAAGCGATTGTCACAGTTCGCACATTGATCCAGGCGTGGAGGAGCTGTCCGAGGCCAGCAATGTCCTTGTCCAAGTATGCCCAAGTGAATATCTCGTCCGTTACACAATGACTTGCCTAGAATATCCGGAATGATGATTAATCAAAAGCTTTTGCCTTGTATTTTTCCCCACAATGAGTTCAACAGAATTATTTGAAGATCACTTGTATCTTAAACTGGTAAAAAGAGCATAAATCGATCTTTAGGGATGGAATGCAAGGTTTAAGAAATTAGGCCTAACTCGGAACTCGATACAGTTTCGAACAGAAGCTCGAACGGAAGCTTAAGCTTCTATATTGATTTACCAGACTTCAGAGTTACCATGAAGCATGAAGGACAAATATAGTTATGTTGGAATCGGTGTTCTTTCGTATCTTCCGCAGAGTTCCAGGACTAAAAAGAGGACGGCCCACAGCAAAATTTTATACTGCTTGAAAGTAAAGAAAAAGAAAAAGTTGCCAAGTCCTTTCATATGAGAAGGCACACAAACTACTCCCAAGCTACCAATGGCAGATGGAATAGCATTTCTAGGCGTCTTTAACTAAATAACTTAATGAGCCAAAACCCACTGCAGTGAGCCCCAACAAGTCCTTGGAAGCTTACCAGAGTTATGGAGCATTGGCCATCCCCCCGACCCCAGAATCCAGATAGAAATTCAGTAAAATGACAATCAAATTATACAGTCTCTTGGGCATTTCTTATTTGAACATGTCGGTTACTATGGAACTGAAATACCATTACCACACTTTGATTACAAGAAAAACCAATCTACAACACAATAAAAACGGGTTGATAATGATATCAAAGGGTCAAGAGAACAAACATGTACAATTCTGAATGAACAGTACACAAACAAGGTAAAGTAAGGAAGATAAACTTTGATTGCAGAGAGTATTACAAGAGATACTTGGAAGATACAGGAGGGAAACAACCACCACAGCCTAAGAGCAACAAGATGCACTTGCTGTCCGATCTGCAGGTCTATCCATGAGAACCATTCCAGCAGGATTTTGTGCTGGCTGCACTCGAGGTAATCTTTTAGCTGTATGAAATAAAAATCAGTCAATTGTCAACTCGTAAAACAAATACGGCATGCCTTTTTGGAAACTTAACAAAACAACAAATAAAACACCTATTTCATAGAAAATGTCATTGACATTGGATGCAGTCTTTGCAGAAGTTTCCACGAAGAAAAGAGCATTCTCCTGAGCATAAGTTTGTGCTTCCTGAATGACCAACGATAATAAGAAGTCAAATTGACATTTGCATGTAGGTTGAAGTCAAAACAAAATTGAACCACAAAACTATTTGAACCTATACCATCTTAAAGAGAGATAGAGTTGTTTTGAAATGTCAAAAGATTGAAACTAGACTAATCCTAGAAGTCATCCTACCTCAGAATGCTACTGATTACCGGTAATATTATAATGTTTAAATTTGAAGGCAAAAGAAATATGAAGTAAAAACTGATACTGATAACTTGCCTCTGCTGCCACCTTCCTTGCATCTAGTAAATCAGCTTTGTTCCCAGCAAGTGCCATTACCATATTAGGATTGCCTTCACATGAAAAAGAAAAGACGAAATTTAACATCGAAAAATTAAAATTCAGTTACTCATAGCACTTAAATGAGCATGTCATAAGGATAAAAATAAGAACAATAAACTAGACACATTGATGACCATGAAGAATGTCTTCAAGGAATAGAAGAGACAAAATAATACCTTGGGCTTGAAGTTCTTGGACCCATTTTTTGGCTCTCTCAAATGATGCCTACAAAATAAGAGCGCTATTACTTTTCTCTTGGACACAAAATGCCATTCCACATCTCTATTAAAATTCAAAAAAAGGAATATTACACTTTTAAACTTCAAACTAAGCCAAAATTTCACTCTTAATTTTTAAAATCCTTACGAATAAATGTTAGCTTTACGTCATGGCAAGTTGTAACATTACATAGAATACTGCACTAAAATGCCTCAAATATAACTCCTTTCACACACCCCCCCCCCCCCCCCTCTTTATCTCTTGCAAGAAAAGCAACTTCACATACAAAAGAGAAAAATCATTGAACAAAAGAATTAAAGAGGAAAGAATGGGAGGGGGAGGTTCGGAGAACACCAATCTAATTTACACTAATCCCACGAGAATCTCAGTATTTTGGAGAAGATACCAGTAGTCTTGATTGAGGCATTAACCAGACACAACTTAAGTCAAACTTAGTGTTCCAAACATCATAAAATTAGATTCATAGAAAGCTTGCCTTGAGAACAGCAATTTTTAGGGAATTTAACCAAGTATGACCTAGATTATGTGCTCCCAAAGTTTTAATGCTTTATCTCCCAGTGTCACATTTTGAGCACTAGGAAGTTTAGTTTTTACATGACCAAATCACATAGAGAAGACATTGTAAGCCATCATGAACTTACTAGATTTGTTATATCATACACAATGATTGCAGCCGCAGCTCCTCTGTAATACATTGGTGCCAAGCTATGATACCTTTCTTGACCAGCTGTATCCCAAATCTCAAACTTTACAGTTGCATCATTCACAGCCAATGTCTGGGAGAAAAAAGCTGCACCAATGGTTGATTCCTACATCATTAGAAGATAAACGTCACGCTATATATTCCTAACTGAATTTTTAAATTAATATTGTTCTAACTCACAAAAATTCATAACAACACCAACCTGAAATTCAACAAATTGCCCTTTAACAAAGCGCAACACAAGACTAGACTTTCCAGCCCCAACATCCCCAAGTAGAACCTGAAGAATAAAATACAAATTAACAACTAATACATACAACAAAAACACCAGTCCAAAGTTCAAACTAAAGACACAGCTTTACTTTCTGGTATAACAATAAATAGGCACTCAAATTCTAGACATGTTTAGATGCATCATCGCAAATGAAAACAGAAATATTTTAACCCAACAAGACACATCCACATCGAGTAAGCTCCCTAATTAGAACATATGAATACCATTAGAAGCTAAAGAAATGAAGTAGCTGACTCGATATCCATATAATATCCACAATCTGAACAACAAAAAAATCCCAAAGAAATAGGCATAAACCTAGCCAATTCTCGCAAGTCAGACAGAGTTAATTTTAACAAAACCTTTAAAATTTAGAAATAATAAAGCAGAGAGAAAATTTCACAATTGAGACGATATCTAATATAAGATTTAGTTCTTGCGAAACTTAACCAATCTAAACCAGCTGCAAGTAAAGAGATCAAAAGGGAAACAAAAAAAAAAAAAATGAACGTCGAGGATCAAAGCAAAACTCACATGGGATTTCATGGCCCTAAAACAAACCACCAAAATAAAAAAATGCAAAAATAAACCAAACCCATATCAAAAATCACATTTAAAGCATGCATGATGCACAATTCACCAGACCCAAATCAGAATTCAGCATCTAAACCAGGCCCAAAGCACAAAATACTAGTAATAACAAAATATATATATATATATATATCTTAGGGACCAAAAGGAGGGTTTAAGATCAAGAGAGAAAAAACTGACTAATTTAGCATTGATGTTCTTGTTTCCAGTGGTGGCCATGAGATCCCCTATAATCAGATTTATGTTCCAAACAAAAATAGATCAGGAATATATGTAGTAATAAAAAAAAAATGGAGAGTCGTGGCTTGTTGGAGGCGTTGGAGAAGAAGAACAAAAGGGATGAACAAGCCAAATTGTAAAGGGAAAGGATCGTCCTCAACCCTCAAACCAAACCATACTCGCTTGATTTCTCTCCCTTCCAAATGACTCTCTGACCCAAACACGAAAGCGATCGCGATTGTTGCTTTTTCCTTTATAATTTATCCTCCTTTTTTCCTTTAAAAATTTTTTTATATTATTTTGACACATTCCACGTGGCAACAGCTGAGCCATTGTCTTGTTTCTGTCTACTAGATAAAATTAGAGTTCCCTTTTATATTGGAATTTTTTATTTTTATAATTGAAATGAAATTTTATGTGTTATGTTATCTAATTAATCTGGTCATAGTTATTTTTTATATTGAAATTTTTTAATTTTATAATTAAAGTGAAATCTTATGTGACATGTTATCTAATTAATCTGATTGCAAAATTTAAAACTTTAGTGAAATGAAATAATTTTTTTAAAAATTTAAGATAAAACATTGAATTGATGCTATATTTTAATAAGTATGTATATTTTATAAAACAAATATTTGTATATTTTTAAATATTCAATATTTAGTTTATGGCAGGAATGTGGCAATTGAGAAAAGATATAAATTTTGTTTAATTTTATTTAGTTTTAAATATTTTTATTTAAAAATAACAGTAAAAAATTAATTGTTCCATTGTTGAATCCAATTTTAGAATTTCAAACTTTTGGATTGGGCTTTTCATCTCATTACAAAGAAACCCAATAAAAATTTCAAGGAGTATAATTCGTGGGGTATTTGAGCCCCTAACAAGAACTCCACCTGACCCTTCAGAAGCCATTAACCTTAACAATGGCAATATGCATTATATATGCCATCGGCCATAGGATTAAAAAACAAAAAGATTGCTCAAGTTTCCCATATAAACCAGGCAACAACATGAACAAATAAGATGGCCCATGGGACCTTAATCTGCTAAACTTTTTTAACTTTATAAACATCAAGTTCTGAACTCAATCTTTCACGAATTTCCCACACATATTTCCCCAATAATAGAAAACTGTGCCAACTTTCCAACTAGAGATTTGGTTTGTATTTGTAATCTCTCATATATATAGTGAAGAAATCAATGTTTGAGATCCAACAATGAAGAGCTGTTGATGAATTTAAGGAAGTTAATTTCTGTGTTAAATTTTCATGCAGCACATAATTGATTCAAGTTCTAAAATTCTGAAACAAAGATTCTCAATGCACCTGTATTTGCATAATAAAAAACCTTTGAATCCCATATCAAGGTGCTACATGACACTGCTTCAACCTGATTTCTATGGATAATTTCAAGTGTCTAATCTCTAGGGTCTAAAGACAAGACTTCTGACGTTTTCGTAGGGCAAGAATTCTTTATATGAACATTCTCTGATCTGCAGAGGTAAGCTAATGAGCTATGGCACCACGGCTAGAAATGTTCATGTTCTTTGAGGATTCCTATTCTCTTTATATATTTTTTTTCTATCTTTTTTCTTAGCATGCTCTGTCAGATCAGAACAAAATCATTTTTGGACCAAGCAAGAAGCAATCGGATTTGGCTTTTTTACCTGGAGTCTCAGCACAAAGATGACTCTAGTAGTTGTTTTTTCTTTTATTGATGATAAAGGGCATCTTTGAAAGGTCATGGTCCTCCATTTCGATTTCATGTTGGGCATCAATGGGGTCCTTCCTGCCAATCAATTGCATTTAAATTCTCAAGTACAAGAACCCTTTCATATCTAATGTTTGTAAACATCCAACATCTAACTACAACCAAATGTCTACGGTGCAACAACTACTATCCAATCTGATGGGGTGTTAGCTAAGTCGGCAAGTAAATTTTTCAGTACAAAAAAATCTCAATTTGAAAATGAAAAAAAAAAAAACGCGACAGAAGTTGAAATTAAAATTCTAAATTTATTGAATGTTATTATTCAAATAAACTATCGTTGCCAGGTAAATTTAATAATACAATCCTTAACCTGATTGTTAACTTGACCTAACATTTTATTCCGCAATAAGTTTGTTTGTATTAAAAAAAAAAAAATTATTTTCAAACTCTTAATCTAGTGATTAAAAATATTTGAAAAGATATCAAAAGTTTGATTTCGAACTACACCTCTTCTTTTTTTTTATTTGTGTAGAACTTTGTTTTCTTAATATAACAAAAAAAAAAAGTACTTAAAAATTAGAATTTCCAATGTTCTGATGGACTAAAGAAAGCAGAGCTTTTGATTTTCCTCCAAGGAAAAGAAAAGGAGATTAAACACTGGAGAGGAGGGGTGTTCTTTGTTTGTGATAGCGCTTGGGGGGGGAATGTGAAGCAGCAGTACCATTCTACCAAAAGAACAAAAAATGTGAAACAGTGAAAGTGTAGCAAATGGCCAAAATAGAGGGAGAGATAGATAATAATTTGACTGATGATAACACAGAAAAAAGGAAATAAAAGCTGGAAATGCCCATTATATCCAGGCTATCTATCATAACACTCTATGATGGAAAAAGGGAAACTTTAGTGCAAACAACCCTTTTGTCAGAAAATTACAACCAAGCCTAACAAATTAGCCAATAATGACCTCTGCCTTCCTTTCTGAATCTGAATTCTCAGTGGAAAATAAAGAGAAAGAAAGAAAGGCCCAACTTTGGCACAGGCCACAGCCTTCTCAAGGGAATACAAGACTACCTCCAATAATAGAACCCAGAATGGCATTTCTGTGAATTTATCAAACCATTGCATCCCACAGGGTTCAGAGATCCATTGACTGGTCCCCTTTGACCAGTACCAGAGAAGTACTGGTCACTGCACAGTGGATGCAACATTTCTCTCACAGCAGCTCCTCATTCCACTTCCCCAACATGGCATGTGTGATTCACACTCCAAACCTCTACCAGAATTATGATATCTGAAAGGGTTGCTTCGGGTTTTCCTGTAAACAAGGGAGAGTAGGGTTGATATTCCCATATCTGTCATGAGATGCTTTGTGGAATCTCCCTCTGCATTTTTTTCCAAGGTGGTGTATGACAATCTAGATGTCAAGCACTTATGGAGTGACCTACCACTTTAATTCATGTGATCAAGTTCAATCAGTTGAAGGATTTGGATGAAGAATATATCATTTTCTCACTCTCTAGTTCATCGTTCATTTTAAATTATCTTATCAACAAAAGAATGTAAAGAGGAGTGTGCTTTGATGAAAGCACATAATCCACATTCAAGCCATATATACAGTATAATTTCCTTGAAGATAAGCCCAAATGCACAACAATTCGCTTATATTTCACTTTTGGTAGGATTACATCCAACCCTAGTTTGTGTTTAAACACTTGACAGGAAAGAGATACAGAGTTTTAAAACATAATTAGAATGATTAATGAAGGTGAGTACAACATAAACTAATATAGGTTACAAATGGTATTTCCAATTACTATAACAACTGCCAATGTGATCAATTAATCTCTCCCTGTCTTAGATATTAATGGATAGTTTTCCCTTTTCATCAATAAAGAGATCAATCACTTTGGAGCTGACTGTTTCTTGTGGGAAGCTAAAGCAAGGATAGAGTTAGCAAGCTTGTTAATGGCATCAACCAGGCCATCAGTGCCTCTTTGGTTGATCTCTGTCTTAGATTCCTCAATCTTTAGTCTTCTCTCATGCAAACTAACAAGATCTCTATGTCTCCTCTCCTCTCTTTCCTCACTGGCCTGGATGGCATTTGCTATAATTGAAGCACTTTTAGAGATTGCAGTGCCCACTTCATTTGACTTGTTTGCACTTGCAGTGCCACTGGTGCCTTCCCCATTACCTCCTCTTCTCCTTCTCTTTGCTGGTGAGTCTGAATGCTCACTTATATCAGAATCTGAGCTATCACACATCTCCAAAACATAAAAATATGGAACCAGTGAAATCAATCAATACTAACTAAAATTTAGGACACACGAAAACTTTCAATTATTAGTGATGAAATCAGCCAACTCTCTCACCCCTTTCCAGAAAAATGAAGCACAAAAATGAATGCTATTAAAAGGCACATTTAATCAGTGCATAGTCATAAACAGTGGTCTCTAACATGGCATACCAAAATCTTTGGAAGCTGTACAATGCAAAAAAAGATAAAATACAAACCCGTCAAGATTACCATGTAACAAATTTAAAGCAACCCTTGATGTCGGGGCCATGAAAAACGTTACAGAATGTTAATAAATAGTGAAAAAAAAAATACAATGTGAGCAAGGCAAGCGAGAGAGAGAGAGAGAGTACCTACTGTGTGCAATGGCTGAGCATATGAAAGGAGAGGTGGTTGTACCAGTGGTACAGTAGCAGCTGTTGGCGGTGGTAGCTGTGGCTGTGCCGGTAGAGCTGGTAATGGAATTGCAGCTGGAAGTTGATGTTGCAATAGAGGAGGCAATGAAGATTGCACGCTAGTCATTGGTCTATCCATAACATAAGGTATGTTGGGAATGGGACCTGACCCACCAGAAGCCACCATCTTTCGACCTCCTTTCTTCTCCACCACCTCCTCCAAACGCTCATATATCTGGCGCAACATATTACTAGGCAAGTTCTTTTCTTTTCTTTCATTCTTCTCCATCTCCCAATAAGATCCTTCATTACTATCACTCCCTTCTCCTCTCTGATCAGCTATTCTCCTTTGGTACTCTCTCACTTTCTTGTAGTCCCTCATGAGATTATCCCACTTGTCATTGCACTGGTTTTGGCTCCTCAAACACTCTTTTTCCCAACAATAATCTTCCACCCATTTCCATCTCAGCTCTGTTGGTTTGCCTCTCCCTTCACTGTCCCCATTTTTCTTCATTCTCCGCTCATCATCCAACTTCTTTGCCTCAATCAACACCATTGTTTCATTGACAGTCCAGTTTCCTTTCCTGTATTCCCTCATTACAATATTGCTACCACCCTGATCAGCCATCACCAAGTGCATGCAACACCCTAGCTAAAACATAGGGAAAGATCAGGAGGAGAATGACAAGGGAAGGAAGAAGTTGAAGCTATCTAATGCTCAAGAAAAAGGGAGCAAGAGGAACTTGATAGAAAGAAACTTGGCCCAAGGGGGTCTAATTCTGAATACTCTGTGTCTTTTTTGCTCTCTTTTTGGAGACCTGATTTGATGTTGGCTAACAAAGTAGTCAAATATTACACAAGGATTGCTAATTGAAGCAAAGGTATTAATATGGGTTCCACCTAAAGGCTAAAATAAACATCACTATTAAGACAAATAAAAAAAAAATATATAGAAAGGTCATATTGTTTTCCTATGCAAATGAAAAGGAGAGAAGCAGCAAAGCCAAGTTAAGCTGCCTGTTTTCATCATCTATAAACCTCTTCTTTTTCTCAACTGAAACTTTCAAACTCCTTTTTCATCTGCTTGTTGTTTTGGTTTGCACTCCCTTCCCCTTACATTCTCCAAAGTTGAAAGTTGAAATCTAAGACTTCATTTTGATGGGCGGAGACATTAATTTTTGTAAAATTAAAAATAATAATAATTATTATTATAATTGTAATTGAAAAAAAATTTAATAAAAAATTTATATTGAATAGATTTTACTGAAATTAACATTTAAATTTAATTGCTGAATTGATGATATAGTAAGCTCAATCACAACGCACCTCCAAAATCCATCCGAACCTAACCTTCTTACCACTGCCTCCTCCCTACAAAGTGAGGGAAAGCAAACCATGAGAGAGAGAGAGGGGTGGGAGAGAGAAAGTGCTATCAAGCTTACCATTATAAGAAGAGGCCACGAAAATTCATTACACATCAACAAACCCCCAAAAAAAAAAAATCAAAGAGAGAAAGAGTTTTTTTCTAGGAAAGGGTAGATATAATTAGAGATAGAGAGGAAAAGAAATAATGTTGCCTGCATTAGGGAAAGTGTCACCATGAAAGACCACACATGTGGCTAAGCCACCAATCATCACTCCCCTTTTCAACAACTCTTTATAATAATTAAACATACACTTTGACAACTTTTTGTAAACATTCCAAGCATTACTATGGCCAAAAAAGAAATACTACCTCTTAAGTAATTAACTTCCACATGCATAGTTTTTTTTTACTGACTTTTAAACCATTGAAAAGCAAATTTGAATGCATTGTCTTGTATATTCATCTGTTACTAGTAAAATGCAGTTGTGATGTGGTGATAATCTCTTTCACTTCGCTGTCAAAAGAAATTTTAATTAAATACTACGTAAAATTTTACATGAAATGCCTCCAATATTAACATAATAATGTAATGATTTGGTTAGCCTTATTGAATAATGTCACAAGGTGATAGTTGGAATTATTGCATAAAGATCTTTCTTCAAGGGTTTGGACATAAACATGGAAGCTTCTATTTTCACTCCAATAATTTTATTTATATTTTGTTACTAATTACAGCTTAAATGTAAAATTAAAAACTAATTTTTACTAATTACATCTATAATCCATAAATTTCATTTCCCCTAAACAACCTCATACCCCTCTCACACAATTTCCCTCTCAAAAACCGATTCACTATAATCTCTCAAATAATAAACCCCAAAAATCATTAAGTTTTTGAATCATTCAAGTCATCAAGCTTTAATTTTTAATTTTTTCCTTTCATTTTATTTGATTTCAGTTAAATTATCTTTGATTTCGTCAAATTTTGTATGTGAAATTATAGGTTTCAGATTTGCATTTTTTAAAAAAATTTGGATTTGCATTTTTTAAAGGTTTTACACGTATGCAAATCCAAAAACTTTTAAAATTTACTTGAAATACAAATCCAAATTTTTTTTAAAAATGCAAGTACAATTTTCGAAAATATAAATCCAAAAACTTGAAAAAAAAAGTAAAAATGAGTATGCAAAAATAATTTATTAAAAGTTAATGAAGTAATTTCATTTAAAGATATTTTTGTAATAAAAAAATTGGAGTGTGTGAGAGTATTTGTGAGGTGCTAATAGAAGCTCCCTATAAAGGATAATTTTGTCTTTTTGGGGATAATACCTATATCAATTTTGTCTTTTAAAGCAAGACATTTAAAGAGGTATAAAAAAACATAATGTTTTACGAACTGTTTGATAATATATTTGATTTTTATTTATTTATATTGATATATTAAATTTAGTAATCAATCACAAATAATATTTTAAAATTTATTAATTAAATGTATAAATCACAAATATAATTATTTATATTTAATTCGTTTATGAAAATTAATAAAGTGTTTGATGAATAACTCATAAACATAATTTTTGTTTTTATTCATTTATTAAATTTAATAAATAATTAAAATTTTTTCATAATTCATTAATTAAACAAAAAAATTATAAATATAACTATTTTCACTCATGTTCCATTCCTTTACTCTCTATACAATTAAAGCCCTCACTCCCTCGCTAGAAACCTCTTTCTTCGCTCTTAAAACCTGCCAGCTAGGACCGGAAAGGTACCAAATTTTTGCCAACGGTTACTTTGACTAGGGCTTTGACCAGAGGGAGGACAAGCAATGGGGTCTTGAAGCCCCTCGTCTAGTCTCTTTCGTTCTAAGTTATTGGACTCTAGCCTGCACTTATCATTTTAGCTGTACAAAAACAACCTATGGTAAATCCTTTTGTTTTGTTTGTTTTTTTTATACCAAGGGAAATATAAGTTTTGCGAGGTATATTTTTTTATTTGATTTGAATAAATCTATTGATATTAGATTTAATACATTTATTAAAAATTATTTTATTTAATATTTTAATAAATTCAAAGTCAAACAATACAAAACCACACTATCTTTATTACTTGAATTAAAAATTCAACAATAGTAATTCTTTTTTTATTATTGGCTTCATTAATCTTAAATACTAACCATTTTTTTTATTAATGCTAATTTTGAATATATATAATTTTTTTAGGATATGACACATCTTGCTCTACCTTATTAGGTTAAACAACCAATATTTATCATAAATTTTCAATATGAACAAAATTGTTCTCTATCTTTTTTGGTGATCTTTTAAACATAGAATAAATTTTTTTTTGTTTTTTTTTTCTTTTGTCTTAGTGATTTCAACTTTGATGTTCAATAACTAAAGTGTATAACTTAGATTAAAGTATATAATATTGTGAGTAAAAGAAATTGTGGCAACATAAATAAATCAGATGACAGTGATGTTATAAATGAAAAAAGATAGGAAATATCCACACCCCAGATATCACTCTTGAATATTCACAATAGTTCCATTAATATAACAACATTTATTGCAAGTAAAGACTATATCATAGGAGCATGGATTCATACAATTCAAAATTTAATATTGCCTACTTTTAATTAGAGGAAGTTCACACTTGAAAGTTGTGGGTTCAAAAAATTTTATACACACAATAAATAGAACGGTAAAGACCGGAAGCAGCATTTGACAAGCCAAAATCTAAAGAGCAATAAAGTCAAGGTTTCAATGATTGACCTATAAAAAATTTATGGAATTAGTTTGGAAACATATAACCTGAAGCTCACTCGGATGAACTGACAAAATTTGTTACCATATGAATATGTTTAACTCAATGGGAAATTTGAAATGTTCAATGGAAATCCATGATCTTCTGTTGCATGGGGAGTAAAGGAGCTATCAGTTTTTCTTCCATTCTTCCCAGTTTTGGAAGGGTCCAGCAGTACTTTGATGTGGAAGGAGCTTCCTGCTTCTTACTTCTCGCTGGATGTCTAGGTACCAACTTTGCAACATGGAGCATCAGCCGCTTTCCTGCAACCAAACAAATTATGGAAGTACGGTCTGTCATAGTGGAATTCTCTGTGTTACATTGCAATCATAATTATTTATGGCACTATTCTTTTTTCCTTTTAATTTAATGAAATCAATGATACAAAGGAAACATTTCCCCCTGCATAATCTAATTTGGTGAAATCGAATGAAAGTGCTTTTACATTTTACTTCAGATGAACTTATGCAGCAATATAGAAGCAGGGGAAACTCTATCAAATAACTCACAAACCCAATTTATATGACCACGAATGTTTCTATGAAAAATATAGCATTTTTCTAAGAATTCAATATATTTATTCCACAATTAGGCTCTGAACTGGCATTAGAATTATTTTTAAAACTACACTTACACGAAAAAATGCCTGGATTGTACAAAGTTCCATCTTCCTTTCTCAACCGGACCCTCACTCTCCCTCTTTGCATGAAATCACATGGGTATACCTTATCAATCTGCAAAAGTTAGAAAAATCACATGTTACATTTATATAACAAGTACCAATAACTAGTTTGTTTAACTGCTGACAGAGTACCAATTCAACTAAGCATGCAACAAGAGAGATGAAGAAGATATTTGGCATATGTGTTTTGGGTGCCCCGAGTTCTTGGACAAAAGTAGACCTAGCAATTTAAAACACGACAGGTGATATGATACGAAAACGATACAAAAAAGGATATGAAGGTGACACGGTTTAAAATTTTAGCAAAAACTATATATGTACTTAACAAAATAAAACAAATTGTAATTCGTGTTTTCATGACACAAATTGAGAGACGCAATTTTCGTGTAAAACATGGCATGAATAAACAAATTGCCGGTATTTTACATGACACAAACGGATGAATTGCCAAATCTAAACAAAACAATAGGCAAACGACTATTTTCATGGATGCAGAAATAATTTAGCTATTAAATTGCTCTAAAGGTAGCAGGCAATTGAGGTTTAAGGGCAACCTTCTTGTTGGGTAAACTGATAGCTGGGAAAAAAAGTTTACTAGTTATAAGACACGGATAATAGTGAGTCCTAAATGTCTGATTATAGGTAGATTTCTGAAACGGGGCAGAAGGAAGCAAAGATAGAAAGAAACGATGGGTAAGACTAAGACACTGCTGGTAGAGCCACCACTCTCATAATGATCCTTGAATGATGAAAGGAGCAATGCATGAAAAAACCCAAAAACCATGCTTATGGCATTCTGTCTTCAGAGACCATAACAGTTTTACATCCTCAAAGGGGGCAATATATAAGAGTGGTGACAGCCCTTGGTTAATTTTGATCGTCATTGAGGGAAATACTTATAATTGTTAGAACAATGTTGGTTGATGTCCTCTGCGAATTTCAATCATCAAAGAGCGCAATACTTATAAGCAACTTCAAACCTCAGGTTTCTAATCAGGCACAAAAAGTTCATATTAGATAAGGTCTTATTCTTCCCCAAGTTTCCACAATGGAAAAGGAAAAGGAAGGGGATCAAATAAGTAACACAACAAATCATACAAGAACAAACCTCAATGGCATTCACATACTCTACTCAAGCTGATTCGCCTCCCCTCAGCTACTGTTTTCTTCGAATTAATATAAACAGGATAGAAAACTACCCATTTCTTTATGTTGGGGAATTTTGCATTCCTCTTCTCCTATCTGAATCCAACAACATAACATAGAATTCAGCAAAGATATTACAAACAAAATGGTTCAAAACTAAGCTTGCTATTCAGAAAGTCTTAATAAACGTGTTAATGGCATGAATAACGATTTTAATTAGGGGAGATCAATGAAAGCAGCAATGTAACTAGATAAACCCTAACAATTGAATCCCTAAATAACCCTGATTTTAATAAGGGGAGATCTCAATAAAAAAGCAAAATCCATTATTTTTTAACATAAAAAATCAGATTTAAAATCAAATTTCCAATCAATTATATGACAAATCATATTCATAAACAATCAAGGGTTTAAAAAAGCAAAATTGAATATCGGAAAAACCATAACGCTAAATAAATTCAACTTAAAAAAAAAAAGAAAAATAGGAAATTGTCTCCTTCTACCTTAAATTAATTGATCCAAAATCAAAGACCAATAAACATTTTTGAGCAAAACCAATAAGAAGCTGTTAAAAGTTTTCTTTCTAACCTGAATCTCCGATTTTGGTAACTGCTACTCAACGGTAGAACGAGAGTCGGTCCGCGAATTGCTGTGGACAAAAAAAAAAAAAAGAACGGCTGTACAAAATAAAGCTGATGCTACAGCATTTCATAACCGGCAGCGAAAAAAAAAAAAGAAATTCGAAAATCGATTTAAAATTATAATGTTTGATTTAGTTTGAATTAAATTTTTTATTCGATTTAGATTAAATTTAAATATTAAATATATAAATTAAATTTGGATAGAAAAAAATATCAAAAAAATTAAATTAAATCAAATTATATATATTTTAAATTTTTTTAAAATAAAAATAATAATTTTATATTAATATTTATTTAAATATATTAAAATCAATAAATCAAATTAAATTTATAAATTTTGAATTGATTCAGTTCAAATCAAATAAAATTTTGATTAAAATTTAAATCAAAATTTAAAATTTTATAATATTATATAATATTTAAAAAATTTAAATCGAATTATTATCATCTTTAATAATTAAACTATAACACGTGTGCATGCTTTAGAGTGGTTTTTTTTGTTTTTATGGTTTGAGAATTGAAATATTTTTTAATGGGAATAATTTTGAAAATAAAAAAAAGAGAAAGGAAATAATTTTTTAGAAAGAATTGTAAGACAAACGTTCACCTAAAGTTCTTAATTTACACCAAAAAAGAAATATCTATATTTTATTCTTTGCTTATTCACTTTTCAATAAAATAAATAATTTATATATATGTATAAACTATTGTTACTAAATTACGATTATGCTTATAAAATAGTCACATAATTATTAAAATTTTTAATTAATTTATTAAAATTTAAGTAAATATTTTTTTAATCAATTAATTGTTAATCTCTAATGCTAACGTAACAATGCTTATTTAACATACCAACTGATATTAATGATATGACATTATAAATTTTGAAAAAAATGAATTTAGTATGCAATACTTAATAGCTGATGTGTCATTACCACATTACATTGTCGTTGAAACAAAACGTTGAGTGATTAAAAAAATATTTACACTTTAATGATTAAATTAAAAAGTTTAATAGTTTAGTAACAATTTTAAAAATAAATCATAGTTAGGTGACTAATGAAGTAATTTATCCAAAAAAATATAAAGTAAAATACATAATTAGTCACTTAACTATATAAATGTTTAATAATCTAATTATATGGATTTTTTAGAATTATCACCTAACTATTAAAATTTCAATTTAGCCACTCAAATTTGAGTAAGTGCTTTTTTTTCTTTTTCTCTCATCCGTTAGATTCTAATTATGCACTAATGTGACACAGATACATCAATGATCATGTATCACGTGATATTACCACATCATTTGATATGTCACATGATATAATGATAATTAATATAAAAAATGATATGGTAGTGTCATATGACGTATATGATAGTATCACTCTCAACATATCATTAAAGATTAACGGTTAAATAACAAAAAAAATACTTATTTAAACATAAATAATTAAATCGAAAAAATTAATATTAACATGCAAGAAAACAGATTAATGAGGTCAAAGATACAATAATGATGTAATGAACACATAAAAGCACTTCAGTAAAATATAGCCAAAGGTGTAAGACTACCACCATCAGTGGGCAAAAATCAAGATACGAAAAAAAGTTATTGTCAGTGCAGTAGAACAATTTCAATATTCCTTGGTAAGATTTCCAACATAGTGACGTTAATTAGTCAAAGGGTGCATGGAATGCAATCTCAAGATCAGTGACTGTCTTTCGGGGCTGATTGTTATCAATGGGCAACACCTGGAACATCCTTTCAATTCAATAAATAAATGGAAACTGGCAAGCACTAATCTCAATACAAAAGAAAAAATAGTCTGATATATTTGATTAAACATACTGTTTCAGGGCGCATGAACAGACGTTTCCATGCTCTTGGGTCCCCGCTAGTTTCAGATGCCTTCCTTTCTTCCTACCTCTTTTTCTTGAAAGTTTTTGGCCCTTGGTTAGCATAATCATCAGTCCACAGAAAAGGGTAATGTTGGATAAATGACAACGAATGGGAAGTAATGATCATTTGAAAACCTAGAAGCTGCAAAGAATAATTGAAACTGGTGCTGCTTACTACGGGCCGATGAAAGCCCAAAACCGCAGCCAGTATGTTAGACGGATTTGAGTCCGAAATATTAAAATTTGGGTCGGCCTTTGGCAATTCTATCTAGGGCCTGGGATAGCCTTAACAAAATATTATTTTTTATATAATAATCTTAAATTTGATATTTTTGTATTCATGTTAATTTTTTATTTCGTATTAATAATTTTCTTCTCGTAATTAAAATTGCAAGGTGAAAAAAAAAAAAATCAAGTCCGTTTATTTCCCTTCCATATATTTATAGACAATAAAACGAGGTTTTTCGGGGATTTCCAAAACATAGAAGTTGGAAGCGAAGCAAAAGTCAATGTCTTCCTCGTACGAGTCGTGGAGATCTGCTGCCACTAACAGGAGACCAACTCATCCCACTGACAATCCCAAGATTCCTGGACCCATTTATGCGGACCTTGATCCGGCTCCGAGGCCAAAACCCGTCATTCAATTGCTCGCCTTCGGGTTCATCATATTTCTCGGCCTCCTCCAATTCTTACCCGCTTCCCATTTCCGTGACCCCTCAGACCCTTACAGAAAGTGGGTCCCTTTCAACTCCGACGCTTCTTCTTATTCCACTGTAAAACTCCGCTGTCCTCTTTTTCAGTTTTCTTTTTTCTTCCTATCTACAATCATAAATCCTGACTTTTTTTTCCTTTTTCCTGTTTGCTTTTTTGATTGGTTACACAAAGTCAAAAGATGGAGGAAACCCCACATTGTTCAGGGCCAATGATGAAGAAGAAGGGATGGTACATGTTGTTTCATGGATGGATTGTTTGGACCTTAAAGTGCTGGCAGTTCTTGCCAACTCAACTCTTTCAAGTTCAAGGTATCCAAGCTGCTCTCTTTTCTCTCTCTTGGCTTCTTGGGTGCAATTATTGACTGAATTTAACGGCTTAACTTCACTCTAATCCTGCAGATTATCATCCATTAGAATCGATCAACATATTTTACTGCGATCCTATCAACTTTTCTGCTTTTTCTTACTCATTTTTCTGTGCTTTCCTGAATGTACAGATACCCAGACTTAGTTCACTTTCATTTCTTTACACCTCAAGGGGATAAAGACAAAGTTTCCTTCTATAAGTTGAAAGTATTATTCCCACATTCAAACCTTGAACTTCATGGGTAAGATATTGGGTTTTTTTTTTTTTTAATACACGTTTGCAGAGAGTTCATCTTGATTCTTATTGATGTTATTGTCAAATTGTCACAGGCAAGAGGAAGTGAAAGAAATGATTAGGACCGCTACTTCTGAGGCAGAATATGACAGCCTCAAATTTGAGGAAATAGCACCTTTTGTTATACCAAGAGTCCATCAGTCACTAAGAAAATTCATATACGTTTCAGCCAGTCTAATTTTGAAGGTTGGTTTCTTCTTTCCTAATTTAATTTACATTTGATAACAGTTTACTTCTACATATGAAGCTTCTTTTGTCCCTGGCTTAAGACATTGAAACATTACAAAACATGATGACATGCATTCTGATGCAAATAGAAGTAAATTATGTCCTCTCCAACATATTTTAGTTGTTCAATGCTTGACTTACCCTAATGGGAAGTTACATGCTTACAGGGTTTGATAGTCAATAAAGTCATGTCATCTAATGGTATTAGCGATTGAACACAATAAAATTAAGTTAAATAACCGTCCACAAGATCAGTATCATTGCGCTATTTTCTTATTTGCGATGGCAATTTCTTGGTATTTGTAAATTTTTTAGACTCTGCTTGTACTGTAGGGAAGAGTAGAAGAACTAGCTGGAATTGACTTAAGCACCCATGCTGTTGCAGCTGCTGAGGACTGCTCTAAAAGGCTAAACAGCTATGTGAACTCAGATGTTTTGGGTGCTATTCAAAGATCGACCTCAAAGCCATGGGCATCTGTGACACCCTATGTGAAGGATACGTGTATGCCTGAATTAAGTTTGCTTTTGATTGATGCAAGGAAATTGGACAAGGAGTTTTTGGAGGCTGTCTTGTGGTGGAGTAAAGTTCTGAATTGGAGTGACAGGTTTTTTATTCTTCCCTTCTACTCGATACTTCTGGTGAAAGTGCTAACACTAATTGTTGGTGAACTGCTATAATATTCTTCATAAAAGATGATACTATTACTTCTTTATTCATCTCCAGAGAATGATTGCAGATTACTTCTAAATTTTGCATGTTTATATGCAGGAGCAGTAAAGAAAATCCAGCAATAACATTGGCACTCTATAACAGATACCTGAAGCTTTCAAATTCCTGGTTGGTGAAGGAGCCAGCATCACTAGAAATCATTGAAAAGAGTACGGTTGTTCATTATGATGGGCCCAAGATTGTTTGCTCTGAATTTGGAAATGACACTATTCCAGGGCCATCTCATGGAAATTTATGGATAAATTACCTTCCTTCAATGTCAAATCAGATCTTGGGCAGCTAGAATAATTTGTACGAATCTTGTAGAAATGTAAAGCTGAATGAACATCATGTATCATGTGGCCTTAAATGTATAATCCGAGTCGAGCACAAGGTCATTGATAGCTGCCATTTATTGAAATTGCATTGTTTGTTTTTTTGAATACAGTGGGATCTATGGTTTGTGATCATTGATGTAAATTTCAGCAATGAAGATATGACTAAATTTCTATTCAATGAATTTGCGTCGCTTATGCTTAACTGAAATTCTATGTATAGGTGCAAGCAATACAGGTCATATAATAGGTATTACATTTCTTTTACTTGAGTTAAATTTGTACATGGGTTTCTTCTTCTTTAAGCGTTGTCATCTGGCATTCCAAATGAGCTTTATAGCTCAAGGTCAAGAATAGCTACAAAAATTCGTTACATAATTTCTTGTTGAAGACGGAATTGTACCGGCGTTTACCTAGTTGCATTGCTCTATTCAAATGTTCTTTGTTTATAGCTATCAATGCAATTCAGAATCTGTGAATTATGTTCGATTCGCTTGACTACTCATTACGTACCTATGCTGCCTTATATGAGTATCTTGATGATTTCCCAATGAAGGTTTTAGTTGCAAAAGTACTTGCTATCAACCCCCTTACACTCAAAGTCTCTCTTCACTTGTATTTAATTAATTGTTGATTTGTTCGGCGATTCAGCAAGCTCTAAGCAAAAGGTCCTTTCTTTTTTATCTTTTGGCTAGGCTCTATGCAAAGCTCCTTGACAGAAGCGGCATTGAATGAACCCGAATTGATATAATAACTACAAATGAATTGATCGAGAAGATGACCCTTTTTTACACTTTGACTGCTTCTCAATTCCGAATCAATTCTCTAAAAATCGCAGTCTTCTCTTTTGCCAGAAACACATTTTATGCCTTACCATCCATTTTTTGGCTTGAAATGCATAGTAAAGTTAACAATGGTTTCAAGTTTATGTAGCTGTTGAGGCCTATTACTAGTGTTGGCTCTGTGACTCATAGTTTTGCTAGTTTTATCTCTAAATTTGATTTATGGAATTTGCTATGGATCAGCATGGGCTAATAGTCATGGGATTCCCTTTTGGGGGGGTATAACAGATCAGGTGATGAGTGAAGGCAGTGTGAGATTGGATGATCATATGATTTTTCTTGTTGGCCATGCTTTTGCCTTTTTTTTTTTTTTTTCATTGTACCAATCAGTGCAGGGCAATAAAGGGCCAAGACAAAGCACCTTCTTTCTTAATAAAAAAAAAAAAAAACTTTGATGAGAAAGAAAAAATAGTTTGATAACTAAAATTCTTGAAAAAAACCAATCAACCAATTTGCTTGAAAGAGTTAAAAGATGATGAGAGAGAGAGAGAGTTGTGGGATTGATTTCTTTTGAACAATATTTGAAAAACTCAATGATAGTTAGTCAAACTCATCATGCCATTATATGTAAGATGGACACTCAACTCCCTCCCATGCTTTGCAACCTCCAAAGAGATCAAAAACAGCATATATATAAATATATATATATATATATATATGTTAACATTAAAGTTGTAGTTCAAAAAGAGTGATTAGGGCTGAGAAGAAATGATTAAAGATAGTACCCTTTTGTCCCCCTCAATTCACAAAAATAAAACTAATAGTTTTATTTCTTAATTTCACCTTTTTCCTTTACTCATATACCTTTGAAAATTAATATATTCATCACATTGCACGTGCACCACACGATCATCAAATACAAAACAAAAGACAAAATGATTACGTAAAATAAACAAAAAAAAAAAAAAAAAAAAACACACTCAAATGACAAGCTTGAGGGATGATGAGATGAGGCAAAAGACAAATTAGAGAAAATTGGGTTATTGGGATTGGTTTTGATCATGTTATTTAAAAAAAATAATAATATTTGAGTCCACAATGAGTTGAAAAAGTAGTCTTATAAACATTTTGTCGGCTAAAAACATTAGAATTTGAGGCCCCTAATCACTTTTGATTAGTGGATAAAAAATGGAAATTGGACCTAAATAATTTTGCTTAAGCATCAAGCCACTCTCTCCCAATGATGTTATTTTCCAACAAAAAATATTCCTTCTCATACGAGATCACCAAATATTGGAATGGGAAGAACAGAAAAAGGTCTGATCCCACCCAACTTTGATTATAAATCTTAGTCATTATATCAATGCATGACCTAATGACTTTGGGGATTTGTTTGATAGATGTTAATTAATAAGATCCTTCAAAGTCAGTGTCATCAAATATTTTTTTCTGATTTTGTTCATTTCAAGCTTCATGCAGGATTTTTACCGTTTGTAGTGTCTTAATTTCATGTTAGAATATTATATAATCTATTATGATATATATAGGTTTGATTCATAATTTAAATTCTTTTAAAAAAATAAAATCATAAAACCTTCAAGTTAAAATAGATAACATTTACGAAGTTTCAATCAAAAGAAAATCTGTGCCCAAAATACTTCACTACTCCTATTGTTCAGTAAATGTTGTTTCTTCTTGCTACATGCTGGGATAGAGTTACTGTCATCATTAGTTTCAATTTTACTACTAAAGTACAGAATCATATGAAGTGTCTCTATTTTTACACCAAAATGAAGAAAAAAAAAGTAATAAAAACTTCAAATTTATGGTATGACAAGAATTGTAATTTTGACCTTGCTCAAAAATGTTAAAACAACATTACTAAAACACTAGCTATACTAGAATGTTCTGTTTGAAATATCAAGCAAACCACAACAATTTATTCAACAATATAAAATCAATGAGTGGAGTGGAAAGGTGTTTGAAATGTGTTTTTTTTTTTTAAATTCTTTTGGCCTAAAAGCAATGTGAATCAATGCATTTATTTCTCATCCCAAAATCAACCTGTTCACTGGTTGAATAAACCTGTATTGGCATTACCTTGAAATGAACGGTTGCTTTGAAGGATACAACTAATCGATTATAATTTCTTTAAACATCCAATGAACCTGTAAAATTTAGAAATTAATATGCATCATTTGCAGTTTGAAAATGCAAGGTGTTAGGTGTTCTATAATCATGCAAATTGCAAACAGTCTGATTTGAAACGACACTTTTTTTATTTTTAATTTTTTTACAATTTGTTTTAAAATGAATGAATTCAATGAACATTTGGATTTCGCATGGAATTGATAGATCAACCATCAAATATGTTCCATTAAATCTTTGATATTTGTGTTGCATATATATTATCAATAATATATATATTTTTAAATGCTTTTAAGTGTTTTTATATGATTCAAAGTTTGGAATTCATGTAGTATGTATTAGTGTAAAAGAATGATGTTTGAAAGTTGATTAATAGCTTTTCTAAATGCGGAAATTCAAAAAATATGTCCATTGAAATTGTTGTTTCATTCCAAAAGTGATGATTTTTCCTCCAAATTATGGATGTTTTATGGAGAGGTATTTCAAACATTAGTTCCTTTCAAGACATTTCTACATTTAATCTCTCAAGACTCAAAGCATTCTCTCTCACTCTCTTTTTTTTTTCATTTATGTTCAAAAGATTGTTAAATTGCAATCTTATTCTCTTCGTTTAAAAATTGTATCTTGAAAACAACTTTTGCAAAAGTTCATTTGCATCATAGTGAAAAAATTATTATCGAAAGAAAGCTTCCAAGAAATGTCTTACCTAAATTTCTTCATTTTTTCTTCTTCTTTTATTTGATTGCATCAGTCAAATTCTACATACAACAACACAAGAACGTGGTGTTTGAGACTGCCAGCCTATAACCTCAACACCCATGTTAAAGTTTATGTTTGGTTTGGGAAACATTCTTTGGCCTGACAAATATGGTATCAAATCACCTAATGAGAAACTGGTTGGTAAGGGAGAGGAAATTGATAAAGGAAAAATTTAGAGATCTGTGAATTAGATTTGGACTAAAATATGCAAAAAGAATAAAGATAAAGAAAAACAGGGTCGCTGCAAAACCAAATACAGGAGTTTATGGATTTACACCAATGATGTTGACATAAAAATTTAGGTGAGAAATTTGATAACTGATAGCGGGGCCAAACTTTTGATCCCAAAGTCTCAATTGTATGCTGCCAAATTCTTCAAACGTAGCCACAAAAAGGATAACATTTGTCTTAGTTTGAATTTGGTTTATGAGTGATTTTACAGGGAATCCTATAAAACTGAAATGGAAAAAGTTTAAAGATATGCGAATAATTATATCACATTATTCACACTCATCTGTTTAATTTCCTCTTGATCCATTATTGAAAATTAATCAAGAATTGATTTATATGTTTGGCTCTAATGTTTCATTTGACAACTTGATAAGAGGGAAAACATTATGCCATAATTGCATTTTATGAGTGGATCTTTAAGAATTGATCATAAAACGATATCATAATACAATGAAAATCTCTTTCATCATGTTGTCAAATAAACCCGAAATAGGCGATAAACAATGCCTTCTAGACAATATTGAACCAATAACGACTGAGGACGTTAATGCTGTAGGAACCACACTGATTCTCCTCGCAAATTAATTGTCAGATAAAAAGCCTTCACATTTTTGTCTTTGGTCCTTCCTCCTCATGACTTTTCAGGTGTTCTAATGGCTGGATTGGATTTTTTTCACACCGCATCATATTCCATAAGACCTCAAAAACGTGAAAATTAATAAGCAGTCATGGCCTCAAACAAGAGTTAATTAGAATCTGTTCATCATTTAATACCTCACGTATGACTTCTGCCAACCTCTGACTTCCATCTAACAGACAACATTCAAAGTCTCCACTCCCAGCCTAGCTTGCCTTGTAGTCTTGTACAACATGTTCTCTCTACCTTTTAACAAAACCTAATTCATGACCTGTTTTTCACATGAATTAGATTAGATTTTACGTAGTTGGAAAATTGTAAGCATGCACGTGATAAGGTGGAAGTTATTTGAGGAACCAAAAGTGTTCAATTTCTACTAATCTGGGACCCCTTTTCTTTGAATTTGTTGCTTTAATTTTCTCCAATTCTCGTTCCCTCCCTTTCCTTTACCAACCCAAAGGAAACATTTTCTTTCCCTTCTTTTCAAAGGTAGAAGATGTGTCCTCTTTGGGTTGACTATTTTCTCAATTGCATGCCATGGTGTCTACGAAGATGATGATAATTTGCATTGAAAATATTACCAACAATTTCCATTTCTTTGACTAAAAATACCCAACTAAATTTTCCTAATCGACAATGATAACCTAAAAAGGAACAAATGAAATGATTGTTCATCTAATTACTTAAAGATTTATCATAATGAGAAGAATTTTCACTGCAGCATAACTACATTTATGATTATAATTATTGAATCAACTCATTATGAGTTTTTGTTTGTTAATAGGCGCATCTGCCTTTTCCCATTATGTTCTTTTTTTTTTTTTTCTCTTATTTTCTTCTCCTTCGCCACCTTCCTTTTTTGGTGGCATAAATGATTTGGGCATGCACCAAAAGTAGAATAAATTTGCAATTGATGTTGTTCTGCCACTACCTTTTTGGCTATTCTTAAAGGAAATAAAAAGTATTATAGAAAGTAGTATAAACAGCAAATTTAAAAGTAGGGACGTAGTGAATTAGATAAAATGGCTGCATATTGTAGATATATATAATTTGTATTTTAAGTATATAATGATTTGATTGCATCTTTATATATTAGTATAGACACCCTAATTGATTCACGCCTAAGCTCATTTAGTTCGGTTTAACAGGATCTGGGCTTAAACTCATTGGACATAGTTCAATAGGATTCAAATGGTTAGGTCTAAGTATATTTTTTGTTTTTCATTATTTATTATTTTTTGTTTAGTTTTATTTATTTATTATTTTATTTATTGTTTTGATTTATCTTTAGGTTTTTGGTAGGTGACAATAGTGATAATAAAAAAAATAATAAAAAAAATAAAATTGATAAATATTTTGCCGTTGGCAGAATTCTGGTTGGCTTTAATTTCTATGGGATAAGTATAATGATTTTATGAGTTCTTATCAAGGGTGGATTTAGAATCAATCAAAAACTCTTTCGATCATAGGCTATAATTATCCACACAAAACATAGATTAAAAGACAGACACATAGAGAGTAGAAAAGGTTAAAAACACACAAAAATCAGAGAGGTAGATCACACAAGAAAAGTAGAAGGTAGTCAAAAAAATTTTCAAAGAATTTTTAGGTTTGAAAAAAATTTTTGGAAAATTTTTGGAAAATTTTTATTTTTCGGTGAATTTTTTGGCACCGGTTGAATTTTTTGATGAGTTTTTCAACGTCGGTTGAATTTTTTAGCAAACATCCCAGAATTCAGTTGAAGATTTTGACAAGTTTGAAAATTTCGATGAATGTCCAACGAATCTCCCAGATTTCAGCAATTTTTTTTAGAATCCGATGAAGATTCAATCGAAGTTCTTTGGTTTCTAGAGAGAGAGAGAAAGAAAGGGGAAGAGAGTGAAGGGGAAGGAAAATATGAGGAAAAAATCAGAATCCGAGCTTTTATAGCCCCCTCAAAATGATATTGTTTTGGCGTTAAAATACCCCTAGGATTTGCGTATTTTCATTTGGGTGACCTGACCTGTAGCGTTGCTTGCTTTTGACCCGCGTACTATCTAATCCTTTAAGTCGAGCCGAGCCACCAAAACTGCGTCCCTTAAGCCACTTTTTGTGCCTAGAGCCAAGCCACGTCGAACCCTTCAGTCGAGTTGTTTCTATTTTTTTTGTATTTTTGTATTTATTTTATTTAAAATTTTATTTCTGTCTTTGTTTTTTTTAGATTTTTGCATGATTAAATTGGGAGAAAAAATTAAAAAAATAAAATATCTTTTGAAAATAAATAATAATTATCCAATGATGAAATTTTTAGAAATTTTAAATAGTAAATTTCTATAAAATTTCTAGATAAGGAATTTTGTCTAAATTTATCACAAATTATGAAATAATTTAGATAAAGTTTCAATAACAATAATTAATATTTATTTTCAATAAAAAAGAGAAAATAATAGAAAATAAAAATTTAGTTGAAAATATTTGATAATTATCCAAAGATGAAATTTTTAGAAATTTCAAATAGTAAATTCCTAAGAAATCTTTAGGTGAGGAGTTTTTTTAAATTTATTCCAAATTGGGAAAGAATTTAAACGAAATTTCAAGAAAAATAATTATTATATTATTTTCTTTTCGAAAACAAAAAAAATAAAAAATTTCTAAATAGGCCAAATGTTGGAAAATTTTAAAAATTTGAAAAAAAGATATTTTTAAATTGACCTAAATGGTGAATAATTTAAAAATCCAATAAAAAAATAAAAAGAATTTCAAAATAGGCCCAAATAGTGAAGATTTTAGAAATTCAAAATAGAAAATGTTTTTAATTTGATCCAAATAGTGGAATAATTAAATATATTTTTAACAAAAACCAAAAATTAAAAAAAAATCTTTCCAACGATAGAGTCTCTTCAAGAAATCAAATGAGATTCTTGAATACTCTTAAAGTGAAAAAATATTTTAAAGAATTTTTACCAGATTGATGAAAAATTTTAAGAATTATTTACAATATTTCAACATAAAAAATTTAAGGCCATTAAAATCAAGACCCTAAAATAAATTTAAAATAAAATAGTACATACTGTGAATGAGCATGTGATGGTGCTATAACTTTTTTCATATATAATCGAACTTTCGAATTTGGTTCTGGTTTTTAGATCCGAATTTATTTTTTTAAGGACTCTTAGTTAAGCTCAAGGAATCTTTAAAAGAATATATTCTTTAGGTGACCAATCACACTTAATTAAAAAAGATTAGTGACGACTCCATTTATTAAGTTTAGTTATAAATTTTTAGATCTATATGTTATAACAATTAGTACTACTACATTATATATCTATAATTATGAAAGGAAAAAAATATAAAAAAGTTTATAACAAAATGTATAAAAAATTGGAAATGTAGAGCAAAAGGGTTCATGTCATTGGAGATATTGTCTTTATGTCTACCAAAATCTAAAGGGTTTCTTAGATGGAGTCCATCTCAGATGCATGCTGACCTTTAGCTTCTTTAATACCACCCCACTCTCCCTCCCAAAACCCCCTTCCTACTCTCTCTTTCACTTTCGATCTTTCTCTCTTTTGCTGTTTTTTTTCTTCTTGTTGTTCTTCTTCACCTGCTCTTTTTTTCAATTTCTTTTGTCCTTCAGCTTCTACTAATCTAATTATGTACATCATCTCCAAGGGAAAACAAAAAATACTCAACAGATTAAAGTGGGGGTGAGCTTTTTATTTTTTATTGACAGTAATAAGTATTAAAATTATAGTGAGGGTAGTCCTAGGATTGACAGATAGACGAGTGGCAGGAATGAAGGAGAGTGGTGGAAGGAGGCTGGGTGCTCCCTCACCATGTGCAGCATGTAAACTTCTAAGGAGAAGGTGTGCCCAAGACTGTGTTTTTGCCCCTTATTTCCCAGCAGATGAGCCCCAGAAGTTTGCCAATGTGCACAAGGTGTTTGGTGCTAGCAATGTCAACAAGATGCTTCAGGTTCATTTCTACTACCATCTACTTACTACTCATTTTGTTCTCACAAACACACTTGGGGTGAGTTTGGGAGCCCCTTGCTTTTTCAGACGGTGAAAGAAAATAAGATATTAAATTATGTCACCATGATCTCATATTCATTTGGCCTTCAGGTCCATGGCTTTGATTTCGGTCCACCTCATAGAACTGAATTGTCGTTTTCCCTCCCTTTTGGGCCCTGCAAGCTGACCAATTAAGCTATCAAACTTGCAGGAGTTGCCGGTGCACCAGCGGGGCGACGCGGTCAGTAGTATGGTCTATGAGGCGAACGCTAGGGTACGTGACCCCGTTTACGGTTGTGTTGGAGCCATATCATCACTACAGCAGCAGATAGACGCCCTTCAAACCCAATTGGCCCTGGCACAGGCAGAGGTGGTTCACCTCCGGGTGAGGCAGATCGCGTCCTTCCCACATCATGGCCTACAAGCCCAAGCGGGTCACCCCTTCATCTAAGCTCATGGGTTTACAACCCAAGCCCATTTTTTTCATGGATATGATAGCGCACTAGGCTAGCTTGAGAGAGTCCATGTGGTCATGCTAGCTTAATTATGTAGATCTAGGCTACGTTTTTTGTCACCCTATGCTTAATTTCCCCTCTTAATATAATCCCTAAATCCTTTATATATGGCAATTTGAGTAGAGGAAAAAGAGAGGTGGTGGCAGCAGCGGTAGCGCTGTGGCGGCTAGGGTGGTGGTCAAGGTCATTTAGCTCAACCACTTTGGTTTGAAAAGGGTCTTGGCCATCAATTACATATATGTATATGTACATGTATAATTGAACTTTCTATATATAGTGAGTAATTTATTAATGGACTTAGGCAGCTGGTTCATGAATTTCTCCATTCTATTCTATCTAATTGATACTCATATTTTCAGCATCGGCTTAACAATTCCGTGGTGTTGGTTTACCTACCATATAATAGCATGTCAACACCCACCATTAACAAAGTTTGAAAAGGAAAGTCGATCAGCTCCAAATGTTTTATACTAGCATTACAGTAAAATAAATTTACATTTAAGTACAAGAAATTTCCCAAGACGCCTCTTTTACACAAACAATGTTCAGTCTTAAGCACTACCATATTCTTTCCCATCCCACTAGTCGTTCCATTCAATATCTGTACCCAACAAAAATAAGAAGAAACCAAATCAATACGGCCAAGTATCATACATTGGAATGCTCCAATCTTACTGGAAAAGAAAATCACATAAAACAAAAATGAAGTTAAATTTTCTGTTTTTACAATTCCCTTCCATTTTATCTCATGAATTTCACCCACTTGTTTTAGATTCTGTAAATCTAGAACATTACAGGGTATATAACAAGTTAATTTTGAATATGGTCAACATAAATTAATCTAAAAACATTAAGAAACTTTTTAGGAGAGAGAAGACAGACCTGAGGAGATTACACGTCCTTGACAACAAGGTCACCATTGATAAGCTCTCTGTAGGCAGCAACAGGCCAAATAAAGCCTCTGAAGAGCAGACTGGCAGCCAAAGGCACATCGATAATGATCTCCTTCATGGCTGGCTTCTTGTCATCACGTATAGCAATCAGGTAGCTCCTTCCAACCCACCCGATCCATCCAGCGATGTACAAGAACAACAGACCTGGTGTGATGAACTCACCCCAATGCCTCTGGTCACCGTTCACTATCAAATGAGGCAACCCATCAGAGCCACAAAGCAGCCCGTATTTCCCATAGTTGTCGAACCGTCTCTTGGTTTTCTCGATGGTTGCTTTGATAGCGAGAGCTGGTGCACTGTCGGGTGCGTAAAGCTTCAACGATGATTCGAGCTTCTTGATCTGCTGCTTTTCACGTTTGGCGAATTGCTTGGACTCTTTGCATGGTGTCAGCCCTGAAATGTCAGCAACAGCAGGCTGTGGAGCAGAAAGAAGAATGGAAGAAAGGGCAAAAGCGGCTGAGAAGGCTTGGAGTGGTGAAGCCGACTTGTCTGAGGATGGAGTGCTGGAGCATACCACCGATGATCTTGAAACTTTAGGGGTGGTGGTTACTTGGGATTTTAGCTTTGGCTTCAAAAGCGGTTTTGAGAGATTAGTTGGGATTGTAAGAGACATCTTGGGCTTGTTCTTTTTTTCTTTTTCTGGGGGGGTTTCTTTGTTGATGAAGAAAGAGAAAGACAGTGGGGAGGAGGGAGGGAGGGATAAGTTTTAGAACCTGGGAGGGAGGGAGAGACTAGTGGATGGCGGAAGGATAAGATACAGGGAGTAAGAAAGCTGAGTTGGATGGTTGCGATTGGTTGTTAAGGGGGTTTGGTTGAGTTTTAGATTCTCTCTATATCTATCTTCCTGAAAGTTTGGATAAAAGGCTTGCTACTGGTCGTCGGTTCGTGTGCTTTCCATGAGCCAGAGCTAGTGGCTACTGTTGCATTATCTCTACACGTGTTACTAACAAAACTAAAGACAACTCTTTGTTTGGGTATATGCATTCAAATTCAATAGTAGAAGGCAATTTCACATTCTATTCAACAACCAAAACAGATATATCTTCTAATCTAGGATGAAATGACCCATTTGATCGCTTCTCTAACAACCCTCCAGCTCAGATTAATGTTTACACAATTCAATAAATAATAAACCCAAGTGCAATTAGACAGAGTTAATAAAGATAAGCTAGTTCAAAAGTTACGTCTGGAAGTGCATAGCATAGTTATAGCTACTTTGGTTGATGAAATTTCTGAAATAGACGGGACTATATATATAAACATCCTTTCAGATTAATTCAAACAATTAATAACACCGAGGTAATGAAAGATCAAACCTAAGTTAACATTGGCATTTATGGGAGTTTCCTTGCAACCAAATAACTGAAAGAGGAAAATAAAATAGGAAGGCGTTCCTCAACCAAACCAAGAAAGCAGGGGAGAAAATACGACCAAGGATATGATTTTTCGGACATTGTCTATGCTTAATATCATTTTTTTTTTAATATGTACTAAATGAATTAACTGCCTCTTTAATTTCTCTTGATGCCCCTGCCATTGTGGGGACTGAAGTATCCTCGTTCCTAACATTCTTTTACAGCCAATATATGCGCCATAATAGGCATTCAAAATCAAACTAATTAAAGTACTTTTCAGCAATTATTCAGTGTCCAAAGGATAATTCTGACCATTTATGGGAGCAAAGTTCAAAAATATCACGCCCACTTTGGTAGAACACTGTACTGCCTCATAAATGATTCTCGTGTGCATGCCTTCTATGCTCTTTATCTGCATAACTACCACGACCCATTTTTGCCCGTTGTAACTTGACATGTACTCATGGCACTTCTTCACTTCCAACTGCCTGTCAGCTGTTCACCATGGGAGAAGCATCATCCAGCATTTCTCCTTCTTCGGCAGCCTCTGTTTCAAATCCCCTAGATGACTGCCCCCTTATAACAAAGTGGTTACCTTCCCCCATTTCCCCATGGTCCTTAACATGATCTTGATTCTCATTCCTAGACCAGCTCTGTCGACGTTCTCGCTTGATTTTCTCGTCTTCCACAGCCAATTCAACCCCATCCTCTAGCTCCCTCTCAATAAGATCATCTTCATCCATGACATCCTTTTTCTTCATTGTTTCCCCACGAGACTTCCTCCTTTTCTCAAGTGCAGCCTTCAGCTTATCTTTGTCAATTTTAATAGCTTCTTTAGGGGATTGGACAACTGGTCCTTCCCTAATGTCCAAGTTTCGCCCAACCACACTGCTAGCCTTACGTGATGCTCCGTCATCTCTCCACTCACCTGTTTCTGCAATTTCATTTCTTCCACCAGTTCTTTCCAGGTCTTCTCCCACAGTTTGCTCCATCCCGGACCTAGATTTATTTGAAACTTCCCTCATGTTCTCCTTCTGGGACAACTGCTCAGGATGTTGATTATCCTTGGTTTCTGTATCCATCTTGTGATCAATACCGACACTGCCCATCTCCCCACTTCCATTATCATTACTTTGATTTTGGGCAGTTCTTGATGGCATCCCATGATTTTCTGCAGATGAGTGATCAGCCGCTGACCGTGATGACATTTGTTTTTCCTCACTTCCAGAAGGATGTTTTGTTGGCGCTCGATGAGATGTACCACCAGCATTTCCTTCTAATTCACTCCCCTGAGATGGGGGTACTCTGTTTTGCTCATAAAGTTCCAGCATTTGATTGCTAACCTCTGCAAGATAAAAGACACAAAAGGGACAGCTAAGCAATCAGAGAAGCATCCATGGCATTTAATACAACATGGCAATAAGCAGACTGCCTAACAAAACCAAAGGAATTACATGAAACAGATAGTTATAATCATGTATTTGATGGATCAATTTTAAGAGAAGCAACAGCTGACAAATACTATAATCATGTATTTGATGGGTCGATTTTAAGAGAAGCAACAGCTGACAAATACTATAAGCAAGCAACCACAAGCAACATCAGTTCCAAGGGGCCATTAATAACTGTCCAAGTGTATCCACAAGATCTTATTACAAAGTTGTGGAGAGGACACCAACCCTCCAATTGGCGTGGGGTGACATCAAATTCTTGCCACCAGACCTTATCACCATCTGACGGAAGCTTCACTTTGAGGAACTTGGCAGCAAGGAAAATGGCACCTGCCGCAATATGATGGGGCTTAAATTGCAGGCAGAGAGACGTCCTCAGCCTGCAAGCCGCTTTGCAGTGTGTCAAAAAAGAACACAGGAGATCATTTTAAAAACTTGAAGAAACACACTTAAACGTACCCATCATTAACAAAATTCCATGCAACTTGGGCAAGAGCATTCTGTGCAACCTTGAATTTCTTTATAGCCTCAACAAGAGGTTTATACGGGTGATGAACATTGAGGTCAAAACCCAAAGTGGCAAGTACAACCCTCTCCCCGAGTAAAATTAGCTCCTTTTGTTGCTCATACACTTCCTGCAAGACATATTGAGGCTAATGAGTAACTCTGATAACTACAATTATGCAAACAAAAAATTTGAAAACAAAAATAATAACTAGAATAACAAGAAATGTTATATTTTAACAATAATTAAAAAAAAAAAAGTGAGGTAGCAGGAAGATATTTTACCAAGGACACAGCTGTTGGAGGAAAAGAGTGGATTCTGAGCAAAAATTTTGAGTTCAAGAGGAACAGAAGAATAAATTCTGACAGGCGGAAAGAGAACACACCACAATACTGGCAAGTTATATGTCTTTGCCAATTATTTTACAAACTGGCAATATATCACACTAATCAAAAGATTGGACAAATATTACACATGCCTAACATCTCAAAGGTGAAGTCCTCATACTGAACCATGCATAGGAATTTTAGCTTGTTAGGTTTTATAAGAAGAAAATATAGGGACAATATTATACACCTGATGAATAAGAAAATGAGTGAAAAAGATTAACTAAAAAACCACGAGAGCAAATGGAATGAAAAAAATTACATAAATGGAATGGCAAGTGAGAGCAGGTTCGAGAACAATTGCACACCCGACCTGATTTTTTTTAAAAAATTTTTTCATACCCGAACCCGACCCGAAATTAATAAAATATTTATTTTTTAAATATAAAATATTATTTTTTTAAATATAAATATTTAAATATATAATTATATAAATATATATAAATAAAAATATTAATTTAAAAAATTATTTTTATATAATATTGGGTCGGATCAGGTTTGTCTAAAACCCAAACCCGACTTCTTCTTAGCACAACCGACCCGAAACCCGATTTTCAAAGAAAAAACCCGACCCTATGGGATCGGTTCGGGTCGGAACCCTCCGGGGGCGGGTTGGGTTGCCCACCCTAGGAGCAAGTGACACTACATGGAAGAAAAGTAGCTAAAGCATCAGAAAGATGAATACAGACAAACTGGGCAAAAGCACCATTAATTTAAAGAAAACCTTCTGTTTGATCCTCTGGGCGGCAGCAGGATTTTTTTTGTGTATTATCTCATAGGAAACAAGAATGACATCCTTTAATGGACGAGGTGTCTCTTCAACCTTCCCAGCTAGGAACATACACACAGTAGCAATGGTCTGTCAAGGAAAGAAATGAAGTTAAGCACATGATCATGAAATTGTTCCCACACAATGCTCTTTCTCAATGAAATTCTCCATCAGAAATACAATGAAAGGTTAAGTTAACAAAAGAAATTATGTTTAGCTTGTATACTAATACTTTTCACAGTTTTTACCCTTCAATCATTCTAGCATGCATAACGACACAATGTCATCCAAAAGAAATCTGAACTGAATAAAAATTCATAATGAAATGGAATCAAAATACAAAGAATACTTGGATTTTAAAAAGGAATTAGTTAGTGTAAACAGATTTACCTTAAATAAAGAAGTTTTAACAAAGATTCACCAGACAATGAGAATAATAACTCACCCTTCTATCATTCTTTGCATGTGATTGCCGAATGAAGAACCGGTGACAAAAGATTATTGCTGTGGCTATTGTTACCTGGGGCCTGTATCAGGTAAGAAATTCAGTCAAATTCAATCAATCTAAGCCACATGTAATGTTAGAATTAGACAACAGACTGTCAAAACAACTCCTTTCACCCATAAGATTGTAAAAAGTAAAAGAAGAAATAATAATTACATGGTACACTTTCAGGGTTTGATCAACTCTTGATAGATCAGACTAGTCACATATGAAAAGCCCTGCTCGACTAACAAAAATTGGTTGTTGATATGGAAAACCTTTTCCAGAAATATAATGTGGCAAAGAATGACAGATATTCACACAGAAGCACACACAAACACCCAATGCACTCACACTTTTTAGTGCATGAGCAGCTTTTGCTAGAGATAAAGCACATGAGTACCAAAAGAAGGCCAAAAACGACAGAATGACATACACACACAAGCATGAGCACCGATGTGCACACTCAAGACCATCTCCTGCATCAGTCTGCTTGCAAACAATTATTCATCAAGATTCTTTCATTACAGCAGGCCATAGAGATCCAAGGATCACTTACCAAAGTTATCCTATCCAAACCAGGCAATGTTGCCTAAAATTATCAGTAGCAGCATCTATGAACATTGAACACTATTGACAGGAAAATGAAATATTATTATATTTTTAAAAACACGATTCTAACATTTAGACCATTTCTTACTTTTATAAAATTATGATTAAGTGATTTCAAGTTCTACTTTCAATGCAGATACCAGCACTGAAATGACTAGTAAGTTGTGGTAAATAACATCTAAATGTTTGAACATGGAGATATAACCATGTCAAATACAAAAATTTAAAAACCTTCTACCTAAAATAAACATTAGAAATTACCCCCATTTTTCATGCTATAAAATTTATGAAGAAATTGAATACATAAATTGATCACAGATGGGACAGACATGCATGTACAGAATTACCTTAACTTTCTATTTCCATTATAAATGATGCTTCATGTTCAGAATAGATACTAATGAAAACCAATATTCAAGTTCAACAGGACAAATCAGCCCATTCGCTGCATCCAAATGTAAACCATGAACTTACACTTTCAGCCTCATGCCCAATTCCTGCAAAAATGTACAGTATGACTTGCGCAAGTATGTCTCTTTCTTCAAGTCAATACCATCCATTCTTGATGGGGAATTTTCTTCTATTTCTTTTCTTGAAAAATACCAACGGCCTACTTCCTCTTGCTTTTCTTGAGAATTTCTAGAAGGCCCGCTATCAGATGTTGAATGATGTGAGGAATCCCCAGGTAACATCCCCGCCATATATATTTATCTCCCAACACTAGGATACCACGAACACAAGACAACTCCCTGTAGAAGGAGCAAGACTTTATTTCATCATAACCAGATTTTAGAATTATTCTGATCAGAGATATAACGACAATGTGAGATCATGTTGACATGAAGAACTAAAATTATCGTACACATGATATACCTAAAAGAAAATAAACAACAATGCCTTCACTCCAGTTTATGACCAAAAACCCATATGGATCATGTTGTAGAGACAGTTAAGGCCAACAGTTTTTGACGTCAAAACATACTGTAAAGGCATCTTTAATGATTTAATCATATTTCTAAATCAGATTCTTTTTTAGGGCATCCCAAACTTTTCCACAAATTTACTTGCCAGAAAACCATATTCTTCAACACTTATGTAGCAAAATTAAGTTAATTACAAAAAGCACAGTCTAATACCATCATTCTTTAAATATTTTCCTTTGGCACACTCCGAAAAAGAAACCTAAAATTAATTACTATAAAAAATAAAGAACACCAGAAACATTGCATTATCAGTATATAGAAATTATAGATTGAAAAGTGAAATCTGTGGACATTTAGATAATGATCATCTTGCAATTATCTGTATGCCCATTAGTTTGGAAAAGCATAATCACATAATTTGGAAAGACTAGTCAAACTTTTATAAGAATAAATCCTACTATCAGATAATTATCCATAAACAATAAAAATTTTATTAAAGTTAAAAACACTACTATAAACTTTGAAAATAATAAAAGAAAAAGAAAGAAATACTATTATCAGCACTAAAAAAACACAAATAAAAATACATGTTAAATTTCTATGAAAAATAAGGATTCACAATAGAGAGAAACTCGTCCGAATAGCATAAAAATGAGATTTTTAGTCGCAAAATAAAGGGAAAATCTATAACTGATAAAATTTTACAATTTTAGTGCTTAAAACATGGTATTTATCATGCATCATTTACAGAAAAACTTAAAAAAAAAAAAAGAAAGAGAAAAGGAAAACGCCGTATTCCAAAAACCTAGGTTACGAATAACCCACTCGAACGAGAACCAAATTCAAGGATTCAGAATTTAAAATATCCCACAAATTTCAATATTGAATTCTTGGAGCTTAAAATTCCTCGAAATTTAGATCTGAAACCCTTATCTTTCGAATAAACTAAAAAAACCATCAATTTTTTTGGCTTTTCTTTTCTATTTTTCTCTAAGATAATGAGAAGACCAAAAGCAAGCAGCAAAGACTAAAATCTATTAAATAATTTGAGAAAGAAAAAGAATAAAAAAGAGAGAAATGAAAAAAAGATAATGACCTGAGGAGGCGGAGGCGGAAGCAGGCTCCTCGCTGCTCTCTTACTGCTTGCTTCTTGCTTCTTGCTTCTTGCGTCTTTCTTTTCTTTTTTTTTTTTTTCGAGTGTGGAAAAATGGATCAGAAGCAAGTGAAGCAATTTGAGTTTTATATATTAAAATAGTTTAACAAATTTACATGATTACCCCCATTTTCTTTTGGAATATAGAGAATGTCCCACGCAAAATTAGCCTATTATAATTTACTCCTCTTATTAATAATTTTGTGATTGATGGCCAAGAAAAAGTATAATTTTGTGATAAATGATAATTATGTGTTTCCTCCAAAAAAAAAATTTTTCCTTCTAAATCAATTTATTTTATCAAAGAGGACTTTATTTATTTTTATTTTTATGTTAAAAATGTGAAATTCAAATTCAACCTTTTAAATAAAAAACCATATACCAACACTTTTTTTTATATAATATATAATCATCAAGATATGATTTTATTGTGAAAAGTAAAAAGTGACGAGATAAGAGAACTTCTTAATGAAACTCAAAAATTATTCATTGCAGCTATAATTTTTTAATGATAAAATTATTTTTTAAAAATTATTTAATTAATCTTCCTCAATTTACTTTTTTTTTTCTTTTTTCATACACCCGTTTTGAACTTCTCATAATCAAATTTATGAATATACTTATCTATAAACTTTTAAATTCATAAAATTAATTTTATTTTAAAAATTAATAATTGGAATTCAAAATTATTCAAAGTCGATAAAACAAAATTATTTAATTCTACCCTATACTTTTTAAAACAATCTAGTGAAAGATCGACTAAAACATTTATAAATGTAGACTTGATATATGAATAAAAAACATAAAGATGATATGATTTAAAATTTTAGTAAAAATTATAAATAAATTTAATAAAATCAAAAAAATATATTTCATGTTTTCATATCGATACGAAATGTAATATGTAATGTTTATGTAAAACATAATATAAATACACAAATTATTAATATTTTATATTATATAAATATATAAATTATCAGTCTAATTAAACGGATTAAAAAATATAACCATTGCGCCAAAACAGTGTTGAATTTCCATATCAGTGTTGCTATCAACCTCGATGCTCTTGACCACTACCTTACCAAGTTAAACTCCATACGCCACCCTCATTTATGTTGCTGAATCAGGCTGCATGACTTGTTAAGGTTGTTGCGAAAACACATGATTCAGAATATGTGATTTCGACACCATGTTGACCATAGAAGGAGTTTCATAACTAATTGCTGCGCTAGTGCTTGTGGTTACACCTCCTCCACGTATGATTGTTGTTGAGTGGCCCCTAGTTGTGGCCCTCTGCCATGAGTGTGAGCTTAACCCTGATAGAACATATGCCCGGCCCGTCTGCTCATATAACTGCATATTTGCCATTCTCTGTCGGGTTTCCCTCAGCTCTGCCTCAAGCCAGTTGCACAGGCCATCCCCAGCTTGTGCTGATACTGAAGATAACAAAGCTATCCTTTGCTCTGACAACACTGCTTACGCATGCTCTAGATCTCCCCGTTCAGCCACCCGTTGAGCATTTGCAATAGCTTCTGCAACAGAGAGACGGTTCCTCTGTCGATCAACCTCCAAGCACACCATCCTGTCCGTTGGAGACAAAACCTCAGGTCGTCTTATCTCAACTGTCTCACATCTCAACTGAACACCCTCTATTGTTGTTGAATCCTTGTTCGAGCACAAGACATCCAACAATGACATGTTATCCAACTTTTTCTCACCTTCAGCAAGTGATAACGCTGGAATTGATAGGTACACCAGGAATTCCTTCCCTTCATCTGCATATAAACTTCCAACATTGATGATAGCTTTCTGCCCTTGATTAAAGATTTCACTCCTGTATCTCCCAGAGGGGATTGAACCAATCTGCACTCCAGGAGAAATCGACTGTATTGTCAGTTGGACATCTTGAGCTACAACACTGAGAAGACCACCAATGCATCTTGCAAATGCATCCTGTAATATGTCAATCGACTCAATAAAGGAATATGTGCCACCTGATATATCAGCTATGGCATGCATTGCATTGGAATCATGTTCTGAGCCAAATCCAAATGTGTGGACTGGGATGCTAAGCTGTCGAGACTCATCTCCAGATGCATTATACCTGGGACAAATTGAAGCAGGCAGAAGGTAAAGATACCGCAAATTGTGCCTTGGATTTAAAGTGTGATTCTGTGCACTGTGGTATAGGCTGCAAGCATCACCATTTAATGTATCATGGCCATCAGATAAGAGGATAATGCTTGCAATGGGATTATACTCACGTCGCTTTTCAAGAACCTTAACCCCTTTCTTAAGACCTTCCACGATATTTGTGCCACCACTAGAGGAAAGGGCATTGATGGCACAGATAGCATCAACATGACCACTGTGGCACATCCTTTACAATGGCAAAATTCTTCTAGCTGATAATGAGAAAGTAACTACGGATAACCGATCTGAAGGGCCCATGTTTTGTATGATGAAGCAAACGGCACGCTGAAGAAGGGCAGGCTTGCCAGCCATGCTGCCACTAACGTCAAGCACAGCAACTAAATCTATGGGTGCACGATGAAATTGTCGAACATCAACATGAAAAGATGGAGAACGGATGCCAACAAGAATAGCAAACTTTGAAACAGCATCTAAAGCTAAGACAGCAGGAAACTCTGGCAATGCTTTGATGGTTATGGTTTGAAGACGATTGGATGACGCGGGACCTGCATGGATGGTTGGAAGAGATTCATCGTCAGAAAAGTGGTCATTTTCCAACTGAGGAAGGGCAGGTTGATGCAGATTATGCCCGAAGCCAGATACAAAAGTATCTTCAAGTGAAGCATTATGGGAGACACCCAGGCTTGGCCAATGCTGTTATGACGCCGGGAATCAGTATCATTTTCAGGTGCTTGGAAAGGGATGTCTTTCCATTCAGAGCGGCAAATGGGGCAAATGAGATTTCCATGTTTGACGTTGGTAGCAATACAATTGAAATGGAAAGGATGACAGCACTCGGCCGTGAAGATTGCCTGGCCTTCTCCCTTTTTCAAGCTTCCCAAGCAAATTGCACAAATCTTCTGAACCCAGAAAGAGAGATGAATTAGAGATAAAAGTTTAAGAATATGATGCATGGTAGTATTAACTTTACCATATAGCTAATTTCTACAACATGCACAAGGGTGACTAGTGCTTAACTTCATATGAACTTCCACAGCGTCGAAGTATCAGACCTTGGATGATTCCAGTTGGACAACATATTAAACAAAAAGCAAGCAGTCCAAAAAGAAAACGCCAACACTCTTAGAATAAAAACAATTTAATCCAATCGGATAGGAATAGACCTAACCTACAATGAATTAAATGTTTCCCTTTGATTGAAACATGGAAAAGTGGGGCATGAAAAGCTGATATGATTAGAAGGATCAACAACTTATGGTGGAATTTCAATTCATTAACATGGATTTAGGAACCGCAAAAGTTCAACATCTCCTCTTTTTTTTTTTTTTTTTTTTTTTTTGAGAGGGATTAGGGAAGCGGGCCAGTTTGATGGTGGCAAGAGGGATCGCGAAAAGAATTATAATGAGAGTACGAGACATTAGTGCAAAAATACCATTAATGCCAATAAGATACCAACCACAGAAGAACACTAAAGCTTCCATTTTTCACAAGTTGGTCACCTCTAAATTGACAGAAAATAACAGAGGCAATCTCAGCAAAGGTATCCTGCTCATGAAAAATAAAATGAAAGGAAACAAAATTCAATGCATGATTCATGCACTAGACAACTAGCAGACCCATTATTTTCAGTAGCCAAGAAATGAAAAGACAATTCAAAGTTTTTCTTCTACAAAATACAAAACAAACAGTAAAAGAATTTTTCCCAAGAAAGCGATAGCCTGAAAACAAAATCATGCATTTTGCTAAAACCAAAAGCTTTTTCGTCAATTCCATATATCTCAATCTTTTTTTTTTGGAAGATCAACTTTAAAGATAAAGGATACGCACCCAATTACTTTCTTAGTTCAAGCTTACATGCACCTAAAGACGTTGAATCAAACACTTTGGTTATATCCTAAACTTTTATCCGAATTCAAGCTGTACACTACAAAATGCTAATACCCAACCAAACCATGTTACCATTATGCTAAAATAAATTTCTATAAACATATCTAGCAAAACGTTCTTTCTTCAAACCGTAAAAAGTTGGTAAGATATGCACATTGGATTTAACGAATTCATAATTGATTATATTTTCATGGTCTTTTTGGTGAATTCAAACCAGCAAATATAACCTTGACTATATTTTTTTCAGACCAAAACTAATAAATGTGACTGATAATGTCATTCCAATAATCGATACCGTTATTTACAATAATAATATTGAAGGTTATTGCATTAACGTTTCCTAGTCGGATAAGCCATTAACTCCACAGTAGTTATAAGCAAGTGTGGCATAATCCGTAATTTACTCCCATATATAGATTGACTCTAATCACCTTTTCAAACTCCAATAACCAATCTATTTGACAAAATGTGATCAAACTGAAATCCTTCATACGTAGATTTACCCGTATACCCTTACTAGGAAAATAAAACAAGGAATAAAGAAATAGCAGGGGTAATTCAGTCAATCAGCATAAAAAACTCAATTCGGTTAGGCAAACTGAACAGCCGGTTTTTTCGCGGCAACCAAAATTCACTCCTCCGCCGGGACAAAAATAAAACAAAACTCGAGCGCCACCGGCGGTTAATTCACAGCCAAAGCGAAAAAATAAGAACAAATAAATAAATTCGAAGTGATAAAAGAAGTGAAATAAAAAAACTTACCTTAGAAGATCGGAAGCTGAAGCTGTACGAGAGGAGAGAGGAAGAGCGAGAGGCAGAGGAAGGAGAAGGCGAAGAGGCAATGCTGTTGGCCGAGAAACTGGAGGAGCCGGAGGAGGAGTGGCGTTGGTGGGTAGAGATCTTCCGAATCAGAGATTTCTTCAGCTTTTTCCATGTACTCGCCATCTCGCTTTGCTAAGACAGAAAAAAAAAAAAAAAAAGCTATTTTGAAGGGAAATATTGTCAGGAATTGGAATTACGAAACTGGCATTGTCGGCGGCGTTTGTGGATATATTATTGTTATTATTATTATTATCCAAAGAAAGAGAAAACTGAAAAGAGCGGAAGTTGAAGCAAGTGGGAGAAGGGAGTTGAAACTTAAAACGCTCTATTCAGAGAAGTTATTTCATGGTTTTCTTTTACCAACTTACGGGCATCCGTTCAAGTAGGGTTTTTTTTTTTATTTTTTCCTTTTTTTTAATTTAGATTTCTTTCAACGAGTAAGAAAGGCAAAGAGTATTATTGCAAAAGCGTAAATAGCAAAAAAAATATTAATAAAGCATAATATATATATATATATATATACATACAAAATAATAACCCATACGTTGCTGTGATTTATTATTTTTTTATCTAATATATATTACAATAATTAAAAATAACATGAATATTTTTTTATATATTTCAAATATCTCATAAATTTTAAAAGTAAAAAACTTATAATGGATAGAAGTAAAAAATATCATTTTTTTCATAATAAAAAAAACAAATAAATCTCAGTGAAATTGTGAACTAACCCACAATCCCAAATAAAATCTCTTATTCATTTCTTCTTAAAAAATAAAAGAAATTAAAAAAAATCAAAATCACTAATTTGTCGTAATTTATTACACGTTTTTTTCATTAAAATCTTTATTATTAAAGTAAAACTATAATGTAATGATAATATAATAAAAATACAATTTTTATAATTGAGAAAAGAAAAAAAATACGTGCATTGTAAGAAAGATTGCAAATGGCCAGAATAAAAAATAGATTATCAAATAATTATTAAACAAATTTGATTCCTTTTAAGATAGTAGATTTTTTTTTTTTTGTTCAAGTGGATTTTTCAAACCAAGGAAGATTGTACTATTTTCATATTTCAATAGAAGGGGAGAATTTTTTTTTTTTCAAAAAAAAATGCAAAAAATAGAAAGGAATTTGGGAAAAGATAAAGAGTTATAACCTAAAATTTGACAATCAATATTCATTTAAAATATCACTTATATGGATAAAGCAGATTTATTTTCTCCCAAGCTGTAAATTAAATTTATTGTCTCTTGAATAAAGAAACAAAATATATTTTTTTGAAATAAATGAAAGAGGAATACAAATACTAATGAGACAATAGATTAAGAATGAAAAATGAAGCATTTTTTACTAACCCTAAAGGATGAAAGACATAAAAGAGAGATAATTAAAGTTGAATGATTTGACAATTCGAAATAAATATATGGTAAGTTAATGATCTTACATGAAAAATGAAGATTGTATATGTGACGGTCCACATGTCACAATTCTAAACAACAACGAGGGATAAAAATATATATATATATATATTAGATATATATATATATATATATATTAATAAAACTAGATTGGATGCTAATTAAGTTGATTGGATTTTTTTTCTACAAATTTAATATTCAATTTCAACATTTATAATTTTTTCATATTTTTAGGTTACAACCTTTTTTATAAAAAATGTAAAGCAATAATATTATTGTATTATTAAAATAATAAATTTTATTTTAATATTTTTAAATATATTTTTTAAATTAATATTATCTATTCGTTAATATATAGTTCAAATTTGATATTTAAAAAAATTAACTTCATGAATGACCATTAAATTATAATAAAATATTTAACATGATATCTATATTTTAAAAATTTTTAATTTGGTACGTGAACTATGAATCAATATAATGTGATACTCATCTCTAATATAACTAGTTTTAAATGATGATACGTGACAAATAAATAATTCATCAAGTATCAAATTAGTTAACAAATTTATAATTTAAGTATCACATTAAAAAATTTTAAAATTTAAGTACCATATAAAATATTTTACTTTAATTTAAAAGTCATTCATGATATTATCCCTTTAAAAAAAGTAATGCGAAATGCGATTTCTGAATTTCAATTATTGATTTCTTTTTGTAAAATTTGTATTTTCTGTGCAGGTTACAGGTCCTCCATCCATGGTTTTCATTTGTTTTTCTGTAAGTATCAATTGCTCAATTGATCTTGCCCTCCAATAGGAAAAAAAAAAAAGTAATATTTTTTTTATTATGTTTAGATATTCAGCTCCGGAGAAGAGAAAGAAGTAACACAATGGGACATTGAGTTGGACACTGCTAGCTAGAAATAAGAAACTTACCCGACCATAATAAAATAAGTAACCATTTGAGGGAATTTGAATGTTTGGATTTTAATGCATTTGAAAATGATCACAATGTTTCAAATACATTTAATAATACTAGTATTTAGAATGCATAATCATATGAAAATGCTTCAAATTTCTTTAAAATGAATAAACGGATAAGATTGAAATTCCCACAGTTTCTTTGTCCTTAATACTCAATATCTTCAAACTCGAATTTAATTAAGTTAATTCACGGTTATGAATCTGATGAACTCGCTGCAACATCTCTTCTATTGTTTTAATCAAGCTTTTGCAGTTTGAAGGATTAGAAATAGCTGCAACCATTAGCTATGGCTAATTTATTTGCAGGCATCATCAAACAACTGGATCAAACTGGGTTAAGCAAAGAAAATTCACATCAAAAGTTTAAACTAAATTATGCATCAGAAAATATATTTATAGCTGCTATAAACCTTATTGATTTTACATTTGAACCCCCAACACAATATATATATGCAACAAGAGCACACAATCAATCAACTTTTCTCTACGTGGGAAAAATTTTTTTTCTAAAGGAACCCAGATATAAAATCCAATCTTGGACCTTGATGTAGTTTGGATTCTTAGGTAGCCATATCAAACATTGGCCAAGTTGTCAGGCTTGGTGTGTGGAGGAGGAGGAGATGGGAAAGAGATTGTTGCACCGGGCAGCGGAGCTGGTACCCCATAAATCTGACGGTTGGTACGGATATCTCGTCTCCCTTTATATCTTCCCAAGAAGTAACATCCAACACCAAGCAATATGCAGAAGATAATTAGTGGCAGAGAGATGACTACAACCATACCCATCTTCACTTCCAATTCTTGTTTCTTTTGTTGTCTGAAGGAGGATATGGGGAGAATATGATATGGGGAGAATATTTATGAAGAGGTTTTGCCTTTTTAAACAATCTGGAGGTTTCAGGCTTTCAGGTTCTGTCCAGGACAAGGTAGGGGATTTTAAATGTGTTTGCGGTGCTAACGGTATGCAGCTTAACGTTCAAGCCGATAACGGCTAGTTTTTTTGGGGGGCCAGATCAGAGATCCGATCCCAATGTAGGCTTTTGGCATTTCCAGCGGAGAAAAGTTAATTACTGATGGCTTTTGAGTGGGCCTTTATCAGTCATATCACTGCATTAGAGGTAAAAGTATAAATGATATGTTAGTACTCATAAGTTATTCGGATTCGATTCGATTATTATCAAGTTAAGCTCGAGTAGTTTGACTAATCAATCGAGTTAAGTTTGAGTATTCTTATATCTTACTCGAGTAGCTCGCGAGCCTAATTAAACTTTTATATTTAAATATATTTTTATTATTTTAATTAATAAAATATCTCGAATTCGAGCACAAATAATCGAGCTTTTGTCGAATATAAGAATTGACCTTATTCTTACATGCTAATCGAGCCTAGTCGAGAGAGTTCGAGTAGTTCGATTTCTATCTCGAGTCGAGTTCAAACTAAAAAAATAAAACTCGATCGAGTTCGAGTGGAGTTTCGAGCATCAAATTTCGAATCAAGCTCGAGCTCGAGCTTAATACTGTATCGACTCAAATTCGATCGATTACACCCTTAATTATAGGGTGAGAAAAAAAATTAAAAATTGAATTAAAATTGTAATTTTCAGTTTGATTCGAATCAATTTTTTTATTCGATTCAAATTAAGTTCAATATTAAATGTATATATTAAATTTGGATCAGATTTTGGGTCGGAAGATAAAAACTGAAAAAAATTTGAATTGAATTTACTTGAATTATTTATTTTTTAATTTATATATATTTTTTTAAATTTTTATAAAATAAAAATAATAATGTTATATCAAAATTTACTTAAATATATTAAAATTTTGTATTAAAATAATATATAAAAATTTAAAAACATTAAAAATCGATAAATCAAACTAAATTGAATCGATAAAATTTGGTTTGATTTCGTTTGGATCGAATAAATGTTTGGATTCAAATCAAATTTTAAAATTTCATAATATTATGCAATATCTTAAAAAATCGAACCAAATCCGATCCGAATTGAACCGTTATCACCTCTACTATATCTTTATTCTCTTAAGAATGGGATGTTTACTTGGAATTGTAATAATAAGAATTTTAGGTGAAATGTATCTTAGTCTTAGTATTATGCCTCATCCACCACAAAGGTTATCTAATAGCGTTCAATTTAGTATTAAGCAATACTTCTAAATCAAAGGTTGCAGCATATTTACCAAGAATTGTCAGTGACAAGGGTTGATATTGTGTAAAAATTTCATGCATTTCTCATCTTTTGTCATAATGCTTAAATTTAGTGATTAGACGTAATGATATTAGCATGGGATCATGGTTGTTGACGAGTGATTATAGAACAAGATTCATTTCTTGCAGTACGAAAAATTTTACAATCTTCATATGTGAAATATCCAATGCTTAGATGATATTTGATTTTGAAGAGGGAGTGACGTTGTTTAGTTGTTCATTTTTATAAAGGTAAACTTTTGTGTCAATTATTTAGTTTAAGGTATTTTTTAGTATAAAAAGTAAAATGATACTTTTTCTCATTAAAGACAATTAGCAAATAGTTATACGTATTTTTTACTTTTTAACTGAGTTAATATGTCCCCAACCTCAACTCATGGGGTTATGTCAATTCGGTCACCTCACCAGTATATCCACTAAAATTGTCTTAGGTGATGACTTTTATTCTGTGACTAGGTGATCAACATCCAACTCAACTCGATCTACCATGTCATTTTTGACCCTAAGACTGATTTTGAAGGGCTTAACCTATCCAAAACCTCTAACTTACATGTATAAATAGCATCTTCTAAGTACGCTTTAATGCTTTTTTGTACTTTATTACAATCTCTTTTTTATTTTTCTTTTTAGCCAATCTTGGCATATGCATCAAAACATAAATGTTGGAAACACTCTCAACCTATATCTTTAACCACTTTTTTTTATTCTTTTTTTATTTTAGATTTTTACATCTAATAAGCAGCTCAGCACAAACTGGCACATTCGAATGAGTTTAAAATTAATAAATTTCTAACTTTTGTAAGTAGTTTTTTTGGATTGTTGCTAGATGATCTTGTTGGATAACAAGACCTAAAGTTTGTTTTACTTAAGCGGTGTTAACAAAAAAAAAATTGTAACCAAACCAAAATGAACATAAAAAAAAATTGAAAATTTTCAATCCATTATAATAGCATATAGCCTATAGAAAAATAGTTCTTAAATTGAGAAACCTCATCTAATGTAGTTATAAACAATAAGAACGAATAGCTTATTGAGTTCAAAAAACATGAAAAAACATATATATTTGTTGAATACAAATTTGTTGATGTCCCACTTCTTCCCCCAATGAGAAGATTTAAACAACCTTGGTGCCATTCTGTTGCTTTAAGTAGATTGGATTAGGATGATGAGGAGAAAGAGAATGAAACACAAGGTATTGATGAGGAAGAAATGCTGGTAGAAGGATGCTTGGAGGCATAACACCATCTGTAATTGCAACCGTTATTTGTGACTGAGGATTAATGCCAAGTTCTTGAGTAGCCGTTACACGCCTTTCTTGTTGACCCTTGTGCCTCCTTAATGTATAGCAACCAAAACTTAAAAGGATGAAGAAAACCATTATAGGAAATGAAATGACTAGCACAAATCCCATTTTTTTATCAATCTTGTGATCTTTTCCAAGAATAAGTAGGATAAGGAAATTTTCTCCTTAAGCTACCTCAAAAGGTATCTATCTAACTTTTACTATTTGCTCATTTTAGACATCCAATTTGGTCTAGGTCCGGATCAATTGGGCTTGGTCCAAAGGGGCAAATTGGCCTAATTTTTTTATTGGTTTATTTGTTATTTGTTATTCTGAATTTTATTTTAATTATTTATCTTTTTATAATTATTATTTTAGGAGATAATGATTAAAATTATAAAAAAAAATTTTACTGTGAATCTGGAGGTTGGTAGGGTTGGAATTGGACTCAAGGATTGATAATCCTGAATCCCAGTCAAAGAAAGAATTAGCATTGATTAGAAAACTCTTCTAATCAATGCCTATAAATATAGGCTTGAACACACAAAAGGGACACACACAAAATACGGAGAAAATAGAAGAAAAAAAAGGGTGATTAGAATAGCATAAGCAATTTTAAAATTTTTAGGAATTTTTTTGAAATTTTTGGCAATTTTTTTCTGAGAAGTTTTTGGAAAAATCCATATTTCGATGAAATTTTCGACCAAACTTGAATTTTTCGATGATACTTTCCAATTTTTGGCATTATTTCCTAGTTTTTGGTAAGATATTCAATCAAATTTTTAGGTTAAAAGAGAGAGAGAGAGAGAGAGAGAGAGAAAAAAAAAGGGATGGGAAATTTGAAGGAAAAAATAAAAATTTTTACCTTTTATATCGCCCTAAAACGACATCGTTTCGACATTTAAATAAATCCCAGGATTCGTGCATTTTCTAGCAAGCGACCTGACCCGTATGTTAACCTGCTTCTGCGACCCGCATCCTAGCTTGTTTCCATAATTGAGCCGAGTCGAGCCATGCCTTAAGTCGTACCTTTGAGCCTCTTTTTATTTCTGAAGTCGAGCTGTTCCACAGCCGCAAGTCGAGCCATTTTTTGGTTTTTATGGGTATTTTTTATTTATTTTTATGTGTTTATTTTTTAGTACTTTTGCATTATTAAATTCAAAAAAAAGAGAAAAAAAAAATAAAAAATAGAAAAAATAAAAATTTTGGGAACAAATATTAATTATCCAATGATGAAATTTATAAAAATTTTAAATGGTAAATTTCTATAAAATTCTTAGGTGAAAAATTTTATCTAAATTTGTCTCAATTGGTGGAATGATTTAGATAAAGTTTCAATAACAATAATTAATATTTATTTTCAAACAAAAAAATTATAGAAATAATAAAAAAGCATAAAAAGAAAAAATAAAAATTTTGGAATTAAGTGCAAATTATCCAATGATGAGATTCTTAAAAATTTCAAATGGTAAATTTCTAAGAAATCTCTAGGTGAGAAATTTTCTCTAAAATTACCCCAAATAGTAAAATAATTTAGACGAAATTTCAATAAAAGTAATTGTATTCTTTTCCAAATAAAAAATTTTAGTTGAAAATATTTGATAATTATCCAAGGATGAGATTCTTAAAAATTTCAAATGGTAAATCTTCTAAGAAATCTCTAAGTGAGAAATTTCTTTAAATTTATCCCAAATGGTGGAAGAATTTAAATGAAATTTCAAGAAAAATAATTGTCATATTATTTTCTTTCTAGAAAAAAAAAGAAGTAAAGGAATTTCTAAATAGGTCTAAATGGTGAAAATTTTAAAAATTTTGAAAAAAATATTTTTAAATTGACCAAAATGGTGAAAAATTTAGAAATAAAAAAAATAATAATAAATAAAAAGAATTTCTAAATAGGCCCAAATGGTGAAAATTTTAAAAATTCAAAAAAAAATTTCTAATTTAGCCCAAATGGTGGAATGATTAGATATATTTTCAACAAAAAAATAAAAAAAATAAGTAAACTTTTTTTCAACGACAGAGCCTTTTTAAGAAATCATATGAGATTCTGAAAATACTTTTGAGGTAAGAAAATATTTTTAAGAATTTTACCAGATTAATGAAGAATCTTAAGAATTATTTTCAATATTTACATATATAAATTTAAAGTCATTATAACCACGACCTTAGGATAAATTTAAAATAAAATGGTACTATCCTTCGGATAGACATGTGGGGGTGCTATAACATTTTTCATATGTAATCGAACTCTCGAACCTTGTTCTGATTTATTAATCCGAACCTATTCTTTTAGGGATCTTTTGTCAAGCTTAGGAGTTGCTTAAGATGATAGATTCCTTAGGTGGCCAATCACACCTAGATGAAAAAGATTGGTGGTGATTTCATCCATTTTATTAAGTTTAGCTATAGATTTTTGGATCTATATGTTATGACAGTTTGACGACTCCACTGAGGATAGCCATAGAGAGTCAAGCCGTAAACTTTTAAATTTATCCTATTCTTTGGTCTAATGGTTTTAAATTGTAATGAATTGTAATTATTTGTTTACTAACGTTTTCTCTTTTTTATCTTTTTTTTTGTGGGGCATGAAATCTATATGTTTCTTTACACACACTATCACATGCATTTACATTACATGAGCTCTATACCTAAGCTTTGTCCCTTTTAGGAGAGAGTAAAGTACCTATACTCTCGTAAGATGATAATATCCGTAATAGCTAGAGAAATACTCACTCAAATTGAATCTTTTTCGTTGGTAGCCTGTGATGGGTGAGGATTGGATTACCTTACTAGTCTGTGATGGACGATGATGTAAGAAATAATTTGAGAACCGTTAGTGGTCAGAATCACTTAACCTTGCATATAGTTCACACTTAAGAGGCCAGTTTTAAGATAGAGCCATTCCTACCTAATGATAGATGTAACCTAAAGTTAGGACACAAGAAGAAATAGTTTGTGATCTAACTATTTTGTTTGTTTGACTTTGTGCATTTGCATTACCATATCATGCATCATTTTCATTGTCATATGTAACATTTTACATCTGCATCATTTTTATTTCATCCATGAAATTACACATTTCATTTATGCATCAACATATCAAACATAAAAGCATAATATTTTTTATCATAATTATGGTACTCAAGGTTCAAAGATAGCTCCACCAACCAATAATCTCACACAATCAACTTACCAATACAATATAAGGGCTCAAGCCAAACAGATGAAACAAAAAATTTTTAATCATCTTGAGATGATAGAGAAAGCCCAATAGAAGCTAGAAGGTGAGTTGAATAAGATTTTGAAAGCTTTGAACAAGTTAAACAAGGAAAAGGTATAGAAGAAAGTACTAGCCAACAAGACGATCCATCACAAGAGGTGGATGACCTAACCTCTTGATTTTGGGCCACATCAAGCCCAACTCGCATAAGGTCCACCACTACAGTAATTTACTTATCCTGTAAGGTACATTTACCTTGAAATACCATCAACTTCAAATCCAAGATAGTATTAGAGTTATGTAAATCTTATCTTTATCGAGAAGGTAGTAGAACCAATATCAATTTCTAATTTGAATGATCTATAAGAGAAAAAAAACTAAACTGTAAGGAGAAGAAGACTTTAAAAGCTTTAAAAGCTGAACAGAAGATGAACTTGTTAGAGAAAAGGTTGAAAGCAGTAGAGAAAATTGGTTTTTATGGGTCAGTGGATGCTGCTGGGCTCTGTCTAGTCCCAGATGTGGTTTTAAGGTTTTAGAGTTTGAAAAGTATGATGGTACGAAGTGTTCGAAGACTCATATTACCATATACTATTAAAAATGGCTGCCCATACTAATAATAAAAAGTTATTAATGTATGTATTTCAAGACAACCTTACTAGCTCTGCTGCTAGGTGGTATGTTTAATTAGACAGGACCTATATTCATTCTTAAAGTGACATGGCCCATGATTTCATTAATCAATACTGGCATATTATAGACTTAGCCCTTGATCGTCTATCTTTATAAAATATGAAAAAAAAAGACGATTGAATCATTCAAAAAATATGCTCAGAGGTGGAGGGATATAGCCTCTCAAGTGCAGCCTCTTTTAACTGAAAAAGAGACTACGATGTTATTCGTTAGCATATTGAAATCTACTTGTTATGAAAAGATGATGGGGAATGCCACAAATAATTTCATCGACATAGTAATCTCATGTGAAATTATTAAGAATGCCATTAAAAATGATAAGTTGAAAGGAGGAGAACCTAAGAAAGCGCCAAATAAAAAAGAGACTGAAGCTTAAACTGTGAGCTTTGATAGATAATTCAGAGGATATCAACTCTATCTACCATAAGGTTATTTTTCATACTATTCTGCTATGAATAATACCTCACCCTACCCATATCAATCGTATCTATAACCAACTTACCTACCAATCTACCAATCAGTCTTTCAAGTACATGCATCAACTTCAAAGCCTAATAACCAAGCAAATGGTTTAAAAAGATTTTGAGATAACTAAGAAAGAGCATAAATTGACCCTATCCTTATGACCTATACTGAGTTATTCCTAGAACTGATCAAGAACAACTTGATATCTCCAGTTATTTTAGAATAATTGAAGCCACCCTATCCAAAATGGTATGATACTAATGCGATGTGCGATTATCATAATGAAAATGTGGGTCATTCTATTGAAACTTACCTTGCTTTCAAACATAAAATGCAAAGTTTGATCTGGAAAGGCTTAGTAAGTTTCGACGAATCAGAGGGATAAGATGTCAATAAAAATTTTTTACCTGATTGCATAGAGGCATAATTTTGAGAAAAATGTTAAGGCTAGTTGGAAGCTACTTGTCATTTTAGGATTTTTTTAGAGTAATGTTAGGATTTCTTTTATGCAATAGGATTTCATTTGTTATCATTTTAATAAAAGGCAAAGATAATGCATTTCATTACATTTTTTCTTTCATTCAACCATTGTTCCATGCTTTATCACCTTTTATAACTTTTCATTCCCATTCTTAAATTTGAGATGATGAATATTTAGATAATGATAACAATAATTTTAAAATTTAATTTTAAGAACTCATTCACATTAATTTGAGAAGACTATTTGAGTAAAAAAAGCTAGTTACTAGTAGATGTGGAATAGATATATCTTGAAAATATGCAAAAATCCATGAGTTTGTTTTTGTTTAATAGATGAAGTTCAAGAAAAGCATTCACATTTAAGATAAAAAAGGGTCATCTTTCTTTTACCATTCAAAAAATTATTCATTACTACCTTTTTGAGCCTATTATGATTTTTTTTTTCTAAAAAACCTTGACCAAGGATCACCCTTTACACTGGAGAATATTTTTTTTGAAAAAAAAAAGGCAAAAGATCATAAAAAGGTTTTAAAGAGAGAAAGAAAAGTAAAATGAAAGAAAGAGAGAAAAGAAAAATGCTACAAATAAGTTGGGGCAAAGTAACAAGAATCTTTTTGTGAGGAATGAGATGAAAAAAAAAAGTAGGGAAATGATGGGACAAAATGCTAAGTTGTTTTGAATGATGAGAAATGATCATTTGGTTTTGAACCCTTTAAACACATATTTTGAGCATATTTTACCCATTTGTTTCATGACCTCTCACCATGACCTACATTACAACATTTAAAAGTTCATTTGGATCAAGTGTGAATGCTCGAATTAAATGATCATATGTTGAATTAAGGTATGCTCATAATAGAACAATGGAATCGTGCTACATTGCTTTAGAGATTGAAGTGTGAAAGATACCACTAATAGATGAGAAAAGATGAAAAAAATAAAAAAATGAAAAAAAAAGAAAACAAGAAAGAAAAAAAATGAAAAAGAAAAAAATGAAATGATGGAAAAAAGATAAAAATGAATACTCAAATTGAAAGCCCAAAAGGGCAATTTAGGTAGAAAAATTTTGAGTTGAGAGTTGGATAGACAGTTCACATGTATGGAAGGATAAAGACATTTAAAGATCCCTCAAAGCAGGGGCAAAGTTTAATGAGCTCAATGTGATTTTGAAAAGTCAATGGAATGGGTTTTTGAAAAAGAATTCTGGATTAATGTTAAGAATTGTTTGAGTATTCATTATTTGGATATTGTTACTCCATTTATTCAATACCATTCCCAAGGACATGCTTTGAATTTGATCCTTTGCCTAATTGTTTTTGTACCAAACTCATTCCTCATTAATTATTTTTTTTCTAATTCACCTTGTGCTCTCTTACTATTGTGCCCTCAGAATACATCGAGGAAATGTATGATTATATTATATTTGTCATAATTTGAAATGATAATGAATGAATGACAATGTGCATAAAAAAAGCTTACATTCCTTTGAAAAGAAATCTAAGATGATAAGGGAAAAAATGAAGAAAGTGCAGAAACCTAAAAAGATAATTTGAAAGGATGCATGGTATGACCAAATGATGAATCTGCTGATGAAAAGAGGATAAAATTTGAAAAGATGATATGACCAAGTGATGAATATGAGGATGAATTGATCGACATAACTTGTGAGTTGTAATCGAATGATGAAAATAATGTGAATTAGTGGACGAAATTTGTTCTGAAATGGTTTGTGTTGAGAAACCTATGATTGATAACCTAGTGACAGTGGACAAAATTCATTTTGGAATGGCTAGTGTTGAAAAGCCTGTGAGTGATAATCGAGTAATGAACATAATGTGGATCAATTGATAGAATTTATTCTGAAATTGCTAGTGTTGAATAGCCTATGAATGGTGATCAAATGATAAAAATAATGAAGATCAGTTGATGAAACTTGTTCCAAAATGCTGAGGAGCTATAAAAAAAAATGTAAGATGGTAAGGTCTTGAGAACCATGTCAGCACATTAGAATTTCATGACATGGACATCTGCATTACATGCATTATGTCAGCATTGTTGTTTGGAGAATATTTGAAACTTTGGTTTAGTTATGCATTTGCATTTGAATCATGGTTGAGAATGTAGTATTATGAGGATCTAGATTGTTGCATTTGCATTGTTAAGAAAGCATTTGCATCATTGATCATGATATTCATTGCATACAAAATTTTGACTTTGGTAAAAGTTTGAAAGTTATTTGAAAAAAAATTTTTGGATCTTTGGATGAAGTTTTTAAGAAACCCTCAAATGAGAATCTTTGAGATATGAAACCCTAGAATTTATTGCATGTAAAACTTTGAACTCAATGAGAAGCTTTGAACCTTTGGATGTGAATCTCCGAAATTTGAATAAAAAGCTTTAAATTTTGAGGTGTGAAACCCCAAATTTGTCAAATGTGAACTTTTGAACTCAAATGAGAAGATTTAAACTTTTGGATGTGAATTTTCAAAATTCAAATGAGAATCTTTAAATGTTGGATGCGAGTCTTGCAATTTGCAAATGTGAATCTTGAAATCTTGCAAATTTGAATTCTTGTGAAACTGAAATTTTGAGAATAAAATTTCAGTGGATTTTTGTGAAGCTGTAAGGTTCTTGTGAATCTAAATCTTTGATTTTTGAACTCAAATTATGAATCTTTAAGTTTTCGTTACAAATTCCTTTAGACACGATTTATGACACATCTGTTTAGAGGAGCATTTTGTTGCCTCAAAGTTATGGTGCCTTTGTTTGGAGGAGTAATTTATTTTTCAAACTTGTAGTGCCTCTGTTTAAATGAGCAATTTATTTTTTAAAGTTATGGTGCCTCTGTTTAAAGGAGCATTTTATTTTTCAAAGTTGTTGAGCTTCTGTTAGAGGATCTTTGTTTACTTTTTCAATAAAAAAATGTGAATATGTTGGGATGATCACGTGCAGGGTGTCTACATCTTTGTGCAATTCTTGTTACATAAGAAATGCGCAAAGAGGGACAACTATAAATACCTAATTTGGTCCAAGCCTAGAGCAATTAAGCCTAGTCCAAATGGGGCAAATTGGCCTATTTTTTTATTGGTTTATTTGTTATTCATTATTTTGAATTTTATTTTAATTATTTATCTTTTTATAATTATTATTTTAAGAGATACTGATTAAAATTATAAAAAAAAGAAAAGATTTTTCCATGAATCTGAGGGTTGGTAGGGTTGGAATTAGACTTAATGATTGATCATGAATCCTAGTCAAAGAAAAAATTAGCATTGATAAGAAAACTATTCTAATCAATACCTATAAATATAGGCTTGAACACATAGAAGGGAGACACACAAAACACAAAAAAAAAAAAGAAAAGAAAAAAAGGATGTTTAGAAGAGCAAAGCAATTTTAGAATTTTTAGAAATTTCTTCAAAATTTTTGGCAATTTTTTTTGGAAATTTTTTGAAAAAATCCATATTTTGGTAAAATTTTCGGCCAAACTTGAAATTTTTTACTATAGTTTCCAATTTTCGGCACTGTTTCTCAGTTTTCGATAAGATATTCAATCGAATTTCTGGGTTAGAAGAAAGAAGAAGAGAGGAAAAAAGATGAGGAAAGAGAATGGGAGGGCAAATCTGAAGGGAAAAACAGAATTTTTTGCTTTTTATATCGTCCCAAAACAATGTCGTTTCGACGTCTAAATAAATCCTAGGATCCACGCATTTTCTAGTAGGCAACCCGACCCACGCCTCAACCCACTTCTGCGACCTGTAGCCCAGCCTATTTCTACAGTTGAGCTAAGCCGAGTCAGGCCCCAAGCCGCACCTTCGAGCCACATTTTATTTTTGAAATCAAGTCGTTTCACAGCCACAAGCTGAGCCATTTTTTTATTTTTTGGGTATTTTTTATTTATTTTTATGTGTTTATTTTTTAGTATTTTTGCATGATTAAATTTAGAAAACAAATAAAAAAATAAAAAATAGAAAAAATAAAAATTTTGAGAATAAATATTAATTATCTAATGTGAAATTTATAGAAATTTTAAATGGTAAATTTTTATAAAATTTTTAGGTGAAAAATTTTATTTAAATTTGTCCGAAATGGTGAAATGATTTAGATAAAGTTTCAATAACAATAATTAATATTTATTTTCAAACAAAAAAAATTATAAAAAAGCATAAAAAGAAAAAAAAATTTGGAATTTAATGTAAGTTATCCAAGGATGAGATTCTTAGAAATTTCAAATGATAAATTTCTAAAAATCTCTAAGTAAGAAATTTTTTATAAATTTGTCCCAAATTGTGGAATAATTTAGATGAAATTTTAATAAAAGTAATTATATTCTTTTTCAAATAAAAAATTTTGGTTGAAAATATTTGATAATTATCCAAAGATGAGATTTTTAGAAATTTCAAATGGTAAATCTTCTAAGAAATCTCTAGGTGAGAAATTTCTTTAAATTTATCCTAAATAGTGGAAGAATTTAAATGAAATTTCAAGAAAAATAATTGTCATATTATTTTTTTCCAAAAAAAAAGTAAAAAAATATCTAAATAGGCCCAAATGGTGACAAATTTAGAAATTAAAATTTTTTTTTAATATGACCAAAAATGATGGAATGATTAGATATATTTTCAACAAAAAATAAAAAATAAAAAAATAACTAAACTTTTTTCCGACGACGGAGCCTTTTCAAGTAATCAAATGTGATTCTTGAATACTCTTGAGGTAAGAAAATGTTTTTAAGAATTCTATCAAATTGATAAAGAATTTTAAGAATTATTTTCAATATTTACACATATAAATTTAAAACCATTAGAACCATAACCTTAAGATAAATTTAAAATAAAATGGTACCATCATTTGGATAGATATGTAGGGATGCTATAATCTTTCTCACATGTAACCGAACTCCCTAACTTTGTTTTAGTTTGTAGATCTAAGCCTATTCTTTTAAAGACCCTTCGTCAAACTTAGGAGTTCTTTAAAAGGATAAATTCTTTATGTAGCTAATCACACTTAAATTAAAAAGATTGGTAATGACTCTATCCATTTTATTAAGTCTAACTTCGAATTTATATGTTATGACACTCATCAATTAGAAAGAGAGACCAAACACAGAGGGACTAATTGTGTCTTTGGTCTTAAATCATGTATGTCTATTTACGAGGAACTGTGTGCTCAAAGAAAATTGCATCCAGTTGACCTTTTTCTTTCAAAGTTCTTACAACTAAGCATATTGAAAAAACTATTCCAGGAAGAATTTCTATGCATGTTCTCTAAACTCTAAATATGAAGTTTTGGGTTTGACTTTTGCCCTGTCAAATGTCAACTAAAATCAAGTGGGCTTAATTTTCTAGTTTTTCCTTCCAAAATCTTTATCACGTTCTGAATTCCTTTTGATGTGTGTTTTCATTTAGTCATTTGATTATTTTCTATTCTGCTATTGCTTCCCTGCCCCTTCCTTAAGTTAAAGGAAAATGGGCCAATAATACTTTGCCCACCTGCCAAACAACTTGCTTAATTATTTTAACAAATTAATGCATGTTTTGCACACACACACACACACACGCACACGCAAAAACAGAGTTCGGTTTTACACTCTAGTACTTTTGCAGCCAAGTATACCAGGAAGAAATTGATCCTAGATAGCAAATATTCCTGATAATGACTTTACTGAAATTCATAGCAAATTCCAACTAAAAAAAGTATTATTCAAAGAATTAATTATAAGAACCAGAATTTAACTCAATTGATTCATGCAATTATCTTAAAAGATGACATTTAACAGGTCTGAAATTTAAATTTTACCACATGCAACCCATCTCTTATCCAAAGACTGCAGCCTTCTTTGTAAAAAGAAATAATTACAATGGTTTCTTCTTCCAGGAAGGTTGACAAGGTGATTGTCGTCGATGCTCTTGCAGGCGTTCTACATAATGTACTACCTATCAGGGGTATGCACCATTCAAAAATTTCATTTCTACTTAGAAATGTATTCCCTTATAGTTTTAGCATACATCAATAGTAGAAACTGCAGTAAGTCTTAGTCGTTTGAAATCCAAAATAATGGTGCAACACATATATACACCTCTCACCTTCCGTCAATAATGTCACTGAATTCAGTGACATTTACTGGAGAGGGAATTGGTGCTGCCCCTGGATTCATCTTGTTCTGATTATTGTTGTCATTGTCTCAGATGCAGTGGATGTTTGTGTATCTTCTGTCACAAAGCTGCCGGTTAAATCCTCAAAATTCCAGTCAGTTAGATAACTTGGTTTTGTTATAACACCGCTCGCTTCAATGTCTCCAGCAAGCATAGCAACTACACGGGACATGGGAGGCCGCATCGATGGTGATCCCTGGGTGCACAAAAGTGCCACTCCTATCACTCGGAGAGCTTCATTTTCATCAAACTCCACTAAACCTGGATCAACTAGATCCAAGCATTGGTTATTTTCATATAGAGCCCATGCCTGGAAACATTGTAGAAAAAAATATCTCATGTATCAGGAATTATATGTCCTTTAGAAGGCAATAAAACAACGAGTACTAGAAAAGAAAAGGATTTCCTAGTACTTACCCATTCGAGAAGATAGATTTTGTTACCATCCAAAGTAGTATCAGAGTTTGGTCTACCACTGAGAATCTCCAAAGCAACAATACCAAAGCCAAAAACATCAGCTTTCTCAGTGAGATGCCCCCGCATTGCATACTCTGGCGCCAGGTAACCACTTCAATTGCATTAATAAGTGTGGTCAGTATATAAGAAGATTATATATAATGATAAACAAGTAAGCCATTAAGGAAGGACTCCTGAACTAAAGGCTGAAGAGGCTTACATGGTTCCTGCAACCCGAGTGCTGATGTGCGTTTTTTTGTCATCATATAGCTTTGCCAATCCAAAATCAGATATTTTTGGGCACAGTTCTGCATCAAGCAAAATATTACTGGCCTTAACATCTCTGTGCACAATCCTTGGCCTAGACTCCTCGTGAAGATAAGCTAACCCTCTTGCAGTTGCCAAGCAGATATTGAAGCGGGTTGGCCAATCAAGATGCAAGTCACTGCGTCCTGCATATATAGTGCCAGAAAACTTATTAAGTTGTTCATTAATAAGTAATCAACAATGGAATAATTTGGCTTCCGCATAAACGCATTTTCCTGCCTGCCAAAGGCTTCAGAAGGGAAAATAAATCTTGCACTTGTTTATCATATGATCATTCAAATCCATCTTCTGTGTAATAGTTTTTTTTTTTTTTTTTCAGCAATAGCCCGTTGTAAAATAATAAGTTAGATCCATTTTGGTAATTTTTTAAGTTAAGAGAATCTGCTATCTATGGTTCCAAGGTCCAGACTTTTATACATTGTCATCATACCAAAGAGAGCCTGATCAAGGCTTTTGTTTTCAAGATACTCGTACACAAGGAGATGCCTTTTCCCTTCGATGCAGCACCCATATAGTTTTACAAGATTGCGATGTTGTACTGCTGATATGGTAGCTACCTCAGCAATAAATTGACTCTTTCCTTGGTGAGATGCTACTGAAAGTTGCTTCACAGCTACTACCCTCCCATCAGGAAGTGTGCCCTATAAGGTACTCTGGCTCAGTAATGTTGAAATACAAGTCATCCTCTCAAAAACTTTCATTATATGTCATGCCAGCATCATGATTACCACGCTACAAATGTAAAACATAGTTTACCTTGTAGACGGCTCCAAATCCCCCTTCTCCTAACTTGTTTGAAGGGCTGAAGTCTTCTGTGGCGGCTTTCAACTCAGCATAACTAAAAGTGTTTGGTCTAGGACCAATTGCTAGGAGCACTGCAGAGTCAAGTAAGGCAGGTAGTAGGCCGTAAGTTGTAGTGATGAAATGCAAAAAACTTTTTCTAAGATTACCATTATTTGATATAATGGTGCAAGCATTGCATAAGCATCCCAAATTTAAAGGCAGAAGGCCTTTTCTAAAGAAACAAACTTATGCCTTTTCAAAAATTGATACTGAACAGAGATCTAAAGGTGAGAAAAGCTGCATATAACCTAGAATGGAGACTTGTGATTTACTGATGCTCTTACCTTCGTCATCATCATATTCTATTCTTCTCTTGAAGTGAATAATTACAAAGATCAGCATCAAAGCCACAACTACAACAGGAACTACAAGACCAACAACCAGTGCTGTCCGGTTTTTCCTTTTAGAAGTGCCCGGTGGTAACCCACTAACAGTTGGTATAAAGTCTGAGCAACAAAATAGAGGTATCAGGAACAGCAAACAAAAGATAAGCACATTGGAAGAATCATGAAGAAGGATTCATGTGTGCCAACATTCTTACCTGGGACAACACTAATAGCTGAAATGGATGGACCATAATAACCTAGTTCTGGTACACAGCAGGTCCCTTTACCAGTCCAAAGCAGGTGAATTTCAAGATGGTTCTCTGTCACATTAGCACTGAAGTTTCTAGTAATTGCTCTCTCAGCCCCGCCTGCCTCCTTTGATATATCGAAATCCTTCACTTGTAGGGCTCCCTGGGGAAGTGGTGATGAGATATAGGCATAAGCATTAAAATTAAATGAACATAATTGTATTCACAGAAACACTGCAAATGGAAACAATGAAGTTTATGATCTGCAACTGAGAATGATTTGAATTTCAATAGGAAACATTACCTGAATATAAATATCAAAAACGCGCCTTCCTACGCTCTTCCAAGACTGAGTGCTTCTGACTGGAAAAGCTGTTTCCGCAAAGAACAAGTTTACAGTATAAGGCCCATTCTCCAGGCCTAGGCCATAGTATCTGAGTGATACAGGGGATATCCTTGAAGTATGATAAAGCGCTGGAGTGTTGGTGCCTTTCACTTGTGCAAAAGTGTTTTGCACATACAGTGGATTCTCCCTGTCTTCATACAAACCTACATTGCTAACTGCCCATTTCTGTGTACTGGTTATATTAAATGCTGCTGCTCCCAGAGAATTGTTCTCAGCCTCAAATATTATTCCATCAGCAGTCATCTGTGGACCACCACACTTGATTGCAAAGTTTGCATCTGCCATGCCAACATTCAAAGCAGTTTTCATTATCTCGCTATGATTCTATATATAATTCAAACCTCAACAATGTACACTGATACCAAACTTCTAGCTAACTTACATCGTGGAGCATTTCTATTGCACGGGAAGCCTCTTTGAAGGCATTGCAATCCCGGTAAAAGTCTGTGGAATTTGAAAATACTTATTGTTCATCTGGATTTGACATTTGAAAATAATGCATTGCAGAGCAGAACCGATAGCAGCCATTTACTCATGGGGAAAAGATGGAAAGGAAAAGGGCAAAACTGAGGATGCTAGGTGCAATATCTCACCTTATGTCTGAGCTGTTGAGTGTGAAGTTGTTGGCCACTACATTCCTGCATTGAATTCCATGAAACAATCTCTTATTCTCTTAATCCCACACGTATACAGGCCCTCAAATATGGGACTGTTTGACACATTCAATGTTTTCTATATTCATATTTACATCAACATTCACGGTGATTATAAGAAAATAAGCTCTATTTGAGCACCAGAAAGACTCATGCTTAAAGCAAAGTATTAAAATTGGAAATCAAAGATAAGGAAGTGCCATGGATTAAGAATTAAGAGACATACAGTTGTAAGCCTGAGTCTATCCATGAGGGCAAATTTCCTGATAGATTATTGTAAGATACATCTCTGCATCAGAGAAGTACAGTAGTAAAAAGTGAGTAGGAACACATTACCAGGACTCAACTGCTTCTGTTCACTAGATGCTGACTGATGGCTTTACAACTATAGATATTTACCGGGCAGAGGTAACTTTGATTGGGATTCAAAGTGATTTCAAAGTGATTCATAGAGTGAAAATTCAAAGCATCACTCATCATAATAATTGCTGTCAACTAATACATTAGTGTGATATGATGACTTACATATTCTGAAGAATTTCGCTCTTTTGGCTCGAAAGGGTACCTGACAGACTATTATTTCCAAGAAACCTGTCCATTTCAACATCATGAAAATAAGAAACAACAGACAGAACATTGTCAACCGAAGATCATAAGGCCAGACACAAATGGTAAAGAGAAACCTGACAGAAGAGATTTTTGAGTATTAAAGGAGATGGGTTCTTCGAATTTACAAGTATTTAAGAGAATTCATATTGAACAATTCACTTGGAATTTGGCCTGTTAAGTTGTTGAAACTCAAATCCCTGGATAAGAAAAGAAATTAATAGTAAGAAATAAAGCAGAAGAAAACTTGTTAGTTTACAGTACTAGCAGTTAATTTGTGAATAAAACTTACAGCTTTTGTAAAGATTGTAATTCTGCGATGTCAGAGGGAATGCTACCAGTGAGTAAAACATTTCTTAGAACTCTACAGGAAAAAAGATAGAAAAAGAAAATGCTTGTTAGTCAATAAATTTAGGTAAAAGCGTGAAAAATTAAAGAAAAAAAAAAGTTACAGATGAGACCAAGATGTTATGTTTTAACTCACAACTCTGTTAAGTTCTTCAAATTTCTAACAAAATCAAGAGACGAGCTCCCATTGTATATACCGGTAATTCGCCTGCATGATTGTACACAAGTGATCAAATTACACATTCATATATATTATATATATATATATATCAGCATGCATTCATGTGTAGTATGTTAGAGAAAGAGGGCCTTGGGATGGGGTCTTGGAGGGTGGGATCAAAAACAAAATATTTACTAACAGAATTGTCAGTGAGGTTAAGTTTGCAATACTGGATGGTATAGGACCGTCAAAGGAGTTCCCTTCAAGTCTCCTGCAGAAACATTTGACAGACTAGTAAAGAAAATAGCAGAAGCTAGTCAGGGCTATTTTTCTTTTATTTTTTTTAAAAGAAATGTTCTGAAAACTAACAATGATGCAAGCGTTGTCCAGTTATTTCCTATAAAGTCAGGTATTTTGCCAGTGAAAGCGTTGTCTGATGCCCCCCTGAAATTCAACAAGCCAAGATAAGCTAAGGCAATTTCCAGGATCAGAAGAAACAAAAACCATGAACCCTTCTTACACAATTTGCAAATTTCGAAGGTTTGCAAATGTTGAGGGGATTTCACCGCTCAATCCACAACTGTTAATGTAACTGTCAACAACAATCATAAACCAAAGTTGTCTTACTTTCAAATGACAAACATATTAATGCAATACTTAATTACATGCGTAAAAACTAAATAGAGAGAAAGTTACAACTTACATTTGTTGAAGTTCCACTAGATTTCCCAGCTCAGGAGGGATCGTCCCAGAGAAATTATTAATACCAAGAGACCTGCATGACATATATAATAGAACTATAGTATATATATATATGCTTCATGAAGAAGATGATGATTCATGTTCCATTACGGAGAATTTGTTCAAGTCTTACAGCAGATAGAGATCCTTAAGATTTCCAATCTCCTTTGGAATGGATCCAGATAATGAATTCTGGGCAACTGACCTGGCAACCAATTACACTAGCTTAAATCTGTAGCATGTTACTATTCAAATGAGCACAATTGCCATTCTCAGAATAATATCAAGTGATGATGAAACGTTTTTATTTTAGGAGACAATCATATTTCAGTACTCACAGTAAGCCTAGTCTAGACATATTTCCAATAAATGCTGGCAAAGGACCAGTGAAGAAGTTCTGATCAATCTTCCTGCAGCATCACCAAATTAAAAAAGTCGGTTTATATATAAAAATGAATTGTATCTGCATGCATGAGGATTGAGGAGAAGAGAGATCAGATTAATATTGCTCATACAAGAAGTTGAGATATTTCAAAGCTAAAAGCTCCTCTGGTATCTGTCCTCGTGTTTCTAGAGAATATACCCTCCTGAAAGCAGTAACATATTATTAATTACATAAAGGATGAATCCAAGTATATTTCTGCATGATTATGATTGTTTATCGGGATATACAATCTAGTAATGTGGCAGACGGTGGAATTTTCAAAAGAACAGTCACATCTGATAGATGGGTTGTTAGCAGAATCCTCGAACACAGAATCACTTTGACTAAGAGCAAGTCCGCTGCATGGCTCTCCACTGATGTTCCATGTCTCCGACGCTTGTGTTCCCCATTGTTGGAATATTGAGTTCAATGCCCTCACTTCATACATATATATAATCATCAATGAGCAAAAGATTAATATGCTACTATATGCTACATGTTATCAAAATATATTATATACACTATAAATTAATTAAGCTTTTCCAAAAAAATTATATATAATATGGTTAATTAAGAAGTCCAAGAAAATTAACAAATCATAAGCAATATATTTATAATAATCATTTCATGACTTTTAAATATATTAGTCAAACATGTGATCAATTGATGAGTTTATCAAAAATAATTTTAATTTTTTCCCATAATTATTTAGTGCCTATGTGTGTGTCTATATGACCTTTTGATTGACCATGTAGAAGAAATAGGACATGTTCAAAATGTTTAAGTTTGAATCCGAAATTTAACTTAATTAATTCATGTAATTTTATTTTAACAAATAGTATTCAACATATTTAAATTTCAAATCTTAATATTTATAATTTTTTTTTATTTTTAAATTGCGATCTTTTTCATACAAAATGAAATTTTGAAGTCTTCAAGGAGAATCAAGAGAAAAAATAATTGGGTTGTAGTTTTAGAAAATGCAAGAATTATTAATTTACCCTTTGTCTAAGATTATAGATATATCAATATGAATTTTGTATCTTTCAAATTTTCATTTAAAATCAAAGTTAATATAACAAATTTAAATTAAATTAATAATGTAGAAACTATATTTTAAACAATTGACTAACCAAAAAGAAATGCTGTAAACATTGTCATATATATAAATATATACATATAGGCATAGAAAATTAAAGAAGATAATAACGCATTGACACATGAAAAAATGGAATTGCAAAAGGTTATAATTAAAACATGACCATTGAAGCTCAAGAAAATAGTACAAATCTTTTATTAATTAAAGTAAAAAATAAATTTTTACATAAAAAAATATGGCAAGAATTATCATATTTTGACTGTCTTATTCTATTTTTCATTTTTTTCTTACATAAAGAATTTAAAAAATGTCCTAATTACATTCTAATTACACATTTCTTTCTTTTGTTTTTTTTTTTTTTTTGTTTTATAGAAGACCATATAGGAATAAAAAAAAAAATTTACAATTGTTAAAATTTGAATTAAACTTGTTGAATATTATTGATTAAAAATTATTGTATAAATCAATTAATTAAATATTAAGTTTTTTTTTAGTACATGAGAAAACCCATTAAACTTGAATTATATGAATAGAAAGTAAAACTTTCCATCTTATAAACCCAGCTAGCAATTCAAACAATTAAATGATAAAAAAAATATAGGTGCTATTAATCGTGATAGTTTTTTTTTTTTCTTTTTTTTTTTCAAAAATAACTAAGTTAATTACAAGTAACAGCAAGCATGGATTGTAACAGCAGAGCATGCAGTAGCAGCCTGAAAGCCAAGCATAAACCCAACAAACAATGGGACTGGGTGTAGTGTAGAGAAATATGTTGATTGTTGAGTTTGTTAATGATTTGGATTGATGCATCCCAGCATAAATAGCATGGATAGTTTCACTAGATTTCTAATATAGATTTCAATTTGGATGAAGATGTTCTTTTGTTTCTTAATTTCTTTTTTTCACTTCATGCTTGAAGATGGACAAAGCAAATTAATCTGAGATTTTGCTAAGATAAATGTGCAGAGATACAGATCAGGAAGAGAGAAAGGGAGAGACTACCTTCAGATGGATCGGTGGTAGCATTCTGAGTCTGAGCATTGGAATATTTGGAGCAGGCAATAAAGAAAATGATGATGATGAAGAAGAAGAAGAAGAAGCATTTGGAAGAAGATGGCGGCTTCGCACTCAAAATCATCTTTCTTCTTTTCTTTCACCTATAGAATTATTGGGAATCTGTTTGTGTGTGTATATAAAAGTGCAGTTGGTGGCCAACTTTTAACATCTAGCCTTGCACTCTGTATCTGAAAGCAACTACTAGGAGGGAGCTACATGGTCAAATATACACAAATATATGAACTTCTTGTTAGTAACTTCTTGCTGTGTTGGTGGGGGCACCGAGGCCTCTTGAGATTTGCAAAACTCAGGGCAATAAGAACCCAAACTCCAAGGGACAAATGCGTTCTCAAGGTCCTGACCCACGCTTTGAAGCATTATCCAAATTCACCTATTCATATATTCAGTGCTAGATATTGCTTTCAAGATGGATTATTCACGTTTGGTAACTATGAAAACAACTTCTAAAAATTAAAAAATTTTCTAAAAGATACTATTCAAAAAAGAAATAATTTTGTCTTGTTTAGAAGACTTCAAATAAAATATTTTCCTTGTTTGTTTCAACCGAAAACAAAATAATGCAAGATGAAGGAAAACAAAGAGGAGAAGTAGGATTAAAAATGGTGGCGGTTGATTCAAAGTTTTGATGGTTTTTTGGGAGTAAATAAATTATTTGTGAAAATTCTGAGAGAAGATTAAACAACAAAAAGAAAGAGATGAAGAATCATGGCTTGAGTTATGAAGAACAAAAAGAAAGAGATGAATGAAGGTGGAAGAACTAGGGAAGGAATGATAAAGATGGGGGGGTTGCTCGTGGGTCTTCAGTCTTCTTGAATAGAGTGTCTTCCGCTTTTGAAACGACAGACAACTTGTGCATCTCTTTTTTAGTATTTTTTTTGTTGACCCAAAATTAATTTCAATTGACCGAGCAATTTTTCCGAGAAAACCAGGAAAGTGGTTTCTGTAAAGGGCAATTGTATTTACATCTTATTTTTGTTTCATACATTTTATTATTAAATATACTTTAAATTTAAATTTTTTATTGTTATTAAATACATCGTATATCTCATTTTTTTTATTTTCATTTTCTACCTTTTCATTCTTTCAATCTCTTTTCTCTCTTCATTTTCAATAAAAAAAAATCCTAAATTCATCAAATTTATCTCAAATCACCTATGTTTTTGAGTTTTACATTGATTAAAAATAAAAATTTTAAGTTATTTTCTATTGATTTGGTTAAAATTTAGTTAAAATACATGTGAGTATAAATTAGGGTTTATGATAAAATTTAAGTGAAATCAAACTAACAAAAATGAATTTTCGAAAAGTTTAAAGGTTTTTTGAAAATAAATTTTTGAGAAGTTTTAAAATTAATTAAAAATCTAAAAACTTAAATTTTTTTCAAAAATTCATTTTTAAAAAACCTTTGAGTTTTTTAGAAATTTATTTTTAAGAAATCCTAAAACTTCTTATATATCCATTTGTGATAGGGTTTAAAGTTTTTCAAAAATCTAAAAACTTAAAGATTTTTAAAAAATTCATTTTTGAAAAGTTTTTAAGTTGTTTGAAAATTTACTTTCAAAAGGTCTTAAAATTTTTTAAAATTTTATTTTTGAGATGCTCGATTTTAAATTTTTAGTTTTAGTTTTAAAATTTTAGGGTTTAATATATATGAAAAAAATGGAAAAAAAAAGGAAAAAAGAAAGAAAGAAGGAGATATAGAGTGTATAAGAGTATAAGGATATTTTTATCATTTATTAAAAATTAAATTTAGCATTTGATGTGTAGATTCTTTTTAAAAAAATTTATAAAATATATAAAAAAAATTTTATGGTATATTTAGAAGTCCCTTTCTTAAACCATGCAAGTAGTTTCTGCAAGTTGGATGGTGGATTATATGGACTGGAAAGTCAATCAAGCCGCCAGATTTGGGTGACTTGAACCTTCCACTTAAAATCGCCACCAGATTTGGCTGGCATGGCTTGCCCACCTTCCATATATAATACATCCACCATGCCACTTGCCAATAAAACTTCCATATTTTGTCTGCCTAATTCACGAATCTTTTCCTTTTTCTGCAAAAAAAAAACAAGTTTTCAATTATGGGAGCCAATCTTGTACAAAAGTTCCCATCCCAATCCGACTTTAGTTTGTAATTTCACATGCCAAATTTGTATATTTTTCTAGTAAACTGCCATGTCGTTTATGCAAGACAAAAGGCAAAAACCGCATTGTTAGTCAAGAGAGAGTATTTTACAAAAAAATTTATCCACAAGACAAAAACAGATGTTGGAAAAGTCAGTACCTCAAGTTGGAAAAGTCACAGTTTGAGAGCTATTAAAAAAGGGAAATGGGTAGGCTAGGCTACCTAGCATATTCGAGATTAACACACCAAAGAATATTCGTCGCCAATGTCCCAAGACCGGCTATTTTGATGGCCAATCTTTAGGATACATAAAGTTGAATGTCACGAAACAAAATGACAACTCATTTAAGAGAGGATTATTTGTAGCTCAATTTTTTCTATTACATCTAAAAAATTTTAGCTTCTAAAAAAATTATTTAAATACTCGTTAATTATTATTTTTTTTGTTATTCATAACTTTTTACTTTTTCTTTTTTGGATAAACTTTATGAAAAATAAATTTAAGGAAGAATGTAAAAATAATAAAAAATGCATATCCGAAATGGTTAAATAAGTTTCAAAAATTCATTTCTAATAAAAAAATAAATTATTTACCAAAAATTTATTTCTGAAAGTGATCAAAAGTTATTGAAAATTTATTTTCAAAATTTTTTTTAATATACCAAAGATTCATTTTTAAATAATAATACAATGATCTGAAAATATATTTTATGAAGTAATTTTTTTCCAAAATTATGATTTTGTTTGATTTTCGAAAGTAAATCAATTCTTGATTCAACTCCTGGAAGCAGTTCTCTCTGTTAGTTCATTTAGGTTTGTGTAAAATGAAATTGTTAGATAGTATTTAAGTATTTTTTTTTTTATATAACACTTTTAACATTACTGATAGTGATTTTCTTATTATTAGGAAATATTGCTTTTTTATTGTTATAATCATATTATAGGAAATAACCATGTTATCGGTTCCTATTCGGTGTGAAACTAGGGACAAATTATCTAGAGCCAAATTATTTTCACTTAACCATCATTACTTAAAACACCTGAGAAACATGAGTTCCTTTTTTTGTGAAATCAACCAAGTAAATTTCCGGACAAGTAGCTCAAATTGAAAATGACATGCAGATCCATGTACTTTCCTCCACAGAGTTAGGACATTCATTATTCTTTAACGATTTACATCACAATTATGAGGAGGAGAGAAATTTTTTTCAAAACAATACATTAACACTTTTTTCCTCAGGCCACTTAACTAGTTGAGGAAAGAAAAATAACCAAATGATTGAAAAATAGAAAACCTTAAACCCCGACGAGACTCCCTCCTATAAGGTGTATTATGGTAAAAAAAAAAAGAGATCAAATCAGATCTTACAATCCATGAGGCTCCGGCTCTTCCTCCACTTTCGGCTCTTGTTTTCTGAACTCATGTTCAAACTTATGTTTATCAACACTTACTCAGCAAAAACACCACTTTAACCAACACATTAATTGTTGATGCCTCCTCCCTGTCCATAGCACAACCACACACCCATCATCATCCATAAGCCCTTCAAACCTCTCACTATTCCCTCCAAAACACAAACACCAAATCCCAAAAGCAAAACACACATAACAGTCAACAAACAATCCATTATATGGATTAAAAACCACTCAATTCAACACCAACTATGTATTGAAACAATATAATTGAAAAGCGATACAACAAATTAAGAAGTTTCAGGGGATAATTGGAACCACTAGGTGGGTGGGAAGCAAAAGAAAAAGTTAGTGAATTAGTTTGCATGGAAAGATATATTCTATATTGAAACCATGTTACAAACTATTAAATGCATTTAGGAACCTCTGCTGAACACCTCCTCATTTACCTTATCTTGTGAAATTGTTTCTCGCCTAGAGTCCTGCACTCCTTTTCCTTTCCCAAAAAGACTCCAAACCCAACAACAAATGCCTTATTCTCAAATCTCAATATACAATACAAGAAGTTTAAAACCTCTTTATTATTATTATTTTTTTTTCAGAAAAGTTGGAAGCAATGACAATTGACAAATTTTTAATACCAACCACTTTAAATAAGCACCTTAGTAACATCCTACATTTTAAAGCAATGACATTTGCATTCAGTCCCATACACATCAAATCACCCCCATTTCCCCTCATTCATACCATTAGCAAACACTAGAACACAATTCTTGAAGTGATTTACCTGGTTCATCATTAGTGCCACGAAAACCCCGAAAATGGGTGGAATGGATGTTTACAACTTTCTGCACACGGTCACTTGTGTTAATGGTGAAACCAATTCTGCTTGTCTAGGATAAGAAGTTGATGACCTAATGGAAGTGGATGAAGTAGCAGAATGGAGCTAGTCTCCAGAAAATAACACTAGTTTGGACAAGCTCCATTTCACTACTTTATCCACTTCCAATAGGCATCAACTTCTCCTCTTAGACAAAGCAGTACCAGACTTCAAGGAACCACCAACACTAGTGATCATGTGAAGAAGTTGTAGTCACCTACAATGAACAATTCTTGGGACATGGATTTGCATGAGTAAGGAAACTATGTTAAATTAGATATCATTACATTTGCTTGGCAGTTTTTATGGAAAACTTCTTCAATGTAACAAAAATCTACTATCAGAAGTTTTTAAAAGTTTTTCAAAATAAATGTCCAGAAGCCTTTGAGAACTTCTATAAATGAATTGATTGTCGAAAGTTCTCAAAAGCTTCCTGACATCTATTTTCAGAAATATTAAAAAACTTTCGACAATAGATTTTTGAAAACTCTTAAAATCTTTCGGATATAAATTTTTGAAAATATTTAAAAACTTTCAAAAATTCATTTTTGAAAGTTTCGAAATCCTAAACCCAAACATTTCAACATTAAAAAACATACAAAATAAACACCAAATCAAATGATAAAGCAAAAAGAACAAACAATTTACCTTTGATTTTATACTTTCCAATTTCAAATGAATAAAATTTGGCTTGAGTTGGGGCTTCAAATTTTAGGTTTATGGTTTAAGGTTTAGGTTTGAGGTGTGAGGGAAAGGAGACGGGGTGTTTGAGTTTTAGATAAATTTGAGTTTTGAGTGTGTTGAGTAAATAATGGGATGTTAAAAACAATGGGTGTATTGAGTAAAAGATAAGGTGCAAATAGTCCATATTCCCATTTAAATATTAGCTTATATGTTAATGAATGGTGTAAGTTTAGTATTATTTTTTAACTTGTCGACACAACCTATAAAGGTTAGAATATGATCTTGCATGGCACATAACTTATAATTATCATGGGTTGTGTTGTATCGAATATAACATTAATTTTCGTATTGAGTTGGATTAAATACAATCCATTAATATTTTTTAAATTTTAATTATTTTAAAAAATTCATCTATTATTATTAAAAATAATATACGAGAGATAAATAAACACATAATAAAATAAAAAAGACATATAATTTACATGATTTGGTAAAATATCTACATTCACAGGAATAGATAATAAAATATATTAAATAAAAATATTGAAATTGCAATCTTAATATTGAAAAACACACGCACACATCATCTATCCAATGCCAAGTAATATACATATAAGTAACTAAGGTTTAAACAATTGGTCCATATATCATAAGTAAAATTCTAAAGGAAACTTTTGATAATTTGAGAAAAAATTATTTTAAAAGCATTTGATCTAATGGTATTTTTTGAAATTGTTTTATAATTTGATGGTATATTATTACTAATTGAATCATTTAAACGTTAATCATCTATAAAAATAAATGGTTGCTCAAACTGTACTATAAATTTAACTAATTGATTATGTTAATTATCTTGTGATAAATAAAATGTACTTAAAAATCATTAGAATACTGACTAAATATAATTTGCATGAGATCATTAGAACCAACAGATAAAACTTCATGTTTTTTCTTATGCGTTTTGCAAACAATTAATCCATCCTTTTATTTTAAAACCAAAATCTTTATATATAAAATATATATATGTTATAAGTTTGAAGATTTTGATAACTTTTGAAGGAATGTTAATTTTTTTTCACATAAATTTAAATAAATAAAAATAATCGATGCATTGAACGGTTCGTAAATTAATTAAATATAATTTATCTATCAATAATTTTAAATATTTAATAAGTAAATTTATTTAATATAATTTTATTTTATAAATTATCAAAAAATAAATATAGTTTATTAGAATATAAAAAATAACATGAATACAATCCACGTATATTTAAAATAACAATTTATAATAATTACGAATCAACATGACACAACACATTTAAGTTTATATATCATGTCGTGTTAATTCACGTATCACGTATTGACATTGGGTCTTAACAGATTGTGCCACACTTATTCATGAACTTAAAAACTTTTAACTCAACATAGCACTCAAATATATCGTATTTGACCCAATTTAATTATTTAATAATGAATCATATCAAACACGACTTATATTACACCGAATCGCATCATGACCTGCTTAATTAATTTGATACTTTTAAATGACAGTGATAATATGATTTTTTCTTTTTTTTGCTTTGAAAAGTGGTGTTCCCTTATATTTATGGCATATACATTACATTCCAACAACCGCAAGTTTTTGTGGTCTGAATTTCAAAATATTGCCAAAGTATATTAATTACAAGATCATAACTATATATATGAACAGAAAGGATAGTTTCTAGAACTTCAAAGTAGGCAGCCGAAGAAACAGCATAAGAAAAGTACCAAAATTGTGTGTTCCAACATAATGACATGGTATAAGTAGCAGTATGGAATAAACAACTCTTACCTTCCTTCTCCAATAATGTCACTTAATTCAGTAACGTTTACTGGGGAGACAATTGGTTCTGTCCCTGAAACAGTCTTGTTCTTACTCTTGTTGATGTCGCTGCTATCGGATACAATGGATGTTTGTGTTTCTTCACTCATTAAGGTGCTTGTTATATCCTTGAAATCCCAGTCTGTTAAATAACTTGGTTTTGATGTAACATTGCTCACTTCAATATCTCCAGCAAGCATAGCCACCACACGAGACATGGATGGCCGCATTGCTGGTGATGCGTGAGTGCATAAAAGTGCCACTCCTATCATTCGCAGAGCTTCATTTTCATCGAACTCTACTAAAGTTGGATCCAACAGACTCAAGCTTTGGTTTTTTTCATGCAGGTTCCATGTCTAGAGATACTGTAGAAAATAGAAATAAATAACCATGAGCAAGTCCTTCAAATTTTAACAGGTACTTGAACAAATAGTTCTACAAAAAAGGGTTAAAGATTTCCTTTTCATTACCCATTCAAGAAGATAAATTCTGTAATTTTCTAAGGTATTGTCTGAGTTTGGTCTATCACTGAGAACCTCCAAAGCAACAACACCAAAGCTGAAAACATGAGCTTTCTCAGTGAGATGCCCTCGCATTGCATACTCTGGTGCCAGGTAGCCACTTCAAGATAATTAAATTACATGGTGAATAATGTTTATTGTGAAGATTATTGAATCTAGCTACTTGGGTACAGAAATCACATGCATGACATTAAGGAAGGACTCCTGAACAAGAGGTCGAAAGGCTTACATGGTTCCTGCAACCCGAGTGCTGATGTGAGTTTTGTTGTCATCATACAGCTTTGCCAATCCAAAATCAGATATCTTCGGGCACAGCTCTGCATCAAGCAAAATATTGCTTGCCTTGACATCTCTATGGACAATCCTTGGCCTAGACTCCTCATGCAGATAAGCTAGCCTTCTTGCTGTTGACAAGCAGATATTGAAGCGGGTTGGCCAATCAAGATGTAAGTCATTATGTCCTGTTTATAGAGCAAGAAGTCTCATAAGCATGTTCATTAATCAGCAAAGGAATAAATTGTACTACACATATACTGCATTCATGTCAAAAGATTGAAGAGAAAATAAATCTTGCACATGTTTATCATACCATTCAAATCCATTCTTTTACTTTTTGTTTGTAAAATAAAGTTGTACAATTATAGTTAGATCCATTTTGATAATTTTGGTAACAGAAAAAGACTTGGGTTCCAGATTCCAAAGGTGGAAAGCATGAAAAGATTATAGAATGTTCTCGTACCAAAGAGTGCCTGATCAAGGCTTTTGTTTTCAAGATACTCGTAAACAAGGAGGCGCCTATTTCCTTGAATGCAGCACCCATATAGTTTGACAAGATTACGGTGTTGCACTGCTGATATGGTAGCTATCTCAGTAACAAATTGATTCTTCCCTTGGTGTGATGCTACTGAAAGTTGCCTCACAGCCACAACTCTCCCATCAGAAAGCGTACCCTAAAATGTAGTACTACAATTCAGTAACATTGTAATAAATCATCCTATCCCAGTAATTTTCATCATCAAATGCCAAGCTGCTACCATAGTTACACGCTAAAATAGTTTACCTTGTATACAGGTCCGAACCCCCCTTCTCCTAATTTATTTGAAGAACTGAAGTCTTCTGTGGCGGCTTTCAACTCAGAATAACTAAATGTGTTTGGTCTGGGCCAATACCAAGAAGCACTGCAGAGTCAAGTAAGGCAATTAGTAGGCTGTAAGTTGTAGGGATGAAATGCAAAAAAAAATTATACTGAACAGAGATCTAAAGGTTAGAACAGCTGCATTGAACCTTGACCACAGCCCTTAAGGCCTTTGAAAAATTATGTTTGTCTATTGCAATAAACTAAACCATTTTCCATTACCGTCAAGAAAGTGTAGATGATTATTATACACATAGTATCCACTACCTCTAGGCCTAGCTGAAAAGTGAAAAGCGACACAAATTTCGTCACAAAATCTTCAATGAGATGATTCATTTTTCATTATTATACACAGTGTCCACTACCTCTAGGCCTAGCTGAAAAGTGAAAAGTGACTCAAATTTCGTCACAAAATCATCAAGGAGATGATTCATTTTTCTATGTCAAGATGCACCTTTTTCTGATATACAATGACTACTATTACTATATAACTGTATAATATATATATATATATATATATATATTATGATACACTGAGTCTCTTACCTTCCTCATCAACATCTTCTTTTCTTCTCATAACATATATAATTGCAAATATGAGTATCAAAGCCACGAAAATAACAGGAACTGAAATACCAACAATCAATCCTGTATGGTTCTTCTCTTTACTAGTGCCCGGTGGTATCCCACTGACGGTGTGAAATCTAAGCAACAATATAGAGGTGTTAGAAACAGAAAATATATGATACGCACATGAAGCTTCTATTACATTAAGATTCATAAGTGTTAAGGTGTCTTACCTGAAACAACATTAATAGCTGAAATGGATGGACCATGATAACCTTGTTCAGGTGTACAGCAGGTACCCTTACCGGCCCAAAACAGGTGAATTTCAAGATGGTTCTCCGTTACATTAGCAGTGAAATTCCTAGTTATTGCTCTCTCAGCACCACCTGCCTCCTTTGATATATCAAAATCCCTTAATTGGTGGGTTCCCTGATGAAGTATTGATGAGATATTTTAGCAGTAAGATTTCTAAATGTAAAATTAAGTGAACATAATTGTGACATAGAAATACTGTAAATAGAGGGCATGAATTGTATGATCTGCAACTGAGAATGGTACAAATTTCTACTTGAAACGAAATATTACCTGAATATAAACATCGAACACACGCCTCCCCAGACTCTTCCAAGACTGTGTGGTTCTGTCTGGGAAAGCTGTTTCTGCAAAGAACAAGGTTATCCTATAAGGTCCATTCTCAAGGCCTAGGCCATAGTATCTGAGTGATCCAGGGGATAGCCTTGAAGTCTGATACAACTCCGGAGTGTTGGTACTTCTCACTTGTGCCAAGGTATTCTGCACATACTGTTGATTTTGTCTGTCTGCAAACAAACCTACATTGCTAACTGCCCATTTCTGTGTACTGGTTACATTAAATGCTGCCGCCCCAAGAGTTCTGTTTTCAGCCTCAAAAACTATTTCATTAGAAATCATCTGTGGGCCACCACACTTGATCGAGAAGTTTGCATCTGCCAATGTCAACAGAGTACTAAGCATTTGTCATGATTAATCTATATATAATTAAAACCTCAATAACAGATGCTGATTCCAAAGTTTTAGCTAAGCTTACATCGTGGAGTATTTCTATTGCATGGGAAGCTTCTTTGAAGGCATTCCAATCCTGGTAAAAGCCTGCGGAATTGCAAAACAATTTCTGGATTGTGAACTTTAAAAGAATGCATTGCATGGTAGAGATAATAGGGAACGTTTGGTTTCATAAACGTACAAGGACTCTTTCCAGAAAGTTTTACACTTTTATTCTTGGGGAAAATGTATAGGAGGAGGGTAAAACTAGGTGCTGGGAACGATAACTTACCCTGAGTTTGAGCTGTTAAATGTTAAGTTGTTGCCCGCAAAATTCCTTCATAAAATACCATGAAACAATCTGTTATCAATGTCTTTAATAATATGTCCTGTGTCTCCTAAGACAATGAGCTAACAGATTAGTTGTTGAATATTGGCATTGATTTGCAATTGATTCCTTTTTGCATTATGATATCAACTATAAGAAATTAAGCTCCATATGAGCACCAAAAAAGTATTAAGCGTCAAAGCAAAGTGTTAAAATTAGAAAATAAAAGTAAAGGAAGCCATCATGGTTTGAGATACATACAGTTGTAAGCCTAAGTTTACCCATAAGGGCAAGTTTCCTGATAGCAAATTGTACGATAAATCTCTGCACAGATAAGTAAATTAGCAGAACGTAAGTAGGAAGTATGAACATATTACCAGAATCAGGAGAATTTAACTGCTTTTACAATTTCATGCAGGTTCACTTGATGGAAGATGCTGACTGATGGCTTCACAACTATAGTGAATATCAGATAGTGAACGTTTAAAAGTAACTGTACATGAAAATTTTTGCGTCATATGAGAATTCACAACATTACTTGTCAGAATAGTGCCCAACTGATTCAACGAATGAGTTAGTGTGATAGGATGACTTACATAGTCTGAAGAGTTTCGCTCTTTTGGCTGGGAATTGAACCTGAAAGACTATTATTTCCAAGAAACCTGGCCATTTCAATAGCACGGAGGAGAATAATGTCAAGCGAAAATCATCACAAGGCCAGACCCAAAAGTCCAACATAAAACTGTCATAACATGAGATTTTCAGCCGTTGAAGGGGATGGTTTTCGTTTTGTAGCTTACAAGTAGCTAAGAGAATTCATATTGAACAAAGCACTAGGAATTTGGCCTGTTAAGTTGTTGAAACTCAAATCCCTGGAAGAGAAAAGAAATTAAAAACATAAACCAGAAGCGAATATCATAAATTACTGAAGCAGTTAATTTGTAAATAAAACTTACAGCTTTTGTAAAGATTGTAATTCTGTTATATAAGATGGCATAATACCAGTGAGTAAGACATTTCTTAGTACTCTACAGGAAATAAAAAGAAACAAAAAAAAAAAAAGGGGAATGAGATAAGTCCGTTAGTCAATAAATTTAGACAAATATTCACTTTCTTTTCCACAGATGAGTACAAGAAGTTAAGAGTATGCTTAACTCACAAGTCAGTCAAGTTCTTTAGATTTCTTATAAAATCAAGAGAAGAGCTCCCATTGTAAATACCACCAATTCGCCTGCATGAATATATAAAAGCATCAAATACAAGTACATATATACATACATGTATGAACATGCAGATAAAGTGAGAAAGTCCTTCGGTGTGTGGGAGTATCAGGAAGAACAATATATCTACTCACAAAGACGTCAATGAGGTTAAGTTTACAAAACTGGACGGTATAGGCCCTTCAAAGGAGTTCCCTTCAAATCTCCTGTATTATTTTACAGATTAGTCAAACTGATGAAAAATCAAGACAAAGCTATCCTTCTTGATGCTGATTCAGAGAGAATTTATTTGAAAATTAACCAAGATGCTTCAATAACTTACAATGATGCAAGCTTTGTCCAGTTATTGCCAATAAAGTCAGGTATTTTGCCAGTGAAAGCATTGTCAGATGCACACCTAAAATTCACATAAGCTCACTGTTAATATGATAAGGTAAGGCAATTTGCAGGTCGAGAAGACAGAAAAGGCCATAAACATATAGAAGGATTGCAATCCCTAGGTCTTTCTTACACAATTTGCAGGTTTTCAAGATTCGCAAAAGTTGAGGGAATCTCACCACCCAATCCAGAACTGTCAATGTAACTGTCAAATTCATAAACCAATGTTGTTAAAATTTCATATGGTAAACCTGTAAACACATTCATGTTCCAGAGAACTTACAGTTGTTCAAGGTTGACTAAATTACCAAGTTCCGGAGGGAGTGTCCCAGAGAAACTATTAATACCAAAAGACCTGCATGACATAGATCCACATAAAATATTATTTGCAAAAACTTTAAAAATCCCATTTGGATTTATACCATACAATGTATATACCTGCATATACATGCAAATCATGCAATTTTAACATAGAAGAGAAGGAATAGAAAAAACCCTTTCAAGAAATTTTGCAGCTAACCCTTTTGAGGAGTCACAGGAAAATCTAGTATAAATAAGGTGTACTCAAAAATATATTTGAGTGTTACCAAATTTTCTGTTGTAATGTGGTTCTTTTTATGTTTTGTTGTTTTGATTATACCTCAGATTTTAAATCATCATCATGCAATTAGTAAAATTAATGAAGAGAAGAACAGATTTCCTCTAGTTTAGATCCATATGATATTAAAGCAACAGCATAATAGTAGAATATGTACAAGGCAACTGCAACTACAAGCAGCAGTATCATTCCAATCAAAAGCTAGACTAATTGACGTTATTGACAAGACATCATCAACTAATTTATCCTTTCATGGGAATATGATAGCATTTAAGAGGAAATGTTTGCTTAAAAACAGAACTATTTGATGCTTTTATATGGTGAGAGAAGGACTCATTGAGAGTTTCTTCAAGTCTTACAGCAAATATAGCTCCTTAAGATTTCCAAGCTCCATTGGAATGGGTCCAGTGAAATCATTGTGGGCAAGTGACCTACACAAATTAAAATAAAAATAAATAAACAATCCAATGAATAGTGTTTTTTAAATAAATAATCCAAAAAATGTTATTGGAAACTTGTTGTTAAGGCCTGAAAACCATTAAAAAGCTAGATAGATTTTGAAAATTTTCAAAGAATTAATGTCTACAAAAATTAAACTGCTTTTATAAGACCATCTGTCAGTACTCACAGAAAGGTTAGTCTAGACATATTTCCAATAAATGCGGGCAAAGGACCAGAGAAGAAGTTTTGATCAATCTTCCTGCATCACCAAACAATGAATGATTATAATCAGTTACTGTTACTGTAAAACTGTCTCATTATAATGAACATAATTAACCATTTTCCATGACTAAAAGACATAACCTTACTGATATGTAAATATTATGATGAAAAATAATCTGCAACTATTTGGAAAATCTTAAAAATCAATGCAGGTTTGTACAGATCAAACGTGATTAAAAAGAAGGCAAAGAACATTCTTACAAGTTCGTCAGAAAAGGCAAATCCAAAAGCTCCTCTGGTATCACTCCTCGCCTATCTAGAGCATATACCCTCCTGACAAAAGTGTATAAACATGTAAACTATTACTATAATTGATATAGAAAAGGACTCAAAAAACTTCCACCAGTTCCCTGCTTCATTAAACCTCCCAAAAGGCTGTTGATTCAATTCTGGTCATAATCTGGCAAGACTGTAGCGAGTAAGTGGCAGGATTGCTTGCAACACAATGTGATTCGAAAGGATTCCATAACATGGGAAGCAAATCTCTCCACATCATCTGACAAATACTAATGAAATCTGTGCTGTCTATTAATATGAGAACCATAGCTCAAATTTTGCCTGAAAACCCATTTTCAACTTATTACTAGTCAATTGAATGAACTAGCTTTGGAATTGGACCTAACTGGCCGTATTTTAACAGTTACTATACTGTGATAATCATGGCTTAAAACTATGTAGAGCAAAACAGGAAAAGAAGAGGAGTGAGAGTGCAAGCATATACAGTCTAGTGATGTGGCAGAGAGTGTTGTTGTTGAAAGAACAATCACATCTGATAGCTGGATTATTAGAAGGATCATCAAAGACAGAGTCACTTTGACTGCGAGCAAGTCCACTGCATGGCTCTCCACTGATGTTCCATGACTCCACTGCTTGTGTATCCCATTGTTGGAAGATTGAGTTCAATGCCCTCACTGGTTCCCATTAATAATAATTCCGAGCAAAAACATGTTAGGCGATTTATTACCAACAAAACAACCATGGATAAGAATATAGAACCCATAAATATATAAAAATCTAAACTTTAGCGAAAAAGAAAACATTCAATGTGGTTTATTTTTTTGACATGTGTCTTACATTTAATTATTTTAGTTTATTAAATTTAAATTTTAAAATATTTTATCTAATAAATTATATTTATTTTTTATATTTTTAATTGATTTACTTTTTACATAAATGTGAATATATAAAAGATTAATTTTCTTTTCATATCTCAGCTTCAAAGTATATAGAAGGTTACAATTTGCAATTGATCTAGATTAATAGAAATTATCAAGCTAACAGTCAAAATTTTAAACTTTATAAACAAGATTAACAGGATGATAAATATTATACTTAAATTAATAATTAAAGTCCAAAACTCAATTCACAATAAACTTATCAGTTACAAAGTAGAGATGGGTTTTCATGTGTAGTTAACTTGTGAATCACAAGAAGAAAAAAAAAATTATGAGTTAACGTTTTTAGTAGGTGATATCAAGATTTCAACCCATGCGTAACCCATTAGCACTTTAATTAATTAGACTAGAGAATTTTCAAAGATGAAAAATATTTCCATTGACATTAAGAACCAATTAAAGTGATGTTTCATAAAGCAAAAGTTCAAAGAATTCACATTTGGTGATGAAAACGACACTTCTAAATTCTCAAGCTTGACTGAGGGAAAGGGTTATCTATAAAACACTAATTAGAATCTTTTTTTTTTTTAACATAATGTTGAAACACAATTGAATTATTAACTTTGGAAGATTATAGAAACTGTCAACAACCTGTAATAAATGTTTGACAAAGAGATCAACGAGAGATAACTTAAATATTGCCAAATGTATTAACTTCTTTGATGACATGTCAAAGAAGAAAGTGTCATCTAAGTATTAGTTTTAGACAGATATTTTTTAAGTTACTGATTCGAACGGATTTACACCTTTGTCCTCCTCTTATGAATTAGGCAGATAAAGGATTTGGTTAGATAAAAAATTAAAAAGAAAAAAAAAGGTCAATGGAAGCCTTCAAAATTTTCAGCATGCTTGCGCACTCCGATGAAAAATGGATATCAATCATTAAATCCCCAGATGAGATGATGTAATAGAAGAAGACTTAACTGGCCGATGGAATTAAATAATTATATATATATATTTAAAAATCAATTCATCTTTTTGCACCATTAAGATAAGGGGGGTCTGTTCTATATAATCTTTTTTTTTGGCCAAAATGTTCTACATAATTAAATAACTATGAGTTACTTAGTACTATTGCTTTTTCTTCTTTAACCAATATATAAGTGCATGACAGATTCCTTTTGAAAATAGCAATCTTTGAACCAGTTTTAACTTGATGAACTTCAAATAAAAGCACGCCTACATCTATGGATTTGTCAGGATGAGAAAAAATGGATGATTGATATGGACAAACTCATAATTTCAATGTAAAGGTCTGAATGTTGCTTCGCATTCAAATAACAAACATATAATGATTCAGATAATGTTTTAAAAGATGATTAGTTAGAAGTAATTAAGTACTGTATAAAATGTTGACAGAAAGCCACCACTTCCAAAAGAAAAACAGAACTTGTCTGTAACTTTTGTCGGAGAGCTAGGCAGAGAAAAGCAAGAGGGTTTTACAAAGATTAATCATCAAAAGACAACTGATTTCTACACTGACATGCTTGAAGATGCATGGCTTTGGATTTTGCAAAGAAAGAAATGTAAAGGGACACAGAGACAGAGAGAGAGAGAGAGAGGCAGAAAGACTACCTTCAGAGGGGTCAGTGGTGGCATTCTGGGCATTGGATTTGCTGCACCAAAAGAAGACAACGAAGAAGAAGAAGCAGAGCAAGAATGTGGAAGAAGACGGAGGCTTCATCCTCAAACTCATATTTTCACTCTTCACAAACAGAATATTGGACTTGAATGACTGCTTCTCACTCACCACATATATTAACATCTAGTTGTACGGACGCACCGCAGGAATGACTGGGACGCCTTTTGTCCAATACAAAGAAACCAAAAACTCTTATTTTATTATAATTTATTATATTTTATCTATTGATTTTTGGCACGACTCTACGTGCGCACCATTGTAATTTGTCCCTATGTTCCCAATTATACCTGGAAAGTTGGCAACATGATGAAATACTACCACTATAGGCAAAAAAAAAAAAAACTCAACTCCGTGCTGTGCCTGGCTCGGTGCTTTATCCAAGTTCAGTTTATCATTATTATAATTATTATTTAGATTTATATTTGATACTCTCTACATATTTCAAAATTTTCTTCCATGAAACAAATTTTCCTGATAGATTTCAAAATCTCATATACGGTTATTTGTGCCGAGTTTGGACTTCAAGAGCTAAATCTTGAAATCACAGAAAATAGAAGAAAACGACGCTCTAAGTCAAAAACAGTACAAGAAAATCGAAATGAGAAAAAAATAAAAATTTAAAAATAGTAAGAGAATGAAATAATAATACTTGCATGTTTTTATTTATAGATAAAATATGTGGGATATATAAGATATAATGTGATGTAATTAAGTCGATGAAGCAATGAACATATCAAGTATACTTCATATATCAAATCAATTTAAAAATTTAAAATATATTTGATTATTTACTAACAATTTCTAATAAAAAAATTGATCAAAATACCTTTTGAATCCTAAAATAACCTTAACAATAAATTATTTTAAAATTTTCTAGTGAGTTTCTTGCAAGTGTTCGGTTTTTTTTTTTTTTTAAATTTATCATTTTTTTTTAAAATTGATCAGAGTATATCATATTCGAGCGAATGACAAATAAACCAAAAGTTTTATGGTTTGGCAATGAACTTGAAGACACTTGGTTGCATTCAATCCATCCTTCCCTTCAAGATTCTTTCCTTTACTTCTATCGGTGCGACAAAATGGACATGTCCTCCCGAACCACTGAGACTGACACGATCTACTGATGAAGGAGAGCTTGGGAAACCGTTTCAAACAATTCCTTAGGTTTCATGTCCTTACATACACAGCAAACAATCCATGAGGCTTCAAAACCACCTGAGCCTTTAATCCAGGGCTAACCTTCTATAACTTTGAAAACTTGGACCCCTGCTGGATGGTCAGCAGACGGCGACTGCACACAAAATTTATGTTTATTTTTATTGATTTTTACTATTTAAAATTTATTTATTAATGAAGTGTAACTGAGGTGCAAACGGCGAGAATGAAATGGGGTCTCAATCTGCAAAGCCAAAACCCCATTAAATGAAATGGGTCCAGTCAGGGAATATGAATGGCTACCTAAGTGTACGAGGATATGGAAGAGAACACGAGTTGCAACAGTGTCCCACGAGCCACAACCGGTATTTTGGTGGCTGGTCTTAGACTTGTCCACGACTCTTTTAATTGAATTAACTTTTTCCTTTCCAGGCGTTAACCAGCCACCTACGACCCTGTCGAACTCAAAATTTGAGAACTGCCTCCACGTGGCACAATACATCTTCTTCAGGTGTTTTTTTTTTTTTTTTGACAAAATGGGAAATATCCTGACTTTTCTTTTTTTACAGTTTCCATCAAAACCACGTGAAAAAAGGTTCCCGGAAGGGAATGATTTTGATTTTTTATTGAATTTCGTAGTTAAGATAATTTTAGATATGATTAGATAATATAATATGAAAATTAAATAAAAAATATATATTTTTAAAAAATATATTTTATGTTTATTTGTGTTAATATAAATTTTAATATGATAGAATTCATATTTTATATATATTTATATATTTAAATATATGACATAATATGAATAATATATTTAATTTAATATTATCATATAAGTACATATTTAATATATTTTTATATTTATTTTAATTTAATATAAATATATATAAATTATTTTTATTTTTAAAATTTTAATTATGATACTTTATTAATTATTTAATATCATATGAAAATTATTTTAAATATTTAATTATGATACTCATTTATTAATTATTATAAGATTATTTTTATATTAATAATATAAATACAATAAACTATTAATATTAGTTTTATACATTATTATTTTATTCTTTAATCTTTAATAGTTTATTATTATAAATTTGATACTAAAAATTAATATATTTATGTAATATATATTAAAATTTAAATAAATATATATATTAAATTATAGAAACCAAATTTATTCGGATTTTAATTGAGTCTCGTTTTAAAATTCGTTGGATGTATTAGGTTTTTAGATCCAGGCCCGATTTTGATTCAATTGGGCTACAAGCCCAATTCGATTCAATCAGGCCCCATTTCCTTCTTTAAGCCCAAAGCCTTATTATCTTTTATTTATTTCTTTTTTTATATTAATTTATTAATTTAAAATAATAAAAAATTTAAAAAAAGAGACAAACAAAAAAATCCAAACAAAAGAAGAAACAAAGAGGTAGAGGTTGATGCTAATGGGTGTCGTACACCATACCATTGGCCACCCACACCTTATGCCCTAGGCATCATGCCCTAATACTATCACCCCATGTCTAGTCCCCTCACTAGAGCACTGTAGCCCTATCAACACTCCCTATTTCCCAGACACCCAGTCCTTTTAATTACTAAGCTCAGACACACCCAAGGGTTTGGAAGAAACTTAGCTCTTGGACATTCTCAAACTCAGTAAAACCCCAGCTTTTACACCTAAAAATTCGAGCTCCCACTCTAAAAAATCTAAAACCTACCCTCCTACAACAAACGAACCAAAAAAAAAAAAACAAACAAATAGTCCTTCCCGTATAGAGGAACCTTAACGCCAAAGCCCCCTTGCAAACAAGCAAAAAAGATCATCAGTTTAGTTTAGTTAAAAAAAAAAACACTGAAACTTGAAGCCTTGATCTACGTTGATCGGAGCTGTTTCTCGCAAAAAGAATGGCAGATTTGAGCTTAGAAGGTCAATTGCAAGTGTTTGAAGCATTTTTGCGTTTTTCAACTATCGACGACCATCGACAGCAATCGCCGATAGCGGCCGATAAGATGGCACAGTGTCAGATTTTGGTGAGGCTAGAGAGACTTTTTTGAGCTTTGAAAATTTTTTTGGTAGAAAAAAAAAATGAGCTAAAAAAATTTTTGGTTTTATATAGAAAACCAAAGTCTAAAACAACGTCGTTTTAGGCCAAAAAAGATCTTTGCATGAACCCAAACTCGACCCAGGATCAGCGTGACCTAACCCAGTGACCTATCTTTCAACCAGCCCTAAATCGATTCAACTGAACCGCTCCTCAGTCAGTTCAACCAAACTGCTTGCTAAACCTAACCTTTTTCCTGTCCAGACGAACTGGCATTAACCGTACTATTGACCAGTCTAATTCAAGAAAATTTTTTTATTATTTTTTGTATATTATTTATATAATTTTTAACTTTATTATTATTTATATCTATGCATGTTTTAAAACTTTTAGAGTTTATTAGGATAAATATTTGTTGTTTTATGATAATAATTAATAATAATAACAATAACAATGATAATAATAAAAATGATTTCAAAACTTTTAATTCCTTTTAGTATTTTTTTTATAACCTAAGTGTTAAATAATAATAAATAATAATAATAATAATAATTATTATTATTATTATACAACAAACTAGTTATAAGGAAATGTTCCCTACCTAAATGTTGGAAGCAATACAATCATGTTTTAAATAATAATAATACTTAAGCCTAGATGTTAGAGAATTATTATTATAAAAAAAAACTAAGTAAATTAGTAATTTTATTAATAATAAGTTGTTATAAAAAGAAAATATATAAGGTTTTTTTTACTAATTTTCAAAAATTATAAAAAACCAAACTTGTTCCTAAAGTCCACTTAGATGTTCGAGATTTTTAGAGATGTTAATGTTTTTTTATTTTAAATTCAAAATTCTAAACCTTAAAACCTCATATCTCAAACCCTAAAATTAAACCTTAAACTTTCAAACCCTAAAATCGAAACCCCAAACTTTAGACCCTAAAATCGAAACCTTAAAACCTTCAAACCCTAAAACTAAACCCTAAAACCTCAAAACCCTAAAACTAAAATCCTAAATCCTCCTAAACCCTAAATCTTAAAATCGAAACCCCAAACCCTAAAGTCAAAACCTCAAACCTCAAACCCTAAAGTCAAAACCCTAAATCTTTCAAACCTAAAACTAAAATCCTAAACCCTAAATCTTAAAATCAAAACCTTACAATCGAAACTCTAAAATCAAAATCCCAAACCCCAAATCCTAAAATCAAAATCCTAAAATCAAAACCCCAAACACTTGAGACCTTAAACATTCAAATCCCAAACCTTAAAATCAAAACCCTAAATCCCAAACTCTGAAACTTGAAACCCTAACCTTAAAATCCAAAATCCCACGCCCTAAAGTCCAAAACCTTAAAATCCAAAACTCTAAAAACACCAAATTTGGTACGTAATTCCAAATCATCACCCGAAAGTCACCAAATCTTAAAATCATGACCTAAATCTATACTCAAAACCATTCCGAAACTTTAAGGATACATGTGAAAATCTTAAGTGGAGTAATTTATTCTTGAATGCTGCCTAAATGATGGGGTATTTAGGAAACTTTATTCTATTAAGTTTTTCAAGCGGGTCCTTAATTTGTTTTAATAATGGGGTTAATAACTGATTAATAATAAAAGTATACTAATAAAATGGAATCTTAAATATAAATAGTCGTACCTAAGCTCTGTCTAAATGTTAAAAAGTTAAGATAGTCTCATTATATTTAAGAATCCATTTTAAATTGCATTTCATCTCCTTGCATAGCATCCATTATCATATATATGTTATCATATTATTGTTGGCACTAGTTTTGCATTTTTTTAGTCTTTAACTCTTATTTGCTACCTAATAATATCCTCATTTATTTTCACATATAAAATATTTTTACAAAAAATATATATATGTATTTTAAAATTGTTATAAAATAAAACGAAAATAATATTTCAAATAAAATAATTCTCGATACTCTGCTTACATGTTGGAAAGTCATCAATAATTATCTTTCACTAAGAATGTTATTTTCATTTTAAGGAATATTATGTTAAATCTTAAATGAAAAGAGTTATTTTAAATTCTACCTAAATGTTGGAGAATTTTAAGATAATTCTTTAACTTAAAGATTTTTTCAATATTTCTAAATAAAGAATTTTCACAAAAAATATATTTTTTTTAAATGAAGGGAATTAATATTAAATTTTAAAACAAAACCATTTCATCCAACACTAAAAATAGTGCATGATTAATTGGTATCAATTCATGGGCATTGTAGGGGTACTAATCTTTTTTCACACGTAATTGACTCCATGACCCAACTTGATTTTCATATACCGAAATTTATCTTTTTGATAAACTTTAAACTCACTTTTATAGTTTTATTAAAAAAATAAACTTTTGGATGACCAATCACACCCTAACAAAGATTGGTGGCGACTCTTTTTATTTTTCTTGATTTTAGAATTCTTTTCATCCGACGGTCTCAAAACCGTTACCACATAAATTTTTTTAATATGTAATTGCTTTTTTATATTATTAATATGCCAACTTTATTAAGTTGTAAATTATAAATAATTTATAGTTATTTATTATTTTAGTCATATTTTTGTATATATTCATGTTAATCGTATCTATTCATATATATCTGTATTATTTATATTTATTTATATCGTATTTAAATAAATTAATTATATATTTATTAATCATATCGTGTTACGTGTAACATGTATAATAAATATGTCCTATTCGTATTTAAGATTTAAATATATTTTATAATTCGTATCGTATTTTTATTTTAATAATTCATATTATGATATATGTCAAACACGAAACAAAAACACAAATTACCCAATCTAACTAAGATCCCGAGTGAATGCAGGCAACTTGGCAACTTCTTTAAAGGAGGGCAGTTTTGCAACAACCCAATTCAAATGACACACTTTTAGAAAGAGGCAACAGATCAAGGATTTCATGGCAAATATGGCGCAAACAATGGCCTCGATGTTGCTTGGTTTAATTTTCAGCTACCATCACAAGAAGAGCAATCCTTTCTTCATAAATTGTTAATTCAGTTACAAAGTGGATGATTCGTGCAAGCCTTTGAGATGAGCCAGTAAAACTAGAAAGGTAGACAAAGTTAGATTAGTGAGCACCAAGGCCATCTCGATACCCATGTCTTGTCGAGGGTAGGTGAGAAAACATCACACCTGGATCATCTGATCATGGTTTTTTTTAATCACAAAGTTGAGCCACTGGGGGATGTTGACCATGCTGGCCTGGTTTGACTCATTCCCAAAATATGAATATGATTCCATTTCTATCCATCAAATAGGCAGAACCTAAATAATTCATTTTCACATTTAAATTTTCCTGGACCACCATTTGAAATATATCACATCTACAATCATAACACATAATTTCCATTCTTTCATTGCACAACATAATTTTCAGAAATAGTTAATTTTTTTTGTCTAAAATCTCTCGGTGTTCGATAACTATTTTGAGTCTCAATTAATCTAGAGTCAAGTAAGGTCAAATCTCATAAAGAAAATAAGTTCTTCCAACACTTATTTTTTCTATTCACAAAATTCATAACCAAAATCTTATTATAAAGAAAATCAAACTCCTTAACCACTTAGATCACCATTGGTAATAGTCATTTTTTAAAACTAAGATCCTGTGATTATCATTGGATTGTCACAGCATATCGTGCTTACACACCTGAGCACTAAAGAACAAAAAAGTCCAAGCGCATGCGTTTGTCACGTGCTTTGGTCTTGAACCTAGCAATCGTGCGACCTTAGGTTGGAAACTTATGTTCAAGTACGCCTAAGTCAACCTTTAACAAAGTTAAGTGAGTATGCACACAAAGAAGGCACTTGGAAAAAGAATACAAGATCTTTTATTATTAGAAATAGATGTAGCTTTATACAAATGTGCTTGCGTATCTTGGGTGGCTTATAAGATCACTAATTCTCGTATATGTTCCTAAGGGGAGGGGGCACCCCTATTTATACATAAACCCCCATAGCCTATATGTGGTTCACATTTACATTCTAAAGGGTTCCAAGGCTTTTAGCCACATATTAGGTCGGTTAGACAGTCTCTAGAAGGGAACTAGTTTTAAGTATTCTGTGGTGCACTGGTTTCAGAAGGCTTCTGACAGAATGACCATGCCTTAGGGTCTTCCTGAAGTTTCACTGTCTAGGTGCTATAGTATTTTTACCCAATTACATACTTAGCCTTTCCAGAAGGTTTCATTCCCGCCCTTTTGACCTGGGTGATGCTTATTTAGAACCTTCTCATGTCCATTACCTGTACCACCATTCTGGAGCTCTCTAGAAGCTTTTAGTACAAGGTCCTTAGGCTCAGCATCAGATAATTCTGGTAGGGACTTATTTCTGCGGCCTAGTGTTTGGCCAAGGGTCTGGCCTCCTTACGCTGATGTTCAAGCCTTGGCTTTGCTGGAGCTCACGCAGGGTGTGACATCCTTCTCCATCTATTCCATCAATGCCCTCGTCATGTCTGCTTTGTGAAACCTATTGATTTGGTCTTAAAACTATCATAATGCCTCAGTTGGCTCTCAGCTTATCTTACTGTCTGGTTGGCTTTTCTATTTTACCAAGCATTCATGTTTAGGCATATGCTGTTTCTATCACACCACATGGTCAGCTAGGATACACTCAACTTCTTGATCATAAGAGGCTTTAATACTCACAAGTGCTCTCTTTGATTGGCCTCGAGTGGGATCATCCAAGTCTTCGTGGTAGAATTTGAGTATACTTACATAAAAGATCAGATGTACCTTAAACCTTGGAAGAAGTTCAAGCTTGTATGCAACCTTGCTTACTCACTTTAAAACTTTGAAAAGATCATTATACCTATGAGTAAGCCCTTTGTGTATCCCTAGATTCCATAGCACTAAGTATAGTTTGACTAGTACCAAGTCTTTTACTTAATATTAGACATCCTGTCACTTTCGATCAGCCCACTTCTTCAATCGTTTTGCTACCTTGTATAGACATACTCAGGCTAAATCGATTTGTTCTTGCCATGCCTTAACAAATTTATAGGTTGCTAGTGTCGGTCGTGTATATCCCATGGTACAGCACTAGGTGTATATGATTACTGCTCGATCACGATCTCAAAGGGACTTTGATTTGTAGCCTTATTCCACTGAAGGTTGTAAGAAAACTAGGCTACATCCAGCAGCTTAAGCCAGTTTTGTTGTAAGGTATTAATATAGTGCCGAAGATAAACCTTCAATAAGGCATTCACCCTTTTAGTCTGCCTATCCGTCTGAGGCTGCACTATGGTGAAAAACCTCAAATATGATTCTAAAAGCTTAAATAGCTTACTCCAAAGCCTGTCCGTGAAACAACCATCTCGATCACTGATGACGGATTGAGAAATATCCTAGTACTTGACCACATTCTTGAAGAACAATCGAGCTGCTTCTTTTACTGGGTATTTCTTGGTTATTGGGATGAAGGTTTTATACTTGTAAAATCGATCCACCACTACAAAGATGTTGCCATACCCATCCATCTTGAGTAGACCAACTATAAAATCTATGGAGACACTCTCTCATGGGCGTTCGAGAATCGATAATGGTTCTAAATGATCGACTGGTGACTTTTGCTCTATCTTGTCTTATTGGCACATAAGGTAAGTTTTAACATAGGCCTTCACATCATCTTTCATCTTAGGCCAATAGTATCGATCTTCAACAAGGGCTAAAGTGTGGTGCATGCCTGGATGGCCTGTCTATCTTGAGTCGTGTTACTTCTTCATGATTTTTTTTATAGCTTGTCGAATTGTGTGACAAAGAGTCAGTTCTCTTTAATGTAAAGCAGATCACCTTCGAGCCAAAATCATTTAGTCTTCATTTGCTTTACGTATTCAATCAAGGTTTTAGCTGTGGGGTCTTGGGTCAACCTTTTTTTGATGCATGCCATCAAGGAACCTTCTGGCCTACTAATTATTGCTAGTTTTGCCTTACGACTGAATGCATCAACCATAACATTGGCCTTTCCTGGTTTATACTCCATGGTGAAATCAAACTCAGTTAGAAAGTCTTACCGATCTGCTTGTTTGAGAGTAAGCTTCTTCTGACTTTTAAAGTAGCTAGTTGTCACATTATTGATCATAATCATAAATTTACTTCCCAATAAGTAATGCTTCCATGTGCGTAAGCAATGCACCACAGTAATCATTTTTTTTAATCATATATCGACACTCGATATCAGTGAGCTTTCTGCTCTCAAAGGTAATATGGTGCCAGTTTTGCATTAACACATCACCAATAGCAAAGTTGGATGCATCAGTATGTACCTTAAATGGCTTGGTGTAATCGATAAGAGCTAAGACTGGCTCCTCAGTGACAGCTTGCTTCAAGCAGTCAAAAGTCTCTTGGCTCTCAAGATTCTATTCCTAAACTTGTCTTTTTTTAAGCATCTCAGTTAAAGGTGTTGTAAAGGTCAAGTACCCCTCTATGAAGCATCAATAGTAGTTTGCCAAGCCAAAGAATGATCGTAACTCTGTGATCTTGATTGGTAGCTCTCACTCTTAAATGGCTTGAACCTTATCACCATTCATCTAGATCTAGTCATTGCCTATAATATGGCTTAAGAACGAGATCTTATGCTGGGCGAATGAACATTTCTTCTTTTTTATATACAGTTTATTCTCCCTTAATACTTGGAACACTTGCCACAGGTGCTTCACATATTTTTCGAGCATTCAGCTATAGACAACAATATCATCAAGGTATACTACAACAAATCGATCTAAGATTATAGTACCTTATTCATCAGGGTGCAAAATGTTACGGGTGTATTTGTAAGACCCAAAGGCATGACTAAAAACTCGTACACTTCATAGCGAGTCACATATACTGTCTTTGGTTCATCCTATTAGGCTATCCTCACTTGGTAATATCCTGATCTTAGATCTAGCTTGATGAACCATCGTGCTCTTTCTAGCTGGTCAAACAAGTCAGCAATAAAGGGAATATGATACTTGTTATTCACTATGAGCTTGTTTAGTGCCTAGTAGTCAATGCACATCCGTAAGGATATATCATGTTTTTACCGAAACAAGACTGGTGCACCATGTAGAACTTTAGAGGGCTTGATGAACCTCACATCTGAAGCTCTTTGAGTTGTCTCTTTAGTTCTTGAAGTTCTAAGGGTGATATCCTATATGGAGCTCATGCTGGTGGCTTGGCATTGGGCACTGGCTTAATGTTATGGTTTACCTCCCTCTTGAGTGGTAGTTTTTTGGGCAATTCTACGAGCATGACATCTTTGAAGGATTCCAACACCTTTAGCACCTCCAAAAGGGTGTTATTGTTTTGCCCTTCAGGCTCATCCTCTTTTAGTGTTACTAAAAAAGTGGGCTCTTCCTTACACGCACCATTGGTGAGTTGGATGGCAGATAATACCTTAGTTCCAATCTCTTGCTCATGTTTTATAAGGATAATGCATTGGCATCATTGGTCCAAGATGCAAATGCAATTGGCAAAGGGAACAAAAAAGGGATTAATCCTATCAAGAAAATCCAAATCGATAACAAAGTCATAGTAATCGAGAAGGATTACCTCGATGGATTTTTTATTTTTCCATGCTCCAAGTTGTAACTCGACTCCTTGTGTCATGCCTACAATTGAAACCTTTTTAGAGTTAACAGTCTTAATCTATCCGACTTTTTTTTTTACCTTAAGCCTAAGTCTTTTAGCCACTCTTTTAGACATGAAAAGGTTTAACGTATTTGTGTTTATTAGGGCGTTCAAGCGCTTGCCCACAACTGAGATCTCGACAAACATGAGCCTTTTTTTTTACGTATTTTTTTTGCTAAGGCATAACTTAGCATGATTGAACCAAGCTTCATTTTTTCTTTTTCGGGTTGCTCCTTATGCCCTGTGATAATGGCCACAAGCTTGGCTCTATTGGGATAGTCCCTAGCTTGGTGTGGACCATCACATAGAAAATAGGTTATGGGTTTATTCTCGAGCCACTTAGTCTTTTTCTTGTCCCACTCCTTAGAAGACTTTCATTTTTGTGTTAAAGGCTTGCCACCTCTATTATTGTCCTTGTCTCTCCTACTTTTGCCCTTACCCTTAGGCTTGGAAGACTCGGACTTGTCTTCTTTCTTGAATTTCAATAAGGATTCAACGATGGTCATAGCTTGGGTGAGATCTTGAACACCCATCTTCCTAAGCTCTTGTTTGGCCCATGGCTTAAGTTCATCCATCAATGCAAAAAATGCCTCATCTTCCTCAAGATTGGGAATTTGGATCATGAGTTTGGAGAATTCTCGAACATATTCTCGTATCTCTCTACATTGAGTGAGCCATCGTAGCTTGGCATGCACCTCATATGTGGCATACTGTGGGTAAAACTATTGCTTAAACTCCCTTTAAAACTCTTCCCATGTTCTAATAGTAGCACCCTTACGCTAGTTTCCTCGGACCTACGTCATCGCCATAAGAGAACGATATCCATAAGATACATAAAGGCAGTGCTTACCTTAACAACGTCCTCATCAATGCCCATTGCATGAAAATATTGCTCCATGCCCATAAAAAATTATCTACGTCTTTTGTAGATTATGTTCCTTTGAAATCTTTTGGCTTGAGAACTTTCACCATCATCTTAGGAGCTATTGCAAGTATGCCTCCTTCTATGACTGACTCGCACGCTGATAGCCTTTTCTTAAGCTATTCCATTTCCTCCTTCATGGCCATCACCAAAGCTTACAATGTGGAATTCTTATGGGTGAGGCTTTCGATATCTTTGGAAAGAGTTTACTTTAACTCTTTCGTGATTTTTTTTCTAGTCGAGATCAATTTTTTCATTTGGTCTTCATGCTTGTCTGGCATTTTAGCCACGGCCAACTCCATATTGGCCAACCGAGCATCAAAGGCTGACATCAAATTATCTTTTTTACCTTTTTCAGCAACGCGAGTCTCCAAGTCTCTTATGTCTCAACATGCTGGTGACTTACTTATAAAGTAGATATTATCTTGAATTAAAAGCACACCAAACCGTGCTCTAATACCACCTGTCATGTGCTTTAGTCTTGAGCCTAGCAATCATGCAACTTTAGGCTGGAAACTTACATTCAAGTATGCCTAATGCAGCCTTTAACAAAGTTGAGTGAGTATGCACACAAAGAAGGCACTTGAAAAAATAATACAAGATTTTTTATTACTGGAAAAAGATGTGGCTTTATACAAATATGCTTGAGTATTTTGGGTGGCTTACAAGATTACTAATTCTCATATATATTCCTAAGGAAATGGGGCACCCCTATTTATACATAAACCCACATGGCCTATGTATGGCTCATATTTACATTCGAGAAAGTTCCAAGGCTTCTAGCCACATACTAGGTTGGTTGGGCAATCTCTAGAAGGGAACTAGTTCCAGGCATTCTGTGGTGCACTGGTTCCAGAAGGCTTCTGGCTCTCTTAGTAGAGTGATCACACCTTAAGGCTCTCCTGAAGCTTCACTGTCTGGGCACACAGTATTTCTACCCAGTTATGCACTTGGCCTTTCCAGAAGGTTTCATGCTCGCCTTTTTGGCTTGGGTGATGCTTATCTAGAACCTTCTCATGTCTACTACCCGCACCACCATTCTGAAGCTCTCTAGAAGCTTCTGGCACAAGGTCCTTAAGCTCAGCATTAGGCAATTTTGGTAGAGACTTGTTCTTGCGGCCTGGTGTTTGGCCAAGGATCTAGCCTGCTTGCATTAATGTTTAGGCCTTGGCTTTGTTTGAGCTCACACGGGGTGTGACACATTCACAAGAGAAAAGGTTTGGTATAATAACTCGTGCTTCCACTTTAATGGAATTTTCGTAGGGCCAAGATTCCCTAGTGCTTGCTGCATATAAAGATTTATCCTTCATTTAATATAGCATAAAAACATACACAAATATCCGTTAATATTAATAAAAAATCATCTTGCAAAATTACTCCATTATTTTGAGCAATTGGATCATGTATTTTCAAAAGGTGCAAAACTATTATGTAAATTTTAGTCATGTGATTGTGTGCAAACAGCATATTCCTCATCAATAGTATAATATCAATAAAAAGTACTCTAGCATCAAAATCCTCCATGGTCATAATCTTCCCTATAACCATATTCCTCATTTTCTTCATCTCCATAGGAGCATAGATTAGCATTCTCAGGCTGTAATTCCTCACTATAATTGTCCTCATCAAAACTTCCAAACTCGATGTTCCTTGGGTTGTTGTGTTTCAATTTGATTGCTACAGTTCGAGTCTATACCACCCATCTTAGCTTTTTTAGTGACTTCCTCCTACAAGGAAATCAATCAAGTATGACTACAAAATTAAGGTGCAAAACTTTCTATATAATTTTGGATTATCTCAAAGAGATTATTGGTCTATAGTTTGATGCTTTACATTTTTACCATTCTTGTCTTTTTGGTATCAATATAATTTCTGCTTTTAGGAAACTGTCGTGGTCTTATGTAGTTATGTCTGTCATTTCTCAATCAAAAGTAAAATGATGGCATATTTAAAATAAAAAAAAAAGATGAAAATCCAGGTCTTTGTCTGACTAGCTAAGCAAATGTAAGGAGATGAAAAGCCAATGGTAGAAATTAATATGAATCTGATATGTTAATGCCAATCAATAAAGAAACTTAAAAGCAAATTCTGTTTCAGAGAAATATGTCATCAAATACCAAATCATTCCAACAAATACTTAAACAGACCAGGCACCAATAGATGAATACTTGACATTTTCACTATGAAACATGTCAAAGAAGTAAGTGGTCAGTTTCATGCTAAAGCATCGAAAACTTTGGAAACATAGTGAAAATGTCAAATAGTGTGACATTTCTTTATATTGTTTTTGGTTTCATCATAATTACTATAAAAGCATCTGCTATATTTAGTACAATGAAACCAAAAACAATACAAACAAATGTTACACTATTTGACATTTTCACTATGTTTCCAAAGCTTTCGATGCTTTAGCATGAAACCGACCACTTTCTTTTTTGACTTGCTTTATACCACCTAGTATTTGTGTTAACAACCCATAGGTTCACAACATAGTTAAATTCCAAAAAGGTTTACTAACATGTTCTGGTGTGAAAACATTTGCTATACGTGTATATGAATATTTCTACTACTATTTTTTTCCTTCTTAATTTGAGAGTACATGTATGTGAATATTTCTACTACTATTTTTTCCTTCTTAATTAAGGGTTCTCTAGGTTGCATAAAGTTGAATGTCACAAAGCAGAATGATAGTAGAGATGTTAAATCAAACAAGTTGGCCGGTACAACTAGCGGTGTAATCCAATCGAGTCGAGTCGAGTCGAATAGTGAAAAGCTCAAGCTCGAGCTCGACTCATAACTCGGGGCTCGATACTCGACTCGAGCTCGATCGAGTTTTATTTTTCAAGCTCGAGCTCGATTCGTGATCGAATTTGAACTACTCAAGCTCGCTCGATTAAGCTCGATTAATATGTAAAAATAAGCTAGATTCGTATACTCGACAAGAGTTTGATTATTCATGCTCGAACTCGAAATATTTTATTAATTAAAATAATAAAAATATATTTAAATATAAAAGCTCGATTAGGCTCGCGAGCTACTCGAGTCGGATATAAGAATACTCGAATTCGACTCGATCGATAAGTCAAGCTACTCAAGCTCAAGCTCGACTCGATAATAATCGAACTGAATTCGAGTTTTCTTCGAATCGAACCCGAGTAGCTTACGAGTACTAATGTATCATTTACATCCATAGGTACAACTCATTTAAGCGAGAATCAATTATTTGTAACACATTTCAAAAAATTCAATAATTTAATTTTTTAATTGTAGACACCCATTTTATGTTTTATTTATTTATTGATTTTTTTTATGGATAAGCTAATGAAAATTTAAGAAAATAAATAAATAAATAAAAGTAGAGTTTTAATCCTAGTAAAATGCTAGGATTAAAACTTTAAATTTTGAAGCTGAGATCAATATGGAAAGGTTTTTGAAAACAAAGATAAACATATCAGAAGATAAAGGATTTTGATTTTTAAATCCTCGTGTAATCTGGTGAATGAAGGTCTATATAAACCCCAACAATCACAGAACAAAATACAAAGAAAAATAGGAGAAAACATGAGAATAAGAATCAAGACTTTTTTGGTAGAAGGTTCCTAGGGAATTCATGGCATTAATTATTTTTTTTGGAGATTTTTTTAAGTTTTTGGAAATTTTCAAAATCTGGTGAATTTTTTGATGAAAATTCAAGTTTTTTGGGGAACTTTTTGACAAAAAACCTAGTTTTCGACGATATAACCAAAAATCGACGATTTTTCTGGTGACATTCGATGAGAAATGGTGACCAGAAATCGTCTAGAAAGAGAATGAGCAAAAGTAGAGACAAAGAAAGGGAAGCGTAAGAGGAAAATACATTTTTTCTGCCTTTTATATTAGCTGAAAACGATGTCGTTTTGAGAAGCTGAAAGTGGACAAGATTTACGCATCACCCAAAATCTAACCCGACCCATAGCACATAAACCCGCCAACCCATTTCATTCAACCCTTGTTGAGCCGCTGAGCCAAGCTCAGACCGAGCCGCTTCAACCGTTCCTGTTTCTGCAACCATACCCATTCCAACCGAGCCGAGCCTTATCAAGGTTTTTTTTTCTTTCTTTATCTATTTACTTATTATTTATTAATTAAATTGAAATTATTTATTTATTTATTCAGGTAAGCATTCTTTAATTTTTTAATGATTCTCTTAAAATAAAAAATATTTTTGAGAAAAAATTAAAAGTATCAATTTTTCTTTAAAATAAAATTTTGATAAAAATTTCAAAAAATATTTTTGAGGAAAAGTTGAAAGTATCAATTTTTCTTGAAAATAAAATTTTGATAAAAATTTCAAAACATATTTTTGAGAAAAAGTTGAAAGTATCAATTTTTCTTGAAAATAAAAGAAAAAAAAATCAAAAAACAGTTTTTAGGAAAACTTGAAAGTATCAATTTTTCTTGAAAATAAAATTTTGATAAAAATTTCAAAAAATATTTTTGAGGAAAAGTTAAAAGTATCAATTTTCCTTGAAACTAAAATTTTGATAAAAATTTCAAAAAATATTTTTGAGCAAAAGTTAAAAGTATCAATTTTCTTTAAAAATAAAAATATAAAAATTTCAAAAACAAATATTTTTGAGAAAAAGTTGAAAGTATTAATTTTTCATGAAAATAAAAAAATAAAGATTTTGGAAAAAAAGTATTTTTGAGGAAAAGTTGAAAGTATCAATTTTTCTTAAAAATAAAAAAATAAAGATTTCAAAAAAAGATTTTTAAGGAAAAGTGAAAAGTATCAATTTTTCTTGAAAATTAAAACCCTAAAATGCTTTAAGAAAAAGTTGAAAGTATCGATGTTCCTTGTAAAAAAGCATGAATTTTTTCTAAAACAACAAAAAAAAATCTATATCAAAAGTCGAATTCTTTTTTTTTTTGAAAAATTTTTAATGTTAAATAATACGACGACGGAGCCTCTACAAGAGAAATAATAGTTTTTTTGCATACTTTTGAGGTGAGGAGATTTTCTTAATTTTCTGCTAAAAGTATTGGAGTCAATTAAGAATAATTTCTAATAATTAATTACTTGGTAAAGTCTTTAAGGCTTAATGAATAACACGAAATCAAGCTGGTACCATCTTTTAATGGGCGTTGTGGGGTGCTATAATCTTCATCACACGTAACCGTACTTTTGGACCTAGTTTTGGTTTCGTAGACATTGAATCTATCTTTTAAAGATACCTAAGTTAAACCAAGAGTCAAGCCAGCAAATAAATTCATGTTATCCAGATGCCTAATAAAATTAAACTTTTTGTATAGATTTTTTTATTCACTCATTCTATTTATTTACTTTGTTAACTCTGTCATTCATATGTATGTGCATAATATAAACTCTATACCCGAGTTTTGTCCCTTTAAGAGATAATAAAGTGCCTATGTTTTCATGAGGTTTTAATGCCTCCTAGTGGTTAGCGAAATACTCCCACTCAAATTGAACCTTTTTCGCTTGTAGCCTGTAATGGGTGAAGATTGGGTTGCCTTACTAGTTTATGATGGACAATGGTGTAAGGCGCAATTTGGGAACATCTAGACTTTAACCTTGAACCATATATAATGGACCTTAGAAACACCTAACCTATAGATAAAGCTATCTTCTTCCTTTTAGAATTAACCAAAAACATAGGATTCATTCCTCTTTTTTGTGTGATGCTTTAATTTATTTAGTTATTTATTCATTTATTTCTCTTTATTCAATGTACTAACCTCTTCTCTTATTCATGTTTGCATGATTCATACTCATATTATAAAGTTGATAAAGAATATTTGCCTGAAAGACCATCTTCAACAATGAGTTTTTCATGGACTTCATAGAACAACTAGTTTGCTCTTCATCCGTATTAGCTCCGTACGAGTCACCCAACAAAGTAAAAGTTCAATCAGAAAAGATCTAACAAAAGGAAGGGGATTGTCTACTAATCGATCATGCTTCTACCTTGTTTCAAGAAACATCTATCCTCTTCAAACAAAATAATCTAGAGGATTTAATTGATATATGGAAAAAGATGAGTCCATCAAGACAAGAAGAGTTTTGCCAGAGACATGGGCATATAGCACACCTTCTTACAGTAAATGTCGAGAGTCAACTAATTAAAGCTACAGTATAATTCTGGAATCATTCATACAAGTGTTTCATCTTCAATGAAATTGATATGGCACCAACCATCGAAGAATATTCAACTCTGTTAGGTCTACACCTCAAGGCCCCTGACAAGATATATGTCAAGAAACACAAATCAGGATTTTGTAAGAATCTGGCTTATCTTATGGGGATAAACAAAGAGATTGTGGATTCTCATACAAAGAAGAAACAAGAATAGGTTTGCTTACCTTAAAAGTTTTTTCACGATTTTTTAGTACAACATGCTGACGAAGAGCAGGGGTTAGACATGTTTACCTTGGCCATATATAAAATGGTGATCTTTACAAAGGTTTTGAGGTATATTAAAATAGCAGTGGTTCACTTCTTCGAAAGCGTGATCAATGGCTACAACCCTTCAACGGTGATATTAGCATAAACTATTAGATCTTTGAGTTATTGTCGTCAGAATGGGGGACGTTTCATGGGCTGCATACAACTATTATATTTATGGATGAAAAGCCATTTCGAGTGTAAAAAAAGTACATTATCAAAGCTTTATTTTCGTAATTGAGCTCCAATCAAAGAATTCTGTGAAAGTGAGTAGCCAGAACAAAAGTCTAAAAAAAAATGGATAACTTTCTTACAAAAGCTGACAAGTATCAAAGTAAGATGGTTGGTCCCGTGGATGAATCATGAACCCATGCTATATTAGTATGGGGATAACACTGTGGTCCTACTTTTGGGTCTATGAGGAGCAACAAGTTATACGCCACTTTTAGTGAGAAGATAGTTTGGAGTAGAACAATTCATTCCCATGACACATAAGCTTTACTAGTCAAATTTTTCTCATAATGAGCCAAAAACATTTCTGAGGATGAATGATGTGATTAAAGTATGGAAAAACCCTACAGAATGAGTCTTAGATTGTTCACTAATAAGTTCACCTATGGATACCTAGGCTGAAAAACGAGACGAAGATAAGAAGTGGTATTCACTCTTGAAGGTTTCCAACAACCAACAGGAGAAAAGCTTAAAGAAATACCATCAAAAGTGAAGCTCGCAAAAAAAGAATTCGAGATCGAAAAGGATAGGCTAAAGCAAGAAATCTAGAAACTTTAAGATGAAAAAGATCAATGGAAAGATAAAGTTGAAAAACATGAGGTCAAAGTTTACAAGATTGCCAAGAAGCGTGATATAGCTATTAAATACCTAACGGAGCTACACTAAAAACATAAAAAGTTATGTGTAAAGGTCAATGCCAAAGAGATAACAATTGCTGAGCTGACTAATAAGAATGAGCAATTGAAGTAAGAATATGCTGAATTATAGAAAGAAAGTACCCAAGTGCAAACAGAAAATAATATGTTGAATAGTTACATAAACAGGTTGCGACAAATGTTGAATGAACAAGAAAAATACATCGCTGCATTGGCCAAAGAGCATAGAGAATTATCATACCAACTATGGTGTGGTAAAAGGGAAAACTTGAGAAGACAGAGGTACATCGAGCATTTAACAACCCAAATTTGCAAAATGGTATATAAAGCAAGAGAAATGGTCGAAGAAGCAGAAGCATTGAAGCAAGTGGTGGCCCTAGTAGGGAAACATAGACAGTGTCTGTTAAATTTCATTGAGGAAGCAAGAGACTAGTATGAGTAGATCAAACGATTATATGGTTATAACTCTATGATGATAAATTTTATGTAAATAAAGTTCTTTGAAATAAATGAAATCTTTTGGTTGAACACTACCTTAAGGCAAATGTTCTTTGCATCCATGCATTTTCATTCATTGCATTCTCATTCATTATATTTAACAAAATAATCATTTTAGGTTTTCATGAAATAGTCATATAAACGTGCTAATTCTAATATATGGTATTAAAGGTTCAAGGATAGCTTGACCATCGATGAATTCGAGCCAACCTACACGTCACCCATATAATACTCAATCGCGAGCAAGATAAATGAAACAGGAACAAAATACCCATATAGACAAGATCGAGAAAGTTCAAGAAGAGATAAAGAAGAAGTTGACAAAGTTGATAGAAATGTTGAAAAAATTGGATAAAGGTAAAACAGTAGAAGAAACCCCTAATTTGAATGAAAGATAAGATATTGTGGATCCTTTATATCCCCATGGGTTCAGTCCAAACCAAGATCAATCTTCTCAAGAGACATAGGCCCCACACATACCATTTTCTAGGGCATATACTTACACCTATCATAAAGTACCATATTGCAGTTACACTAACCCCACCTTTGGGGTAAAGATAGTAGATCCAGTTGAAGTCCCTGATTTTGATGACCTTAAGGAAAAATAAAGGTTGAAAGCAAAAACCTCTAAGGTAATTGAAGAGTTAAGCTTCCAACAAAAAATAAATATTTTAGAGGAAAGAGTTCGAGCCATTGAGGGTATAGATTATTTTGGCTCTATGGATGCAGTCTAATTATGTTTAGTTTCAGATGCGGTTATCCCACCAAAGTTTAAAGTCCATGAATTTGAAAAGTTTGAATGGCCATCCATGCTCACGACAAGAAATTATTGATGCATATCTTTCAAGATAGCCTTACAGGCTTCGTAGCAAGGTGGTACGTGCAGTTAGATCAAGCCCATATCTGATCTTATAATGACTTGACAAAAGCATTTACAACCCAATATAGACACATTATGGACTTACCATATGACCGACTCTCTTCACAAAGTATGGAAAAGAAAACCATAAAAAGTTTCAAGCAATATGCTTAAAGATTGAGAGATATTGTTTATCAAGTCTAACCACCTTTCACAGAAAAAGAGGTAACTGTGTTTTTTGTCAGTTCTCTTAAGTCTCCCTATTATGAAATATTAATAGGAAATACTACGAAGAATTTTACCGACATGGTTATATTAGGCGAGATGATTGTAAATGCCATTAAGAATAGTAAATTAGATGAAAGAGAGACAACTAGTGCAAAGAAGAGTAGCCCATCTAAGAAGAAAAAAAAGAAACTCATGCTGTGAGTTATAAGGGCCAACAGTTCAGAGGTTATGTTCCTTTTTATAACCTGCCTATGTATCTAGCCCAAGCAGCCACTATCCACTACCCATATCACATACCAATAAGTCTACCGACCAATCTTTCAACCAAACCACCTGTATATATATACAATTCATCCACCATACCTCAAGCAAGATTTACCCCTAAACAGAATACCCAGCTAAGTAATTCAAGAGGGTCACAAAATAACCAAGAGAAGGTCACATTTGACCCAATTCCCATGCCTTATGTAGACCTACTCCCACAGCTCATGAAAAAAAATTTAGTAGCTTGTGTCCCTGTAGATCCTGTGAAACCACCTTTCTCTAAATGGTATGACCCAAATGCTCATTGTGATTCGTGGAGAAAAATTTAGTAGCTTGTGTCCCTGTAGATCCTGTGAAACAACCTTTCCCTAAATGGTATAACCCAAATGCTCATTGTGATTATCATTATGGGGTTACAGGCCATTCCATGAAGAACTGTATCTCTTTGAACCACAAGGTACAAAACTTGATAAAAAAGGGTTTGATAAGCTTTGAAGAAGAAAGGGCACCTAATGTCAATGGTAAACCTCTACCAACCCATCTTGGGGCAACAATTAATGTCATACATAGGGATCAAACCAGCAGGATCAAAAGAAGGGTAGATGAGATTAAGACCCCTTTAGATGAGGTGTTTAATGCCTTATTGAGAGTAAAGATACTATAACCAATGGACCCATATACTAACCGTGGATAGTACATCTGACCTAAAGGTGTAAATACCATAAGGGAGCTATGAGGCATTCGATTGAAAACTATGATCAGTTTTGTCAAATTCTGTAACAATTGATGGATTCATTCCAAATTGAGTTTTACAAAGATGCAAAAAGCTCAAGAAATGTAGAGGTATCCACCATCGAGTAGGTTTCAAAACCCACATTGAAACCAATGATAATATATTACAAGAAGCTAAAGCTAATAGAGAGTCAACCTATCTCTAAACCAGTTATAACTTTCAAGATCCTTAGTCTTTTCTCATACCAGAATAATAAGGTAGTACCATAAAAATACAACGTGAGGTTATAACAATAGGGTCAAATGAAAGAGATATATCAAGCAATTTTGATATAGCAAATATAACTGGAGTGGGTGGCATGACTAGGACCGGAAGGTGTTACTCTCTAAAAATGGTAGAGAAAGCTAGAAAAGAGAAAACAAAAGTTAAAAAAGAAGAAGGGAATAAAAAAGATTCTAAGGCAGTGCCAAGTCAAGAGTACCAAAAACTTATTTTTAAAAAAGAAACTTGTGAGTTCTTAAGGTTAATCAAGCATAACGAGTATAGTGTTATAAAACAGTTGAATAAAATACCAGCTAAAATCTCATTTTTATCCCTATTGCTGAATTTAGAGCCTCACCGTAATGATTTATTAAAGGTCTTGAATCAGGCGTACATATCCCATAATGTATCTGTGGAATACATAGATAACTTTATGGAAAATCTAGTAGCCTCAAACTACATTATTTTTAATGATGATAAAATTCATCTTGATGGAGGAGAAAGCACTAAAGCTCTTCATATTACAGTCAGATGTAAGAGCCACACAATGATGAAAGTTTTTATTGATAGTGGCTCTATGATTAATATGATGCCTATGTCCACCTTGACTAGGTTACCTGTTGACATGTCTCATATAAAAACTAGCTATATGATCGTTAGAGCTTTTAATGGAGCTATACGAGAGGTGGTAGGTGACATTGAACTATAACTACAAATCAAGCCACGTAATTTCAACGTCAAGTTTCAAGTGATAGATATTTCACCATCGTATAGCTATTTGTTAGGGAGGCTATGGATTCATATGGCAGGTGTTATCCCATCCCTACTACACCAGAAGATAAAGTTCATTGTCGAAGGGAAGCTGGTGAGTGTATCAAGAGAAAAAGATCTACTAGTGACCTAGTCAATAAATACCCCATATGTGAAAGCTATAGATGAGGCTGTAGAGTGTTCTTATAGATCTTTTGAGTTCATTAATGCAATTATGTAGGTGAAGGATCTAAGTTGTATACACCATAATTGTCAGCCACTACCAAGATGGTTGTTAAGCATACGATTGGAAAAGGGTGGCATCCCAAAAAAAGATTAGGAAAGAAACAGTAAAGAATTCAGAAGCTACCAGCTGTGGTCAACAATCAAGAAAGATTTGGTTTGGGGTATAAGCCTACCAAAGAGGATAAAAAGAAGTTGATTAAAAGTAAAAAAGAGAAAAAGATGAATAAGCTTAAAAGATAAGAGCTAGAGTAAAAAAAATGATTATTTCTTATCTTTATGACACTTTTTGATTAGGGGAATGTATCTATCCTAGAGATGACAACTGGGATATGGGGCTAGAAGAACCTTTTTTTGAACTTACCATTCAAATGGTAGACGAGAAGGCATTTGTTGGGTAGGATAAAGAGCTGTTGGTGTATCCAACCCCGTAAGGTTCAGAGTTAAAGAATTGGGAAATCATTGAGCTGCCTATTATCTTTGAATCTTTCCAAAAGTAATGTAGTGAATAAAATTCCTATACTTTTGCCCAAAAGTACTAGGATTATTTTATTTTATATGGGCCATTCATTCATTTCAATAAAAAGATTGATATGATGCATTTTTATTTTTTCTTTCCATTTTTTAATTTTCATTTCATACATATTGCTGACATTTCTCTTTTCTTACTTACTTTTAGGTACCCAAATAATAAATATGAAGATAATCATGATAGTAACCCAGGGTTTAATTTCAAAAATCCAATATATTCTGGTAAATTTGATCATGAAGAGAACTCAGATGATGACACTTTACCTCCTGACTTAGTGAAATTGGTAGAACAAGAGAAGAAACCAATTGAACCTCACCAGAAAAATACTAAATTAATAAATCTGGGAGATGATATTAATAAAAAAAAAGTTAAAATGGGCATGTCATTACCCCTAAATGATAGGCAAAGATTAAAAGAATTACTTTGTGAATATGTGGATGTCTTTGCATAGTCTTACCAAGACATGCCTAGGCTTAGTATTGAAATAGTAGAGCATAAGCTACCTTTAAAGCCAGAGTGTAAGTTGATGTAGCAGAAATTGAGACGAATGAAGCCTGAAATATTATTAAAGATTAAAAAAAAGTGAAGAAATAGTTTGATGTAGGTTTCTTAGAGGTGGCTAAGCGAACATAGTCCCAATATTGAAGAAAGATGGAAAAGTTCGGATATGTGTCGACTATCAGGATTTGAATAAGGCAAGCCCAAAAGATAACTTTTCCTTACCTCACATTGATGCCCTAATAGACAATATGGCCAAACACTCAATAATTTCTTTTATGGATGGATTTTTGGGGTATAATTATATTAGGATGGCTAAGGATGACATGGAAAAAACTACATTCGTCACTATTTGGGGAACTTTCTATTACAAAATAATGCCTTTCGAGTTGAAAAATGCTGGGGCCACTTACCAATGAGCCATAGCAACTTTCTTCCATGGCATGATGCATAAAGAAATAGAAGTGTACATGGATGATATGATCGTAAAGTCTAGAGAATGAAAAGATCATATTGCCAACCTCAGAAAATTATTTGAGAGGTTGAGAAAATTTTAGCTGAAATTGAACCAATCAAATGCATATTCAAGGTTAAGTCAAGAAAGCTGTTGGGTTTTGTAATCAGTGAAAGAGGAATAGATGTAGATCTTAATAAGATTCGGGCCATCCAAGACTTGTCACCTCCATGCACACCAATAGAGGTACGAGGTTTTTTAAGGAGATTGAATTATATATCTTAATTTATTTATCAGCTCACTCTTAAATGTGATCATATTTTCAAACTCCTTCATAAACATAGCTCTGGCAAATGGGATGATGAATGTTAAAAAGTTTTTGATAAAAGAGTATCTATTAAATCCGCTTATGCTAGTACCACCTATTCTAAGAAAATCATTGATTCTATATTTAACTATGAACAAAGACTCAATGGGATGTATACTGGGGCAACAAGATGAGACAAGCAGAAAAGAGCAAGCCATCTATTATTTAAGTAAAAAATTTACTAACTATGAGTCAAAGTATTCCTCATTGAAAAAGATGTGTTATGCCTTAGCTTGGACGACTCGTAGGCTTAGGCAATATATGCTATGCTATACCACATAGCTCATAGCAAAATTAGATCCTCTCAAATATGTTTTCAAAAAATCTTCACTATCTGAAAGAATTGCTTGATGACAGGTACTATTTTTTGAATATGATATTGTTTGCGTAACTCAAAAAGTAATTAAAAAAATACCATAGCTGAATTTTTGACAGAATGGACAGCTAATGATTATGAGCCAATAAAGCTTAATTTTTTGGATAAAGACCTGATAGTTGTTTTCCAAGTTGATAGGGAAGAATCTATTGAGCAATCTTGGAAGATGTACTTTGATGAAGCTGTAAACGCTTTAGGACATGGAATTAGAGCAATCTTGATTCTCTAGAAGGGAGTTATATCCTTATCACAGCAATGCTGAACTTCAATTGCACTAATAATGTAGCTAAATATGAAGCCTGTGTTATGGGCTTACAAGCTGTAATGGAAAGAAAAATCAAAGTACTAGAAGTCTATAGAGACTCAGCCTTAGTTATTTACTAGTTAAGAGGAGAATGAGAGACAAGAGATGCAAAGCTGATAAAATATCACAAGTATGTCACTGTCTTGGTTAAACAATTTGAAAAGATTCAATTTGAACATCTACCTAGAAAAGATAATTAAATTACTGATACCCTAGCCACATTAGCAGCTATGATCAAAGTGAAGACAGATATTGAAATTCAACTCATAAAGCTTGATGTGAGAGAATTTCTAGCACATTGTTCAAATATCAAAGAAGAGGTTGATGAGAAGCTTTGGTATCATAACATTTTACAGTATCTGAAGAATCAACAATACCTAGAGCATGCTACAAAAAATGATAAGAGGATCATTAGGAGATTAGCCATGGATTTTTTCTTTGACAAAAATATCTTATATAAGAAGAATGGAGATCTAGTTCTCTTGAGATGTGTGAATACAACAGAGGCATAAAAGATCATGAAAAAAGTTCATGATTAGAGCTGTGGAGCTCATGCAAGTGACTATATGATGGCAAGACAAATTATGAGGGTAGGGTATTACTGGTCAACCATGAAAAGTGACTGTATAGATTATGCTAGAAAATGCCATAAGTGCCAAATCTATGTAGATAAAATAAATGCCCCTCTAAATGCTCTAATGTCATAGTCCCTTTATGGCCATTTTTTATATGGGGCATGGATGTTATCGGTCTCATCGCACTGAAGGCTTCAAATGGACATAGGTTCATTTTCGTAATAATTGACTATTTTCACCAAATGGGTTGAAGCTGCATCATATGCTAGTGTAACTAAATCGATAATATGTAAGTTTATTGAGAGAGACGTAATATGTAGATATGGGCTCCCTGAAAGAATTATCTCAGATAATGCCAAGAATCTTAATAGCAAGATGATGAAAAAGATATGTGTCTAATTTAAGATCAAGCATCACAATTCGGCATCTTACCGTCTAAAAATGAATGGGGTAGTAGAAGCAACAAATAAAAATATTAAAAAGATTCTTGAAAAAAATGACTGAGACCTATAAAGATTGGCATGAGAAGTTACATTTTGCTTTGCATGCTTATCGGACATCAGTACGAACTTCTACTAAGGTAACCTCATTTTCTTTGGTCTATGGGATGGAAGCGTGCTACCAGTAGAAGTAAAAATTCCCTCTTTGAGAATCCTAAAGGAAGTTGATTTGAAAGAAGCTGAATAGATTCGAGAGTGTTACGAGCAATTGAATTTTATTAAGAAAAAAAAAATTGCCAGTACTATGTCATAGGTAGTTATACCAGAAAAGAATGATGTAGGCACATGACAAGAAAATTTGACCCTGATGTTTTCATGAAAAAGAGTTGGTTCTAAAAAGGATTCTCCCAAGTCAACATGACAATAGAGAAAAATGGACTCTAAATTAGAAAGGTCCGTATGTTGTTAAAAATGTGTTATCATGGGAGCTTTAATCATGGCAGAAATGGATAGAGAAGACTTGCCCAATCTAATAAATTCAGATGCTGTGAAGAAATACTTTTCTCAACAAAAAAAAGCTCAAATTGAAAACCCATAAAAGGTGGTTTGAGTTAAAAAAAATTAAAAAAAAAAAAGAAAAAATGGCTTAAATTGAAAACTTGTAAAGGGCGATTTGAGTTCAAAAAAAAATAAAAACAAAAAAAGAGAAAAAAGAAAAAGGGCTCAAATTGAAAACTTGTAAAAGGCAATTTTAGTTCAAAAAAATAAAAAACAAAAAAAGAGAAAAAAAAAGAGCTCAAATTGAAAACCTGTGAAGGGTAGTTTGAGTTAAAAAAAAAAAATAAAAAAAAAGCTCAAATTGAAAACCCGTAACGGGCAGTTTGAATTTCAAAAAGGGAGGGCTTGAATTGAAAACCCCACGAAGAGCAATTTAAGGATATCTAAATTGAAAGCCCGAAAAGGTAGCATAGAGGTTTGAGACATTACTTTGGTGATGGGCAAGTGTGATTTAATGAACTCAACAAGATCAAGGATTCCAGTTGGATGGTTTTGGAAGAGAACTCTAGGTTACTTTGATCATGATTATTTGACAACCTTTTTTAGCCCATCTTTGTAACTCAGTCCCATTCAATCAATAAAATCCATTTTTTTCTTGATGACAACGCTGACTTCTTTTATTGTTTTATTTATTTTTTGTCTGCCTTTTAGTCGAGTCAAAAAAAATGTGTATTTGCTTTACATCTGTTGTTATATTGAAATGATAATGAATGAACAAATAATGATATGAAAATTCTCTTCATTACTCTGGAAAGCTAAGAGTGGCATGGGTAAGCGAAATGAGAGCAATGGAAACTTAGTGAAATGGTGATCTTAGTTTGGCCGAAGCTAAAAGACAATGATAGTTTAATTCCTTAACCGAATATGTTTAGAAGTTAAAGGATCCATCACTGACAAAAATGAAAACAGCAAAAAGCTTGAGAATCTTTTTACCATAATCAGATAAGCCTAATATCTCATAACATTTCATGTAGGCATTCTAGGAAAGTTGGCATTTCATAACACTTCAGGTATGCATGTCATTTGCTTTTATAAAAAGGTGTCCAAACCCCATAGATAATTGGAGTTGTCAAGAATGAACGGTAGTTATTTTAAATACAACCTGTACTAACGTATTATAACTTAGTCTAAGTTATTCATTTTAAGCTTCGGTTCAGTCTAAGTCTTTCAGTTTTGGATTTTGACTTTTGTCAAATCCTTCTTAGTTTAAGTTATTCATTTCAGGCTTTGGTTCAATCCTGATCTTTCTATTTTGGATTTTAACTTTTGTCAAATCATTCTTAGTCCAAGTCATTCATTTCAGACTTCAATTCAATCCAGGTCATCCTATTTTTAAATTTCGGCATATACCATATCTTTCTTCGACTTAGCCTAAGTTATTCATTTTAAACTTCGATTTAATCTAGGTCATTCTGTTTTTAAATTTTGACATATGTCAGATCCTTCTTTGGCCTAGTCCAAGTTATTTATTTCAGACTTCGGTTCAATCCAAGTCATTCTATTTTCAAATTTTGACCTATGCCAGATCATTCTTCGACTAAGTCCAAGTTATTCATTTCAAACTTCTATTTAGTCCAGGTTTTTCAGTTTTGGATTTTGACTTTTGTCAAATCTTTCTTAGTCTAAGTCATTCGTTTCAGGTTTCGGTTCAATCTAGGTTTTTCTGTTTTGGATTTTGACTTTTGTCAAATTCTTCTTAGTTTAAATTATTTGTTTCAGATTTCGATTCAATCTAGGTCATTCTATTTTTGGATTTCGACATATGCTAGATCCTTCTTTGGCCTAGTCTAAGGTATTCATTTCAGACTTCGGTTCCATCCAGGTATTTTGTTTTTAGATTTTGACTTATGTCAAATTATTTTTCGGCTTAGTCCAAGTATTCGTTTCATACTTCTGTTTCATTCAGGTCATTTTATTTGATTTTGACTTATGCCAGACTTTGGCTCAGACCAAGTCATTTTGCTTTTGGATTTCAACCTATGCTAGATCCTTCTTTAGCTTAGTCTAAGTTGTTTTATTTTAGACTTCAATTTGATACAGGCTTGTGCCGAGTCTTTTTTTGACTTAGTCCAAGTCGTTCATCTCAAGTTCTGGTTCAATTTGAATGTTCTTATCTTTAGATCACATTAGCCCAACTTGTTCTTTTTTTTTTGTATTAAGTCCTAATGGGTGTCTATGTCTTTGCATAATTTATGTTTCATAGAAAATATGCAAAGAGAGGCAACTGTAGACACTTGTTTTATATTTTATTTATTTGTTGATTTTATTTTATTTTATTTTTCGAATAAGCTAATGAAAATTTAAGAAAATAAATAAATAAATAAAAGTAGAGTTTTAATCCTAGTAAAATGCTAGAATTAAAACTTTAAATTTTGAAGCTAGGAGCAATCTAGAAGGGTTTTTGAAAAACAGAGATAAACAGGTCTGAAGATAGAAAATTTTGATTTTCAAATCCTCGTGTAATCTAGTGAATGAAGGCCTATATATAAACCCCAGCAATCACAAAATAAAACATAAAGAAAAAAATGGAAAAAACAGGAGAATAAGAATCAAGATTTTTTTGGTAGAACATTCTTGGGGAATTCATGGCATTAATTGTTTTTTTTTAGGTTTTTCTAAGTTTTTTGGATTCTAGAAATTTCTAGAATCCAATGAACTTTCCAATGAAACTTCAAGTTTTTCGACGAATTTTTAAGCAAAAAACTTAGTTTTCGACGATATAACCAGAAACCGATGATTTTTTCGACGACATTCAAAGAGAAATGGCGATCGAAAGAGAGAGAAAGAGCAAAAGTAAAGAGAGAGAAAAAAAAGTGCTAAGGAAAAGAAATTTTTTTTGCCTTTTATATTAGCTGAAAACAACGCCATTTTGAAGAGTTAAAAATGGACAGGATCCATGCGTCACCCGAAATTTGACCCGACTCGCAGCGCATGACCCATCAACCCGTTTCATTCAGCCCCTGTTAAACCGTTGAGCCGAGCCTCAGACCGAGCTGTTTCAGTTGTTCCTGTTTCTGAAGTCACACCCATTCCAACCGAGCCAAGCCGTATCAAGACTTTATTTTATCTATTTATTTATTTATTATTTAATTATTAATTAAATTAAAATTATTTATTTTTTTATTTGAACAATCATTCTTTAATTTTTCAATGATTCTATTAAAATAAAAAATATTTTTGAGAAAAAATTGAAAGTATCAATTAATTTTTCTTTAAAATAAATTTTTGATAAAAATTTCAAAAAACATTTTTAAGGAAAAGTTGAAAATATCAATTTTTCTTGAAAATAAAATTTTGATAAAAATTCGAAAAAATATTTTTGAAGAAAAGTTGAAAGTATCAATTTTTTTAAAAATAAAATAAAATAATTTCAAAAAACATTTTTCAAAAAAAGTTGAAAGTATCAGTTTTCCTTAAAAATAAAATTTGATAAAAATTTCAAAACATATTTTTTAGGAAAAGTTGAAAGTATCAATTTTCCTTGAAAATAAAATAAAAATTTTCAAAAAATATTTTTAAGGAAAAGTTGAAAGTATCAATTTTCTTTTAAAATAAAATTTTGATAAAAATTTCAAAAAATATTTTTGAGGAAAAATTAAAAGTATCAATTTTCCTTGAAAATAAAATTTTGATAAAAATTTCAAAAAATATTTTTGAAAAAAAGTTGACAATATCAATTTTCCTTAAGAATAAAAAAAATAAAGATTTCAAAAAAGGATTTTTAAGAAAAAGTTGAAAGTATCAATTTTTCTTGAAAATAAAAATCCTAAAATGCTTTTAAGGAAAAATTAAAAGTATTAATTTTTCTTGTATAATATGAATTTTTTATAAAACAACAAAAAAAATCTATATCAAAAGTCGAATTTTCTTTTCTCTTTTTTTCTTGAAAAATTTTTAATGTTAAATAATCCAACGACGGAACCTTTGCAAGGAAAACAACAGTTTTCTTGCATACTCTTGAGGTAAGAGAATTTTCTTAATTTTTTGTCAAAAGTATTCGAGTGAATTAAGAATAATTTTCAATAATTAATTATTTGATAAAGTCTCTAAGGCTTAATGAATAACATGAAATCGAACTGATACCATCTTTCAATGGGCATTGTGGGGTGCTATAACATTCCTTACATATAACTGTACTTTCAAACCTGATTATGATTTTACAAACATTGAATCTACCTTTTAAAGATACTTAAGTCAAGTTTAAGATTTATCTTTAAAAATGGACAGATTCAGTTTAATGGCCAATCGCACCTAAATAAAAAAGATTGGTGGTGACTCTTCAAATCAATGTCTAACGATAGGTCTATGGATCTGGATGTTATGACATTAATGAAATTACTTAAATATTTATTAATTATGTTTTTCATCTTTCACTTTTTTTATTTTTTATTTTTAACAAGTTTTATCGAAAATAAATTTTTAAAAGAATGTGAAAATAATTAGACATATATCCCAAATAGTTCAATAAATTTTGAAAATTCATTTTTTGTAAAAAAGTAAATTATTTATCAAAAATTTATTTTTGAAAGTGAACAAAAGTTATCAAAAATTTATTTTCGATAATTTTTTAATGTATCATAAATTCATTTTCAAAAAACAATACAATAATTTGAAAATGCATTTCCAAAAATAATTTTTTTTTAGAATTATAATTTTTTTAATTTTCGAAAGTAAAGCAATTATTGATTTAACTTCTAGTAACTATTCTCTTTGTTAGTCCATTTTGGCTCGATAAAATCAAATGGTTAGATAGTATTAGAGAATTTTTTTTCATATAACACTTTTACCATTACTGATAGTGATATTCTAATTGTCAGGAAATATTTCTTTTTGATTGTTATAACCATGTTATAGGTTCCTGTTCAATGTGAAACTGAGAGACAAATTATCCAAAGCTAAATTATTTTCACTCAACCACCTAAGAAACATAAGTTCTTTCATTTGTGAAATCAAGTAAGTAAATTCCCAGACAAATAACTCAGATTGAAAATGACATGCAGATCTATGTACTTTCCTCTATGGAGTTATGACATTCAATATTCTTTAAAGATTACATTACAATTATAAGGAGAAGAGAAATTTTTTTTCAAAACAATACATTAACACTTTTTTCTTAGGCCATTTAACTAGTTGAGGAAAGAAAAATAACTGAATGATTAAAAAATAGAAAACCTTAAACCCCGACGAGACTCCCTCCTATAGGGTGTATTACAATAAGAAAAATGATCAAATCAGATCTTATGATCCATGGGGCTTCTGTTGTCTGAACTCATGTTTAAACTTATGTTTATCAACACTCACCACGACTGTTTAGCAAAAACACCACTTTAACCAACACACTAATTGCTAATGCATCTTCCTTGTCCATAGCACAACCACACACCTATCATCATCCATAACCATAAGCCCTTCAAACCTCCCACTATTCCCTCCAAAACATATACTATCACGCCCCAAATCGAGGCATAACACGGCCATATTACCTTGAAAAAAATCTCAAAGTAATACGAAGCCTTCTTTCTTAAACATTCTAAAATTCTTCAATAAAACAATATACCAAGTAAAATTCATATCTTTAATCCAACTGATGATATATCTTTATATATCCAAATACAAACCATATAAAATACAAAACTGCCTCTTAAAATCTCATTGGCCAATATATTCTCCGACGATTAAGTAATCTTACCCATTTCATCTTCTAGCTTCATACAAGACTAACCAAACTTATCACTTAGTCATCTGTAAAGAAAAAGTAAAAGGAGAATGAGCAAACCACAGCTCGGTAAGTATAGGCTCACACACCTTACCAGATCAAGCATCGTTTTCTTACACATCATATAGATCATTCAAAACATTCATCAAATCATAATATCAAAACATTTCAAGATCATCGTTTTGTCAAATATTTCATAAATTCATAAATCAATGTCAAAATATATCACTTTATAAATCATTGCAAAATATGTTATCATTAAAATATCATAATCAAACCAAATCATGGATCAATCATTAAAATCATCATTATCATTCAAATCGTTAGCTACGGTCACTGCTATAACCCGTGACATTAGCCGTATCGACAATTTCATTCTCATGATCATTACTAACTATTATAACCCGTTAGCCAGGGCTTACGCTAACTACTATTACCCGTTAGCCAGGGTCGTAGAACTAAGTTCTGGTGTCGATGATCCCACTTCCCAGGGATGTAAAAACGTAGCCATCACAAAATCATTCTTTAAATATAAATCATTTTCTCATTTCATTCATAAGCATGATCCATCATTTACATAGCAAAAACACAAAATAATCATATGCTTGATCCTATTTTCATACATCGAAAATAAAGAAATAAAACATTCTTTCATTTAGAAACATATATATACATAGATTCGAAAACAAGCAAAGTGTGTGAGATTCTACTTACCTCCATTCGATTCCACTACTTAGTTTTTCCCCCAAAATAATTAATGGCCTATCCAAGATCGTTTCAACAGATTAGAATTTAATCAACCCTTTTTGAGACCATTTAAACAAAAATCAACTAAGTTACACAAAGGGTTAACTTAACTAATTAATACTGGCATCTTGACCTCTTTTCATTAAAACAGTCATATCTCAATATATCCAAATCGGAATTATGATCTCTTTAATGCGTTAGAAACTAGACTTGATAAGCTTTCTAACCATATATGGCTCATCTCGTGATTCCTTGTGGATTAATTATAACAATTTTTGAAATCCACGTCATATGCTGCTGCCAAACAGCCTGTATACCTTCTAATAAAAATTATGTATTTATTCACAGGAAACTCCAAATTCAATTCCGCTTGTTTCATTGGAAAGTAGACTCAATAAGCTTTCCAAACATATATGGATTAATCTGTAAATCCTTGTATACAAATTAAGAAAAATTTCGTAATTCAACCCTGATGCTGCTGTCTTACAGCCTATGTATCCTTAAGTTAAAATTAGACAACTCTTCATAGAAAACTCGGATTTGACTTTCGTTTATTTCATTAGAAACTAGATTCAACATGCTTTCCAATGATATATAATAATCACAGCAATAATCTATCCATTAATACAAAATTCTATTTTAATTCATTATTACAGATCACAATATCTCATCCAAAAATAGAATTTCTCCTTCAATCTTTAAAAACTCAAATCCTTACTTTCAACCTTCAAACTCTATTCAATAATCATCAATAACTCTTAAGAACATGAAATAAACAAAGCCCAGTAATTTACCCAAATAGATCATCAAGATTAATGAAGGATTTTATGATTTTTCTTGATTTTTCTCTCAAAACTTCAACTCCAAATAATAACAATCAACTTGATATTTCTTTTCAAATAAAAAGAGGGCATGTACTCACCTTTAAGGGATTAACTTGATTGTAGCCTTTGATTGTGAATCTCCAACTTGATTTTTTTCATATTCTCTAACCCTAAAGAAGATGAAGAAGAAGAACTCTATTTCCTTTATGTTTCACGATAGTTAGGTTTTCTTTCATCTAATACTTCAGTCCTTTTTCTTTTACTAAATAATGTCTTAATAAACTGATGGGCTTTAATATTAGTCTAGCCCAATTATTATTTGGGCTAGGGTATTACATATACACGAAATCCCAAAAGTTAAACACACATAACAATCAACAAACAATCCATCTTATATTGATTAAAAACCATGCAATTCAACACCAACTATGTATTGAAACAATATAATTGAAAAGCGATACAACAAATTAAGAATTTTCAGAGGATAATTGGAACCTCTAGGTAGTTGGGAAGCAAAAAAAAAAAAAAGTCAATGAATTAGTTTGCATGGAAAGATATATTCTATATTGAAACCATGTTACAAACTATTAAATGCATTTAGTAACCTTTGTTGAACACATCCTCATTTACCTTATCTTGTGAAATTGTTTCTCACCTGGATTCCTGGACTCCTTTTTCTTCCCCAAAAAAACTTCAAACCCAGCAACAAATGCCTTCTTCTCAAATCTCAATATACAATATAAAAAGTGTAAAACCTCTTTTTTTTTTTTTCAAAAAACTTAGAAGCAGTGACAATTGACAAATTCTTAATACCAACCACTTTAAATAAGTACCCTAGTAACATCTTACAGTTTAAAGTAGTGACATTTGCATTCAGTCCCATACACATCAAATCATCCCCATTTCCCCCCATTCATACCATTAGCAAACACCAAGATTCAGGCAAATATGTCATCATATTCAACTCCCAAAAAAAAATTCAAATATACTTAAAACCTTACAAAAACAAAAGCCAACAATATCTTTAAAAATATGAGAAACCAAATAAAAGAAATAATTTTTGAAGTGAACACTCAAAAAACATAACACAATTCTTGAAGTGATTTACCTGGTTCATCATTAATGCCACGAAAACCATGAAAATGAGTGGAATGGATTTGATCAAGTGAGTGAAATGGATGTTTACAACTTTATGTACATGGTCACTAGTGTTAGTGGTGAAACCAATTCTGTTTGCCTAGGATAAGAAGTTGATGACCTAATGAAAGTGGGTGAAGCTAGTCTCTAAAAAATAACACTGGTTTGGACAAGCTCCACTTTACTACTTTATCCACTTCCACTAGGCATCAACTTCTTCTCTTAGACAAAGCAGTACCAAGCTTCAAGGAACCACCAACACTAGTGATCATGTGAAGAAGTTACAGTTACCTACAATGAACGATTCTTGGGACATGGATTTACATGAGTAAGGAAACTATGTTAAATTAGATACCCTTACATTTGCTCGGTAATTTTTTTGGAAAACTTCTTCAATGTACCAAAAATCTATTGCTAGAAGTTTTTAAAAGTTTTCAAAAATGGATGTCTAGAAGCCTTTAAGAACTTCTAAAAATTAATTGATTGTCGAAAGTTCTCAAAGGCTTTTGGATATCTATTTTCAGAAACCTTTAAAATCTTTTGATAATGGATTTCCAAAAATTCTTAAAATCTTTCGGATATAAATTTTTGAAAATATTTAAGAACTTTCGGAAGTCCATTTTCGAAAGTTTTGAAACCCTAAACCTAAACATTTCAACATTAAAAAACATACGAAATAAACAGCAAATCAAATGAAAAAGCAAAAAGAACAAACAATTTACCTTTGATTTTATACTTTTCAATTTCAAATGAATGAAATTTAACTTGATTTAGGGCTTCAAATCCTAGGTTTAGGATTTAGGTTTGGGGTGTGGGGGAAAGGAAAGTGTGAGGGAAAGGAGATGAAGTGTTTGAGTTTTAGATAAATTTGTGTTTTGGGTGGGTTGAGTAAATAATGAGATGTTAAAAGCAGAGGATGTGAAGTAAAAGATAAGGTGCAAATAGTCTTCATTCTCATTTAAATATTAGCTTATATGTTAATGGATTGTGTAAGTTCAATATTATTTTTTAATTTGTCGTACTGACACAACCTATAAAGGTTAGAATATGATCCTGCATGGCACATAACTTATAATTCTCATGAGTTGTGCCGTATCGAATATAACACTACTTTTCATATTGAGTTGAATCAAACATAATCCATTAATATATTTTAAATTTTAATTATTTTTTAAAATTTTTTTTCTATTATTATTAAAAATAATATGCGAGAGATAAATAAACACATAATAAAATTTAAAAAAAAAACACATAATTTACGTGGTTTGGCAAAATATTTACACCTACAATGATAGATAATAAAATCTACTAAATAAAAATATTGAAATTATAATCCTAATATTTAAAAATAAAAACACACACACACATCATTTATCCAATGTCAAGTAATATACATATAAGTAACTAAGGCTTAAACAATTGGTCCATATATCATAAGTAAAATATAAAATTCTAAAGGAAACTTTTGATAATTCGATATTAAATTTTCTTTATAAGAAAAAATTATTTTAAAAGCATATGATCTAACAATATTTCTTGAAATTGTTTTATAATTGGATGGTATATCATTACTAATTGAATCATTTAAACGTTCATCATCTATAAAAATAAATGATTGCTCAAACAGTACTATAAATTTAACTAATTGATTATGCTAATTATCTTATGATAAATAAAATGCACCTAAAAACCATTAGAATACTGACTAAATATAATTTGTACAAGATCATTAGAACTGACAGATACAACTTTGTGTTTTTTCTTATGCCATTTGCAAACAATCAATCCATCATTTTATAGTAAAACTAAAATCTTTATATATAAAACATATATATGTTATAAGTTTGAAGATTTTCATAACTTTTAAAAGAATGTTAATTTTTTTCACATAAATTTAAATGAATAAAAATAATTTATGCATTGAACGGTATGCAAACTAATTAAATATAATTTATCCGTCAATAATTTTAAATATTTAATTTATTTAATATAATTTTATTTTATAAATTATCAAAAAATAAATATAATTTCATTAAAATATAAAAACTAACATGAATACAATTAAAAGTCAACAAGTCTATTTATAACAATTCTGAACCAAAATGACACAACACATTTAAGTTTGTATATCATGCTATGTTAGCTCACATATCATGTGTTGACATTGGATCATAAGGGACCGTGCCACATCTATCCATGAATTTAAAAACTTTTAACTAAACACGACACCCAAATATATTGTGTTTGACCTAATTTAATTATTTAATAGTGAATCATACCAAATACAACTTATATTGTACCATATCATATCATAACATGTCTAACTCATTTGATACTTTTAAATGACAGTGATAATGTGAATTTTCTTTTGCTTTAAAAATTAGTATTCCCTTATATTTATGGCATATACATTACATTCCAATGACCACAAGTCTTTGTGGTCTGAATTTCAAAATTTTGCCCAAGTATATTAATTACAAGATCATAACTATATATATGAACAGAAAGGATAGTTTCTAGAACTTCAAAGTAGGCAGCCGAAGAAACAGCATAAGAAAAGTACCAAAATTCTGTGTTCCAACATAATTACATGGTATAAGTAGCAGCATGGAACAAACAACTTTTACCTTCCTTCTCCAATAATGTCACTTAATTCAGTAACGTTTACTGGGGAGACAATTGGTTCTGTCCCTGAAACAGTCTTGTTCTTACTCTTGTTGATGTCGCTGCTATCTGATGCAATGGATATTTGTGTTTCTTCACTCATTAAGGTGCTTGTTATATGAATCTCAGTCAGTTAAATAACTTGGTTTTGATGTAACATTGCTCACTTCAATATCTCCAGCAAGCATAGCTACCACACGAGACATGGACGGCCGCTTTGCTGGTGATGCCTGAGTGCATAAAAGTGCCACTCCTATCACTCGCGGAGCTTCATTTTCATCGAACTCTACTAAAGTTGGATCCAACAGACTCAAGCTTTGGTTATTTTCATGCAGGTTCCATGCCTAGAGATATTGTAGAAAATAGAAATAAATACTCACGAGCAAGTCCTTCAAATTTTAACAGGTACTTGAACAAATAGTACATCAAAAAAGGGTTAAAGATTTCCTTTTCATTACCCATTCAAGAAGATAAATTCTTTTATTTTCTACGGTATTGTCTGAGTTTGGTCTACCACTGAGAATCTCCAAAGCAACAACACCAAAGCTGAAAACATCAGCTTTCTCAGTGAGATGCCCTCGCATTGCATACTCCGGTGCCAGGTAGCCACTTCAAGATAATTAAACTACATGGTGAATAATGTTTATTGTGAAGATTACTGAATCTAGCTACTTGGGTACAGAAATCACATCCATGCCATTCAGGAAGGACTCCTGAACAAGAGGTCGAAAGGGCTTACATGGTTCCTGCAACCCGAGTGCTGATGTGCGATTTGTTGTCATCATACAGCTTTGCCAATCCAAAATCAGATATCTTCGGGAACAGCTCCGCATCAAGCAAAATATTGCTTGCCTTGACATCTCTATGGACAATCCTTGGCCTTGACTCCTCGTGCAGATAAGCTAGCCCTCTTGCTGTTGACAAGCAGATATTGAAGCGGGTTGGCCAATCAAGATGCAAGTCATTATGTCCTGTTTATAGAGCAAGAAGTCTCATAAGCATGTTCATTAATCATCAAAGGAATAAATTGTACTGCACATATACTGCATTCATGTCAAAAGATTGAACAAGAGAAAATAAATGCTGCACATGTTTATCATACCATTCAAATCCATTCTTTTACCTTTTGTTTGCAAAATAAAAGTTGTACAATTATAGTTAGATCCATTTTGATAATTTTGGTAACAGAGAAAGACTTTGGGTTCCAGATTCCAAAGAGTGGAAAGCATGAAAGGATTATAGAATGTTCTCATACCAAAGAGTGCCTGATCAAGGCTTTTGTTTTCAAGATACTCGTAAACAAGGAGGCGCCTATTTCCTTCAATGCAGCACCCGTATAGTTTGACAAGATTACGGTGTTGCACTGCTGATATGGTAGCTATCTCAGTAACAAATTGATTCTTCCCTTGGTGTGATGCTACTTAAAGTTGCTTCACAGCCACAACTCTCCCATCAGAAAGCGTACCCTAAAATGTAGTACTATAATTCAGTAACATTGTAATAAATCGTCCTATCCCTGTAATTTTCATCATCACATGCCAAGCTGTTACCATAGTTACACGCTAAAATAGTTTACCTTGTATACAGGTCCAAACCCCCCTTCTCCTAATTTGTTTGAAGAACTGAAGTCTTCTGTGGCGGCTTTCAACTCAGAATAACTAAATGTGTCTGGTCTGGGGCCAATACCAAGAAGCACTGCAGAGTCAAGTAAGGCAATTAGTAGGCTGTAAATTGTAGGGATGAAATGCAAAAATTATTATACTGAACAGAGATCTAAAGGTTAGAACAGCTGCATTGAACCTTGACCACAGCTTTTAAGGCCTTTGAAAAATTATGTTTGTCTATTGCAATAAACTAAACCATTCTCCATTACCATTGCAAGAGTGTAGATGATTATTATACACATAGTATCCACCACCTCGAGGCCTAGCTGAAAAGTGAAAAGGGACTCAAATTTCATCACAAAATCTTCAATGAGATGATTCATTTTTCCACAAGATGCACCTAATTCTGATATACAATGTACTATTACTATATAACTGTATAATATATATATATATATATATATTATGATACACTGAGTCTCTTACCTTCCTCATCAGCATCTTCTTTTCTTCTCATAACAAAAATAATTGGAAATATGAGTATCAAAGCCACGACAATAACAGGAATTGAAATACCAACAATCAATCCTGTATGGTTCTTCTCTTTAGTAGTGCCCGGTGGTATCCCACTGACAGTTGGTATGAAATCTAAGCAACAATATAGCGGTATTAGAAACAGAAAATATACGATACGCACATGAAGCATATATTGCATTAAGCTTCATAAGTGTTGAGGTGTCTTACCTGAAACAACATTAATAGCTGAAATGGATGGACCATAATAACCTTGTTCAGGTGTACAGCAGGTACCCTTACCGGCCCACAACAGGTGAATTTCAAGATGGTTCTCCGTTACATTAGCAGTGAAATTCCTAGTTATTGCTCTCTCAGCACCACCTGCCTCCTTTGATGTATCAAAATCCCTTAATTGGCGGGTTCCCTGATGAAGTATTGATGAGATATTATAGCAGTAAAATTTCTAAATGTTAAATTAAGTGAACATAATTGTGACATAGAAATACCGCAAAAAGAGGGCATGAATTGTATGATCTGCAACTGAGAATGGTACGAATTTCTACATCAAACAAAATATTACCTGAATATAAACATCGAACACACGCCTCCCCAGACTCTTCCAAGACTGTGTGGTTCTGTCTGGGAAAGCTGTTTCTGCAAAGAACAACGTTATCCTATAAGGTCCATTCTCAAGGCCTAGGCCATAGTATCTAAGTGATCCAGGGGATAGCCTTGAAGTCTGATACAGCTCCGGAGTGTTGGTACTTCTCACTTGTGCCAAGCTGTTCTGCACATACTGTTGATTTTGTCTGTCTGCAAATAAACCTACATTGCTAACTGCCCATTTCTGTGTACCGGTTACATTAAATGCTGCCGCCCCAAGAGTTCTGTTTTCAGCCTCATAAACTATTCCATTAGAAATCATCTGTGGGCCACCACACTTGATCGAGAAGTTTGCATCTGCCAATGTCAACAGAGTACTAAGCATTTGTCATGATTAATCTACATATAATTAAAACCTCAATAACAGATGCTGATTCCAAAGTTTTAGCTAAGCTTACATCGTGGAGTATTTCTATTGCATGGGAAGCTTCTTTGAAGGCATTCTAATCCTGGTAAAAGCCTGCGGAATTTCAAAACAATTTCTGGATTAGGAACTTTAAAAGAATGCATTGCATAGTAGAGATAATAGGCAACATTTGGTTTCATAGACGTACAAGGACTCTTTCCAGAAAGTTTTACACTTTTATACTTGGGGAAATTGTATAGAAGGGTAAAACAAGGTGCTGGGAACGATAACTTACCCTGAGTTTGAGCTGCTAAATGTTAAGTTGTTGGCCACAAAATTCCTACATAAAATGCCATGAAACAATCTGTTATCAATGTCTTTAACAATATGTCTTGTGTCTCCTAAGACAATGTGCTAACAGACTACATGTTAAATATTGGCATTGATTTGCAATTGATTCCTTTCTGCATTATGATATCAACTATAAGAAATTAAGCTCCATAAGAGCACCAAAAAAGTCTTAAGCGTCAAAGCAAAGTGTTAAAATTACCAAATAAAAGTAAAGGAAGCATCATGGTTTGAGATACATACAGTTGTAAGCCTAAGTTTACCCATGAGGGCAAGTTTCCTGATAGCAAATTGTACGATAAATCTCTGCACAGGGAAGTAAATTAGCAGAAAGTGAGTAGGAAGTATGAACATATTACCAGAATCAGGAGAATTTTACTGCTTTTACAATTTCGTGCAGGCTCACTGGATGGAAGATTCTGACTGATGGCTTCGCAACTATAGTGAATATCAGATAGTGAAGGTTTAAAAGTAACAGTATATGAAAATTTTAGCGTCATATGAGAATTCTCAACGTTACTTGTCAGAATGGTGCCCAACTGATTCAACGAATGAGTTAGTGTGATAGGATGACTTACATAGTCTGAAGAGTTTCACTCTTTTGGCTGGGAATTGAACCTGACAGACTATTATTTCCAAGAAACCTGGCCATTTCAATAGCATGGAGGAGAATAATGTCAAGTGAAAAGCATCATAAGGCCAGACCCAAAAGTTCAACATAAAACTGACATAACATGAGATTTTCAGCCATTGAAGGGGATGGTTTTCATTTTGTAGCTTACAAGTAGCTAAGAGAATTCATATTGAACAAAGCACTAGGAATTTGGCCTGTTAAGTTGTTGAAACTCAAATCCCTGGAAGAGAAAAGAAATTAAAAACATAAAGCAGAAGCAAATATCATAAATTACTGAAGCAGTTAATTTGTAAATAAAACTTACAGCTTTTGTAAAGATTGTAATTCTGTTATATAAGATGGCATAATACCAGTAAGTAAGACATTTCTTAGTACTCTACAGGAAATAAAAAGAAACAAAAAAAAAAAAAAAGGAATGAGATAAGTCCGTTAGTCAATAAATTTAGACAAAAATATTCACTTTCTTTTCCACACGAGTACAAGAAGTCGAGAGTATGCTTAACTCACAAGTCAGTCAAGTTCTTTAGATTTCTTATTAAATCAAGAGAAGAGCTCCCATTGTAAATACCACCAATTCGCCTGCATGAATATATAAAAGCATCAAATACAAGTACATATATACATACATGTATGAACATGCAGATAAAGCGAGAAAGTCCTTCGGTGTGTGGGAGTATCAGGAAAAACAATATATCTACTCACAAAGACGTCAATGAGGTTAAGTTTGCAAAACTGGACGGTATAGGCCCTTCAAAGGAGTTCCCTTCAAATCTCCTGTATTATTTTACAGATTAGTCAAACTGATGAAGAATCTAGGCAAAGCTATCCTTCTTGATGCTGATTCAGAGAGAATTTATTAGAAAATTAACCAAGATGCTTCAATAATTTACAATGATGTAAGCTTTGTCCAGTTATTGCCAATAAAGTCAGGTATTTTGCCAGTGAAAGCATTGTCAGATGCCCACCTAAAATTCACATAAACTTATTGTTAATATGATAAGGTAAGGCAATTTGCAGGTCCAGGAGACAGAAAAGGCCATAAACATATAGAAGGATTGCAATCCCTAGGTCTTTCTTACACAATTTGCAGGTTTTCAAGGTTGGCAAAAGTTGAGGGAATCTCACCACCCAATCCACAACTGTTAATGTAACTGAAAAATTCATATACCAATGTTGTTAAAATTTCATATAGTAAACCTGCAAACACATTCATGTTCCAGAGAACTTACAGTTGTTCAAGGTTGACCAAATTACCAAGTTCCGGAGGGAGTGTCCCAGAGAAACTATTAACACCAAAAGACCTGCATGACATAGATCCACATAAAATATTATTTGCAAAATCTTTAAAAATCCCATTTGGATTTATACCATACAATGTATATCCCTGCATATACATGCAAATCATGCAATTTTAACATAGAATAGAAGGAATAGAAAAAACCCTTCAATGAAATTTTGCAGCTCACCCTTTTGAGGAGTCTTACAGGAAAATCTAGTATAAATAAGGTGTATTGAAAAATATATTTGAGTGTTACCAAATTTTCTGTTGTAATGTGGTTCTTTTTATGTTTTGTTGTTTTGATTATACCTCAAAGATTTTAAATCATCATCATTGCAATTAGTAAAAATTTAACGAAGAGAAGAACAGATTTCGTCTAATTTAGATCCACTTGATATTAAAGCAACAGCATAATAGTAGAATATGTACAAGGCAACTGCAACTATAAGCAGCAGTATCATTCCAATCAAAAGCTAGACTAACTGAACTAATTCACAAGACATCATCAACTAATTTATTCTTTCATGGGAATATGATAGCATTTAAGAGGAAATGTTTGCTTAAAAACAGAACTATTTGATGCTTTATATGATGAGAAAAGGACCCATTGAGATTTTCTTCAAGTCTTACAAAATAGATAGCTCCTTAAGATTTCCAAGCTCCATTGGAATGGGTCCAGTGAAATCATTGTGGGCAATTGACCTATACAAATTAAAATAAAAATAAATAAATAATTCAAAGAATTGTGTTTTTTTAATAAATAATCCAAAAAATGTTATTGGAAACTTGTTGTTAAGGCCTGAAAACCATTAAAAAGCTAGATAGATTTTGAAAATTTTCAAAGAAATAATGTATACAAAAATTGAAATGCTTTTATAAGACCATCTGTCAGTTCTCACAGTAAGGTTAGTCTAGACATATTTCCCATAAATGCGGGCAAAGGACCAGAGAAGAAGTTTTGATCAATCTTCCTGCATCACCAAACAATGAATGATTATAATCAGTTACTGTTAATGTAAAACTCTGTCATTATAATGAACATGATTAACCATTTTCCATAACTAAAAGACATAACCTTACTGATATGTAAATGTTATGATGAAAAATAATCTGTAATCATGTGGAAAATCTTAAAAATCAATGTAGGTTTATACAGATCAAACTTGAGAAAAAAAAGAGGGAAAAGAACATTCTTACAAGAACGTCAGAAAAGGCAAATCCAAAAGCTCCTCTGGTATCACTCCTCGTCTATCTAGTGCATATACCCGCCTGACAAAAGTGTATAAACATGTAAACTATTACTATAATTAATTTAGAAAAGGACTCAAAAAACTTCCACCAGTTCCCTGCTTCATTAAACCTCCCAAAAGGCTATTGATTCAATTCTAGTCATAATCTGGCAAGACTGTAGCGTGTAAGTGGCAGGATTACTTGCAACACAATGTGATTCAAAAGAATTCCACAACATGGGAAGCAAATCTCTCCACATCATCTGACAAACACTAATGAAATCTGTGCTGCCTATTAATATGAAAACCATAGCTCAAATTTTGCCTGAAAACCCATTTTCGACTTATTACTAGTCAATTCAATGAACTAGCTTTGGAATTGGACATAATTGGCCTTATTTTAACTGTTACTATACTGTGATAATAATGGCTTAAAAATATGTAGAGTAAAACAGGAAAAGAAGAAGAGTGAGAGTGCAAGTATATACAGTCTAGTGATGTGGCAGAGAGTGTTATTGTTGAAAGAACAATCACATCTGATAGCTGGGTTATTAGCAGGATCCTCAAAGACAGAGTCGCTTTGACTAAGAGCAAGTCCACTGCATGGCTCTCCACTGATGTTCCATGAATCCACTGCTTGTGTATCCCATTGTTGGAAGATTGAGTTCAATGCCCTCACTGGTTCCCATTAATAATAATTCCGAGTAAAAAACATGTTAGGCGATTTATTACCAACAAAACAACCATGGCTAAGAATATAGAACCCATATATATATAAATCAAAGCATTAGCGAAAAAGAAAAATATTCAATGTGATTTATTTTTTTGACACATGTGTTACATTTAATTATTTTAGTTTATTAAATTTAAATTTTAAAATATTTTATATAATAAATTATATTTATTTTTTATATATTTCATTGATTTACTTTTTACATAAATGTGAATATATAAAAGATTAATTTTCTTTTCATATCTCAGCTTCAAAATATATAGAAGGTTACAACTTACAATTGATCTAGATTAATAGAAATTATCAAGCTAACAGTCAAATTTTTAAACTTTATACTTAAATTAATAATTAAAGTTCAATACTCAATTCACAATAAGTTTATTAGTTACAAAGTAGAGATGCGTTTTCATGTGTGGTTAACTTGTGAATCACAACAAGAACAAAAAAAAAAATTATGATTTAACGTTTTTAGTAGGTGATATCAAGATTTCAACCCATACGTAACCCATTAGCACTATTATTAATTAGACTAGAGAATTTTCAAAGATGAAAAATATTTCCATTGACATTAAGAACCAAGTAAAGTGATGGTTCATAAAGCAAAAGCTCAAAGAATTCACATTTGGTGATGAAAACGACACTTTTAAATTCTCAAGCTTGACTGAGGGAAACGTTAATCGATAAAATACTAATTAAAATCTTTTTTTTTAATATAATGTTGAAACGCAATTGAACTATTAACTTTGGAAGATTATATTAACTGTCAACAACCTGTAATAAAATATTTGACAAAGAAATCAATGAGAGATAACTTAAGTATTGCCAAATGGATTAACTTCTTTGATGATATGTCAAAGAAGAAAGTGTCATCTAAGTATTAGTTCTGAACAGATACTTTTAAGTTACGGATTCGAACAGATTTAGACCTTTACCTCCTCGCATGAATTAGGTAGATAAAGGATTTGGTTAGATAAAAAATTAATAAGAAGAAAAAAAAATCAATGGAAGCCTTCAAAATTTCAGCATGCTTACCCACTCCGATGAAAAATAGATATCGATCATTCAATCCCCAGATGAGATGATGTCATAGAAGAAGACTTAACTGGCCGATAGAATTAAATACTTATATATATATATATATATATATTAAAAAATCAATTAATCTTTTTGCACCACCTGAGATAGGGGGGTCTGTTCTATATAATTTTTTTTGGCCAAACTGTTCTACATAATTAAATAACTATGAGTTACTGAGTACTATTGCTTTTTCTTCTTTAATCAATATATAAGTGTATGACAGATTCCTTTCGAAAATAGTAATCTTTGAACCAGTTTTAAGTTGATGAACTTCAAATAAAAGCACGCCTACATCTATGGATTTGTCAGGATGAGAAAAAATGGATGATTGATATGGACAAACTGACAATTTCAATGTAAAGGTCTGAATGTTGCTTTGCATTCAAATAACAAACATATAATGATTCAGATAATGTTTTAAAAGATGACTATTAAGTACTGTATAAAATGTTGACAGAAAGCCACCACTTCCAAAATAAAAACAGAACTTGTCTGTAACTTTTGCCGGAGAGCTAGGCAGAGAAGAGAGAGAGGGTTTTACAAAGATTAATCATCAAAAGACAACTGATTTCTACACTGACATGCTTGAAGATGCATGGCTTTGGACTTTGCAAAGAAAGAAATGTAAAGGGGGAGAGAGAGACAGACAGACAGAAAGAATACCTTCAGAGGGGTCAGTGGTGGCATTCTGGGCATTGGATTTGCTGCACCAAAAGAAGACAACGAAGAAGAAGAAGCAGAGCAAGCATGTGGAAGAAGACGGTGGCTTCAGCCTCAAAATCATCTTTTCTCTCTTCACAAACAGGATATTGGAATTGGATGACTGCTTCTCACTCAGCACATATATTAACATCTAATTGTACGGAGTCACCGCAGGAATGACTAGGACGCCTTTTGTCCAATACAAAGAAACAAAAAACTCTTATTTTATGGTAATTTATTATATTTTATCTATTGATTTTTGGCACGACTCTACGTACGTACCATTGTTATTTGTCCCTATGTTCCCAATTATACCTGGAAACTTGGCAACATGATGAAATACTACCACCATAGGCAAAAAAAAACTCAACTCTCTGCCGTGCCTGGCTTAGAGCTTTATCCAAGTTCAGTTTATCATTATTATAATTATTATTTAGATTTATATTTGATACTCTATATATATTTCAAAATTTTCTTCCATAAACAAATTTTTTTGATAGATTTCAAAATCTCATATTTGTGCCGAGTTTCAACTTCAAGAGCTAAGTCCTGAAATCACAAAAAATAATAATAATAATAACGCTCAAGTCAAATATCAGTACAAAAAATTAAAATAAAAAAAATTTAAAAATAGTATGAGAATGAAATAATAATACCTGAATATATTTATTTATAAACATAATATAAAAGATATGCGAGATATAAAGTGATGTAATTATGTTAATGTAACACTGAACATATTAAATCGATTTAATATATTAAATTAATTTAAAATTTTAAAATCTTTTTAAATATCTACTAACAATCTTTAATAAAAAAATTTAATCAAAATACTCTTTAAAACCTAAAATATCCTTAACAATGATAAATAATTTTAAAATTTTCAAGTGAATTTGTTGTAAGTATTTTTTTTTAAAAAAAATTTATCGAATTTTTTAGAATTGATCAGAGTATATCAGATTCAAGCGAATGACAAATAAACCGAAAGTTGTACAGTTTGGCAATGAACTTGAAGACACTTGGTTGCATTCAATCCATCCTTCCCTTCAAGATTCTTCACTTCTTTAGGTGTGACAACATGGACATGTCCTCCCCACCCACTGAGACAGACACGATGTACTGATGAAAGGAGAGCTTGGGAAACCGTTTCAAACAATTCCTTATGTTTCATGTCCTTACATACACAGTAAACAATCCATGGGACTTCAAAACCACCTGAACCTTTAATCCAAGGCTAACCTTTTATAACTTTGAAAACTTGAACCCTTTCTGGACGGTCAGCAGACGGCGGCTGCACACAAAATTTATGTTTATTTAATTTTAAGGATTTAAAATTTATTTATTAATGAAGTGTAACTGATGAGCAACCAAGGCGAGAATGAAACGGGATCTCAATCTGCAAAGCTAAAACCCCGTAAAATGAAATGAGTCCGGTCAGGGAATTGACTGGCTACCTAAGTATATGAGGATATGGAAGAGAACACGAGTTGCAACAGTCCCACGAGCCACGACCACTATTTTAGTGGCTGGTCTTAGACTTGTCCACCACTCTTTTAATTGAACTAACTTTTTTTTTTCTTTTTATTGTCTTTCTAGGCCAAACGATGGCATTAATTGGACAATTCAAACTCTGAACAGCGTTAACCTGCCACCAACGACCGTGTCGAACTCAAATTTTGACAAACTGCCTCCACGTGGCACCAATCGCCTTCTTCGGTTTTTTTTTTTTTTTGACAAAATGGGAAATATACTCTTTTCACATTTTCCACCAAAACCACTTGAAAAAGGGTTCCCAAAGGGTAATGTTTTTTATTTTTTATTGAATTTCGTAGTTAAGGTTAGATGTGATTATTTCGTATACAACACAATAATATAATATAAAATAATATAAAAATATATATTTTAAAAAATATGTTTTATGTTTATTTGTATCGATATAAATTTTAATATGACATAATTTATATTTTATATATGTTGATACATTTAAATACATGACATGACATAAATAATATATTTAATTTAATCTTATCATATGAATATATATTTAACATATTTAAAATATTTTTATATTTATTTTAATTTAATATAAATATTAAAGATTATTTTTATTTTTAATATTTTAATTATAATACTTTATTAGTTTTTAATATCATATAAAAATTATTTTGAACATTTAATTATGATACTCATTTAATAATATTATAAAATTATTTTTTTATATTAACAATATAAATACAATAAAAATATTAATATTAGTCTTATACATTATTATTTTATTTTTTAATCTTTAATAGTTTATCATTTTAAATTTAATACTTAAAATTAATATAGTTATGTAATATATATTAAAGTTTAAATATATATTAAATAGGTATTAAAAATTTTTAATATGTGAGTATTTTTTTATATTATTAATATACCAACTTTATTAAGTTATAAATTATACATAGTTTATAGTTATTTACTATTTTTGTTGTATTCTTATATATATTTATGTTAATTGTATATATTCATATATATTTGTGTTAGTCGTATCTATTCGTATATATTTGTATTATTTGTATTTATTTATATCGTATTTAAATAGATTAATTGTACACGTATTAATTGTATCACATCATGTAATATGTATAATAAATGTATCATATTCATATTTAAAATTTAAATATATTTTATAATTCTTGTTGTATTCATGTTTTAATAATTCGTTTTATTACAAGTGTCAAACACAATACAAAATACAACATAAAAATACAAATTATAAGATCTAGCCAGGTCCCAAGCGAAAGCAGGCAACTAGGCAACGTTTTTAAAGGAGAGCAGTTTTCTAGCAGCCCAGTTCAAAGAATACACTTTTAGAGGGGGCCAACAGATCAAGGACTTCTTGGCAAATATGGCGCAAGCAATGGACCCGGGGTTGCTTGGTTTAATTTTCGGCTGCCACCGCAAGAAGAGCATTCCTTTCTTCGTAAATTGTTAATTCAGTTACAAAGTGGCTGATTCGTGCAAGCCTTTGAGATGAGCCAGTAAAACTAGAAAGGTAGACAAAGTTAGAATAGAGAGCACCAAGGCCAACTTGATACTCATGTCATGGCAGGGGCAGGCGAGGAAACGTCACATCCGGACCATGAGATCATGGTCCTTCTAGTCACAAAGTTGAGCCGATGGGGGAGGTTGACCAGGGTGGCCTGGTTTGACTCACTTCCAAATTATGAATATATGATTCCATTTCCATCCATCAAATACGCAGAACCAAAATAATTCATCGTCACATTCAAATTTTCCTGGACCACTATTTGAAATAGATCTGCAACTGCAACCCTAACACAGATTTTCCATCCTTGCATTGGACAACGTAATTTTCAAAATTAGTCAATTTTATTTTTAGAATTTTTTAGTGTTTGCTAATTACTTTAAATTTTGATTAATTTAAAATCGAATTTAATCAAATTTATAAGAGAAACAAATTCTTTTATCATTTATTTTTTTTTTTTATAAAATTTAAAATTAAAATTTTGTTTAAAAAAAATCGAATTAATCATTCGAATCACCAAGCATCGGTAATAATCATTTTTTTTTAAACTAGGATCCAATGATTATCATTGGATTGTCACAGCACATCGTGCTCACGCACCTGAGCACTAAAGAGTAAAAAAGTCCAAGCACATGCGTTTACGGGAGCCACGGGGTTTGGTCTAATAGCTCGTGTTTCCACTTTGATGGAATTTCCACGGGCAGGATTCCCTCGTGCCTGCTGGATATAGGGATTTGTCCTCCATTTAATAAAGCATAAAAACATACACAAATATCCGCTAATATTAATCAAAAATCATCTTGCAAAATTACTCCATTATTTTGAGCTATTGCATCATGTATTTTCAAAAGGTGCAAAACTATTCTTCAATAGCAGCCGACTATGCAAGTTTTAGTCACATGATTGTGTCCAAACAGCATATTCCTCATCAACAGTATAATATCAGCAAAAAGTGCTTTAGCATCAAAATCCTTCATGGTCATAATGTGGGATTCAAATAGCGTCGTAATAGCGGTATAGCGGTCGCTATTTAGTGGAATCGGTACCCACTGTTGCTGTTATTCAATTGATATTGAATGTGAAAAAAATTCATACCTTTAACGATTTATTGCGATCGTAAAAAAATGCTGTAGCGGTTAATAACGATAATAACGGGACGCAATTGATATTATTTTTTTATTTTTTTTTATGAAAAATTTTTTTTCATCAGCAAGCATTAAAATTTCAAACTTTAACCAAGTAAAGCCCCAAACACAAAAAAAAAAAAATTCCTAAATTTATAATGACTTGGTAAAAAAATAAGCTCAATCAAAAATCAAGAAAATTTATTGAAATCAATTAGTAATAAAAAATTTATCTATTTAAGCATCTGCAAATTTGTGTTGTATAAGGCTTAAAAAAACTTAGACTTTGAAAGATTTTGCTTGAAACTTTAAAACTTCAAAAACTCATCTATGAAAACCTATTTATAAGCACTCTGTAGGCATGGGTGTCGTACTGTGCTGGTTGAATCCAAAAAAAAATCAGATGAATCATTGGGTGAAAAGTTGAATGAAGGTGAAATCTTGGAAGTTTGTTGGCTGCCATGGTTGGTGGACGATTTGTGAGGATGACAGAAAGTAACACTGCAAGAGTTAAGAGAAAAAAATGAAAGACGTTTGAGTGGAAAGGATGCAGAGGAATTTTGAAAGAAATATTTGGGTTGTAGTAGAGACTTTTGGTGGTCAATGCTTGACCAAACAAAAAAATATAATTTTTTTTTATAAATTTAAGGGTAAAATTGTAGGAAAAAATAATTAGTTAAAATTAAAAAATTTTGAGAATTAATTTTGATTAAAAAATTTGAGAAGAATTTAATGTAAATTTGAAAGATATTACATCATAATTTAGATGAAAAAATAAAATATTAATTGATTAATATATTAATTTGATTTTTTATTTCTATTTTTATTGGGATTTTATTAATGATTTTATTGTTTTAATATTTGTATGTTGTTAACTATTTAAATGTGAATATTTTACTATAATAGTAAAAAATTATAAATAATTTTTTTATATAAACAAAATAAGAAAAGATGTCATTAATTATTTTAAAAATCATGAAAATTTTTTATTATTATTATAATTATAATTACTATGTTTTATAATAAGTTATGTAAATTTAAAAAAAATTTACAACCGCGATAACGGTAATGATATCCATTATATTCGCAATCGTGATAAACGCAACACGACCGAAAATATGTCTACGACCGCAATTTGAATCCCTCATAATCTGCCCTATAACCATATTCCTCCTCTCCCTCATCTCCATAGGAGCATAGATTAGCATTCTCAGGCTGTAATTCCGCACTATAATTGTCTTCGTCAAAACCTTCCAAACTCGATGTTCCTTGGGTTGCTGTGTTTCAATTTGATTGCTGCAGTTCGAGTCTATACCACCCATCTTAGCCTTTTCAGTGACTTCCTCCTACAAGGAAATCAATCAAGTATGACTACAAAATTTAGGTGTAGAATTTTCTATATAATGTTGGATTATCTCAAAGAGATTGTTGGTCTATAGTTTGATGCTTTAGATTTCTACTACTTTTGTCTTTTTGTTTCTCAGTGTAATTTTGCTCTTAGGGAAACTGTCATGGTCTTATGTAGTTATGCCTGTCATTTCCAAATCAAATGTAAAATAAATGATGGCATATTTAAAATGAAAAGAAGATGAAAATCCAGGTCTTTGTCTGACTAGCTAAGCAAACGCAAGGAGATCAAAAGCCAATGGTCATTGACGGTGGAAATTAAAATGAATCTGATATGTTAATGCCAATCAATAAAGAAACTTAAAAGCAAATTCTGTTTCAGAGAAATATGTCATCAAACACCGAATCATTCCAACAAATACTTAAACAGGCCAGGCACAAATTGAAATGCAAGAGCCACTGCAAAAAAGCCATCTTAACCTATGCATTGTATTAGAATTGTCAAGTATTGATATACGTATTGTAAAGCTTCTCGTACTAAATATAGCAGATGCTTTTGTAGTAATTATGGTGAAACCAAAAACAATACAAACAAATATCACACTATTTGACATTTTCTTTGCACTATGTTTCCAAAGTTTCTCATGCTTTAGTATGAAACGTACCACCTACTTCTTTGACATGCTTCATACCACCTAGTATTTGTGTTAACAAACCATAGGTTCACAACATAGTTAAATTCCAAAAAGGTCTGGTGTGAGAACATTTGCATAAGTACATGTATGTGAATATTTCTACAACTATATTTTTCCTTTTTAATGAGGGGTTCTCTAGGCTGCGTAAAGTTGAATGTCACAAAGCAGAATGACAGTAGAGATTTGAAATTAAACGTGTTGGCCGATTCAACTCATTTAAGAGGAAATCAATTTTTTTTAATACATTTCAAAAAATTTAATTTTTTAATGAAATTATTTAAATATTTATTATTATTTTTTTTCATCTTTCACTTTTTATTTTCTTTTTTTTAACAAGTTTTATCGAAAATAAATTTTTAGAAGAATGTGAAAGTAATTAAACATATATATCCAAAATAGTTCAATAAATTTTGAAAATTCATTTTCAGTAAAAAAAACAAATTATTTATCAAAAACTTATTTTTGAAAGTGAACAAAAGTTATCAAAAATTTATTTCTAAAAAGTTTTTTAATATATCATAAATTTATTTTCAAAAAACAATACAATAATTCAAAAATGTATTTTTAAAAATAATTTTTTTTTTTAAATTATAATTTTGTTTGATTTTCAAAAGTAAAGCAATTATTGATTTTAACTTCTAGTAGCTATTCTCTCTGTTAGTCCATTTGGGCTCGATAAAATCAAATGGTTAGATAGTAGTAGAGAATTTTTTTTTATATATACACTTTTACCATTACTGATAGTGATTTTCTGATTGTTGGGAAATATTGCTTTTTGATTGTTATAACCATGTTATAGGTTTGTGCTCAGTGTGAAACTGAGGGACAAATTATCCAGAGCTAAATTATTTTCACTCAACCACCATGATTTTAAAAACCTGAGAAACATGAATTCTTTTATTAGTGAAATCAACTAAGTAAATTCCAAGACAAATAGCTCAGATTGAAAATGATATGCAGATCTATGTGCTTTCCTCTACGGAGTTATGACATTCAATATTCTTTAAAGATTTACATTACAATTATAAGGAGAAGAGGTTTTTTTCCAAAAGAATACATTAACACTTTTTTCTCAGGCCACTTAACTAGTTAAGGAAAGAAAAATAACTGAATGATTGAAAAAAAGAAAACCGTAAACCCCGACGAGAGTCCCTCCTATAGGGTGTATTACAGTAAGAAAAATGATCAAATCAGATCTTATGATCCATGGGGCTCCTGCTGTCTGAACTCATGTTTAAACTTTTGTTTATCAACACTTGCCACCACTGTTTAGCAAAAACACCACTTTAACCAACACACTAATTGCTGATGCCTCTTCCTCGTCCATAGCACAACCACACACCCATCATCATCCATAACCATAAGCCCTTCAAACCTCTCACTATTCCCTCCAAAACATAAACACCAAATCCCAAAAGTAAAACACAAATAACAGTCAACAAATAATCCATCTTATATTGATTAAAACCAACTCAATTCAACACCATGTATTGAAACAATATAATTGAAAAGCGATACAACAAATTAAGAATTTTCAGGGGATAATTGGAACCTCTAGGTGGTTGGGACGCAAAAAAAAAAAAGAGTCAGTAAATTAGTTTGCATAGGAAGATATATTCTATATTGAAACCATGTTACAAACTACTAAATGCATTTAGTAACCTCAGCTGAACACCTCCTCGTTTACCTTATCTTGTGAAATTGTTTCTCACCTGGAGTCCTGGACTCCTTTTCCTTCCCCGGAAAGACTTCAAACCCAGCAACAAATGCCTTCTTCTCAAATCTCAATATACAATATAAGAAGTCTAAAACCTCTTTTTTTTTTTTTTTAGAAAAGTTGGAAGCAGTGACAATTGACAAATTCTTAATATCAACCACTTTAAGTAAGTACCCTAGTAACATCCTACATTTTAAAGCAGTGACATTTGCATTCAATCGCATACACATCAAATCACCCTCATTTCCCCTCATTCATACCATTAGCCAACACTACGATTCAGGCATACATGTCATCATATTCAACTCCCCAAAAAAAATTCAAATATACATAGAACCTTACAAAAACAAAAGCCAACAAAATCTTTAAAAATATAAGAAACCAAATAAAAGAAACAATTCTTGAAGTGAACACTCGAAAAACATAACACAATTCTTGAAGTGATTTACCTGGTTCGTCATTAGCACCACGAAAAGCCCGAAAAAGAGTGGAATGGATGTTTACAATTTTCTGCACATGGTCACTAGTGTTAGTGGTGAAACCAATTCTGCTTGTCTGGGATAAGAAGTTGATGACCTAATGGAAGTGGGTGAAGCTAGTCTCCAGAAAATAACACTGGTTTGGACAAGCTCCATTTTACTACTTTATCCACTTCCACTAGGCATCAACTTCTTCTCTTAGACAAAGCGGTACCAGACTTTAAGGAACCACCAACACTAGTGACCATGTGAAGAAGTTGTGGTCACCTACAATGAACAATTCTTGGGACATGGATTTGCATGAGTAAGGAAACTATGTTAAATTAGATACCCTTACATTTGCTCGGCAGTTTTTATGAAAAACTACTTCAATGTACCAAAAATCTATTGCTGGAAGTTTATAAGGTTTTCCAAAAATGGATGTTCAAAAGCCTTTGAGAACTTCCAGAAATGAATTAGTTGCCGAAAGTTTTCAAAGGCTTCAAGACAACCAATTTCGAAAACCTTTAAAAACTTTCGACAATGGATTTTCGAAAATTTTTAAAATCTTTTAGATATAAATTTTTAAAAATATTTAAAAACTTTTAGAAATCTATTTTGAAAATCTCAAAACCCTAAACCAAAATATTTTAACGTTAAAAAAACATATGAAATAAACACCAAATCAAACAAAAAGGTAAAATGAACAAACGATTTATCTTTGATTTTATACTTTTTAATTTCAAATGAATGAAATTTGGCTTGATTTGGGACTTCAAATCTTAATAAACACCAAATCAAACAAAAAAGTAAAAAGAACAAATGATTTGTCTTTGATTTTATACTTTTTAATTTCAAATGAATGAAATTTGGTTTAATTTAGGACTTCAAATCTTAGATTTAGGATTTAGATTTGGGGTACGAGGGAAAGAAGAATGTGAGGGAAAGGAGATGGGGTGTTTGAGTTTTAGATAAATTTGTGTTTTTGTACTAAATAAATAATGAGATGTTAAAAGTAAGGAATGTGTTGAGTAAAGATAAGGTGCAAATAATTCTCATTCTCATTTAAATATTAGCTTATATGTTAGTGGATCGAGTAAGTTCAGTATTACTCTTTTAGTTGTCGTACTAATACAACTTATAAAAGTTAAGAGTATGATCCCACATGCCACATAACTTATAATTCTCATGGGTTGTGTCGTATCAAATATAATATTATTTTTCGTATTGAGTTGGATTAAACATAATCTATTAATGTTTTTTAAATTTTAATTATTTTTTAAAAAAATTTCATCTATTGTTATTAAAAATAATATGCAAGAGATAAATAAACACATAATAAAATAAAATAAAAACACATAATTTATGTGATTTCACAAAATGTCTACATCTACAGGGATAAAAAAATATTGAAATTACAATTCTAATATTTAATAAAAACACACACACACATCATCTATCTAATGCCAAGTAATATACATATAAGTAACTAAGGTTTAAACAATTGGTCCATATATCATAAGTAAAATTCTAAAGGAAACTTTTGATAATTTGAGAAAAAATTATTTTAAAGCATTTGATCTAATGGTATTTTTTGAAATTGTTTTATAATTGGATGGTATATCATTATTAATTGAATCATTTAAACGTTAATCATCTATAAAAACAAATGATTGCTCAAACTGCACTATAAATTTAAATAATTAATTATGTTAATTATCTTGTGATAAATAAAATATACTTAAAAACCATTAGAATACTGACTAAATATAATTTGTATGAGATCATTAGAATCAACAGATAAAACTTTGTGATTTTTCTTATGCCTTTTGCAAACAATTAATCCGTCCTTTTATTTTAAAACCAAAATCTTTATATATAATATATATATGTAATAAGTTTGAAGATTTTGATAACTTTTGAAGGAATGTTATTTTTTTTTCACATAAATTTAAATAACTAAAAATAATCGATGTATTGAATGGTTCGCAAACTAATTAAATATAATTTATCTATCAATAATTTTAAATATTTAATAAGTAAATTTATTTAATATAATTTTATTTTATAAATTATCAAAAAATAAATATAGTTTTATTAAAATATAAAAAATAACATGAATACAATTAAAAGTCAAAGTCAATTTATAACAATTACGAACCAACATGACACAATACATCTAAACTTATATATCATGTCGTGCTATTCCACGTATCACGTGTGGATATTAGGCTTTAACGGACTGTGTCACACCTATCCATGAACTTAATAACTTTTAACTCAACATGACACTCAAATATATTGTGTTTGACTCAATTTAATTATTTAATAACCACTCGTATCAAACACGACTTATATTATATCGAATCGCATCATAATTTGTCTAATTCATTTGACATTTTTAAATGACAGTGATAATATGAATTTTTTTTTTTTTTGCTTTGAAAAGTAGTGTTCCCTTATATTTATGGCATATACATTACATTCCAACAACCGCAAGTCTTTGTGGTCTGAATTTCAAAATATTGCCAAAGTATATTAATTACAAGATCATAACTATATATATGAACAGAAAGGATAGTTTCTAGAACTTCAAAGTAGGCAGCCGAAGAAACAGCATAAGAAAAGTACCAAAATTCTGTGTTCCAACATAATGACATGGTATAAGTAGCAGTATGGAATAAACAACTCTTACCTTCCTTCTCCACTAATGTCACTTAATTCAGTAACGTTTACTGGGGAGACAATTGGTTCTGTCCCTGAAACAGTCTTGTTCTTACTCTTGTTGATGCCGCTGCTATCGGATACAATGGATGTTTGTGTTTCTTCACTCATGAAGGTGCTTGTTATATCCTTGAAATCCCAGTCTGTTAAATAACTTGGTTTTGATGTAACATTGCTCACTTCAATATCTCCAGCAAGCATAGCCACCACACGAGACATGGATGGCCGCATTGCTGGTGATGCCTGAGTGCATAAAAGTGCCACTCCTATCACTCGCAGAGCTTCATTTTCATCGAACTCTACTAAAGTTGGATCCAACAGACTCAAGCTTTGGTTATTTTCATGCAGGTTCCATGTCTAGAGATATTGTAGAAAATAGAAATAAATAACCATGAGCAAGTCCTTCAAATTTTAACAGGTACTTGAACAACTAGTACTACAAAAAAGGGTTAAAGATTTCCTTTTCATTACCCATTCAAGAAGATAAATTCTGTCATTTTCAAAGGTATTGTCTGAGTTTGGTCTACCACTGAGAACCTCCAAAGCAACAACACCAAAGCTGAAAACATCAGCTTTCTCAGTGAGATGCCCTCGCATTGCATACTCCGGTGCCAGGTAGCCACTTCAAGATAATTAAATTACATGGTGAATAATGTTTATTGTGAAGATTATTGAATCTAGCTACTTGGGTACAGAAATCACATGCATGACATTAAGCAAGGACTCCTGAACAAGAGGTCGAAAGGGCTTACATGGTTCCTGCAACCCGAGTGCTGATGTGAGTTTTGTTGTCATCATACAGCTTTGCCAATCCAAAATCAGATATCTTCGGGCACAGCTCTGCATCAAGCAAAATATTGCTTGCCTTGACATCTCTATGGACAATCCTTGGCCTAGACTCCTCATGCAGATAAGCTAGCCCTCTTGCTGTTGACAAGCAGATATTGAAGCGGGTTGGCCAATCAAGATGTAAGTCATTATGTCCTGTTTATAGAGCAAGAAGTCTCATAAGCATGTTCATTAATCAGCAAAGGAATAAATTGTACTACACATATACTGCATTCATGTCAAAAGATTGAAGAGAAAATAAATCTTGCACATGTTTATCATACCATTCAAATCCATTCTTTTACTTTTTGTTTGTAAAATAAAGTTGTACAATTATAGTTAGATCCATTTTGATAATTTTGGTAACAGAAAAAGACTTGGGTTCCAGATTCCAAAGAGTGGAAAGCATGAAAAGATTATAGAATGTTCTCGTACCAAAAAGTGCCTGATCAAGGCTTTTGTTTTCAAGATACTCGTAAACAAGGAGGCGCCTATTTCCTTCAATGCAGCACCCATGTAGTTTGACAAGATTACGGTGTTGCACTGCTGAAATGGTAGCTATCTCAGTAACAAATTGATTCTTCCCTTGGTGTGATGCTACTGAAAGTTGCTTCACAGCCACAACTCTCCCATCAGAAAGCGTACCCTAAAATGTAGTACTATAATTCAGTAACATTGTAATAAATCATCCTCTCCCAGTAATTTTCATCATCACATGCCAAGCTGTTACCATAGTTACACGCTAAAATAGTTTACCTTGTATACAGGCCCAAATCCCCCTTCTCCTAATTTATTTGAAGAACTGAAGTCTTCTGTGGCGACTTTCAACTCAGAATAACTAAATGTGTTTGGTCTGGGGCCAATACCAAGAAGCACTGCAGAGTCAAGGAAGGCAATTAGTAGGCTGTAAATTGTGGGGATGACATGCAAAAAAATTATACTGAACAGAGATCTGAAGGTTAGAACAGCTGCATTGAACTTTGACCACAGCCCTTAAGGCCTTTGAAAAATTATGTTTGTCTATTGCAATAAACTAAACCATTCTCCATGACCGTCAAGAGAGTGTAGATGATTATTATACACATAGTATCCACTACCTCTAGGCCTTGCTGAAAAGTGAAAAGCGACTCAAATTTCATCACAAAATCTTTGATGAGATGATTCATTTTTCATTATTATACACTTAGTATCCACTACCTCTAGGCCTAGCTGAAAAGTGAAAAGTGACTCAAATTTCGTCACAAAATCTTCAAGGAGATGATTCATTTTTCTATGTCAAGATGCATTTTTTTCTGATATACAATGACTACTATTACTATATAACTGTAAAATATATATTATGATACACTGAGTCTCTTACCTTCCTCATCAGCATCTTCTTTTCTTCTCATAACATAAATAATTGCAAATATGAGCATCAAAGCCACGAAAATAACAGGAACTGAAATACCAACAATCAATCCAGTATGGTTCTTCTCTTTACTAGTGCCCGGTGGTATCCCACTGACAGTTGGTATGAAATCTAAGCAACAATACACAGGTATTAGAAACAGAAAATATATGATGCGCACATGAAGCACCTATTACATTAAGATTCATAAGTGTTAAGGTGTCTTACCTGAAACAACATTAATAGCTGAAATGGATGGACCATAATAACCTTGTTCAGGTGTACAGCAGGTACCCTTACCGGCCCAAAACAGGTGAATTTCAAGATGGTTCTCCGTTACATTAGCAGTGAAATTCCTAGTTATTGCTCTCTCAGCACCACCTGCCTCCTTTGATATATCAAAATCCCTTAATTGGCGGGTTCCCTGATGAAGTATTGATGAGATATTATAGCAGTAAGATTTCTAAATGTAAAATTAAGTGAACATTAAAATTAAGTGAACATAATTGTGACATAGAAATACTGTAAATAGAGGGCATGAATTGTATGATCTGCAACTGAGAATGGTACGAATTTCTACTTGAAACGAAATATTACCTGAATATAAACATCGAACACACGCCTCCCCAGACTCTTCCAAGACTGTGTGGTTCTGTCTGGGAAAGCTGTTTCTGCAAAGAACAAGGTTATCCTATAAGGTCCATTCTCAAGGCCTAGGCCATAGTATCTGAGTGATCCAGGGGATAGCCTTGAAGTCTGATACAACTCCGGAGTGTTGGTACTTCTCACCTGTGCCAAGCTGTTCTGCACATACTGTTGATTTTGTCTGTCTGCAAACAAACCTACATTGCTAACTGCCCATTTCTGTGTAGTGGTTACATTAAATGCTGCCGCCCCAAGAGTTCTGTTTTCAGCCTCAAAAACTATTCCATTAGAAATCATCTGTGGGCCACCACACTTGATCGAGAAGTTTGCATCTGCCAATGTCAACAGAGTACTAAGCATTTGTCATGATTAATCTATATATAATTAAAACCTCAATAACAGATGCTGATTCCAAAGTTTTAGCCAAGCTTACATCGTGGAGAATTTCTATTGCATGGGAAGCTTCTTTGAAGGCATTCCAATCCTGGTAAAAGCCTGCGGAATTTCAAAACAATTTCTGGATTAGGAACTTTAAAAGAATGCATTGCATGGTAGAGATAATAGGAACATTTGGTTTCATAGACGTACAAGGACTCTTTCCAGAAAGTTTTACACTTTTATTCTTAGGGAAAATGTATACGAGGAGTGTAAAACAAGGTGCTGGGAATGATAACTTACCCTGAGTTTGAGCTGTTAAATGTTAAGTTGTTGCCCACAAAATTCCTACATAAAATACCATGAAACAATCTATTATCAATGTCTTTAATAATATGTCTTGTGTCTCCTAAGACAATGTGCTAACAGATTAGATGTTGAATATTGGCATTGATTTCCAATTGATTCCTTTTTGCATTATGATATCAACTATAAGAAATTAAGCTCCATATGAGCACCAAAAAAGTCTTGAGCGTCAAAGCAAAGTGTTAAAATTAGAAAATAAAAGTAAAGGAAGCCATCATGGTTTGAGATACATACAGTTGTAAGCCTAAGTTTACCCATGAGGGCAAGTTTCCTGATAGCAAATTGTACGATAAATCTCTGCACAGAGAAGTAAATTAGCAGAACGTAAGTAGGAAGTATGAACATATTACCAGAATCAGGAGAATTTAACTGCTTTTACAATTTCATGCAGGTTCACTAGATGGAAGATGCTGACTGATGGCTTCACAACTATAGTGAATATCAGACAGTGAAAGTTGAAAAGTAACAGTACATGAAAATTTTTGCGTCATATGAGAATTCACAACATTACTAGTCAGAATAGTGCCCAACTGATTCAACGAATGAGTTAGTGTGATAGCATGACTTACATAGTCTGAAGAGTTTCACTCTTTTGGCTGGGAATTGAACCTGAAAGACTATTATTTCCAAGAAACCTGGCCATTTCAATAGCACGGAGGAGAATAATGTCAAGTGAAAAGCATCATAAGGCCAGACCCAAAAGTCCAACATAAAACTGTCATAACATGAGATTTTCAGCCATTGAAGGGGATGGTTTTCATTTTGTAGCTTACAAGTAGCTAAGAGAATTCATAATGAACAAAGCACTAGGTATTTGGCCTGTTAAGTTGTTGAAACTCAAATCCCTGGAAGAGAAAAGAAATTAAAAACATAAAGCAGAAGCAAATATCATAAATTACTGAAGCAGTTAATTTGTAAATAAAACTTACAGCTTTTGTAAAGATTGTAATTCTGTTATATAAGATGGCATAATACCAGTGAGTAACACATTTCTTAGTACTCTACAGGAAATAAGAAGAAACAAAAAAAAAGGGAATGAGATAAGTCCATTAGTCAATAAATTTAGACAAAAATATTCACTTTCTTTTCCACAGATGAGTACAAGAAGTCGAGAGTATGCTTAACTCACAAGTCAGTCAAGTTCTTTAGATTTCTTATAAAATCAAGAGAAGAGCTCCCATTGTAAATGCCACCAATTCGCCTGCATGAAAGTATAAAAGCATCAAATACAAGTACATATATACATACATGTATGAACATGCAGATAAAGCAAGAAAGTCCTTCGGTGTGTGGGAGTATCAGGACAAACAATATATCTACTCACAAAGATGTCAATGAGGTTAAGTTTGCAAAACTGGACGGTATAGGCCCTTCAAAGGAGTTCCCTTCAAATCTCCTGTATTATTTTACAGATTAGTCAAACTGATGAAGAATCTAGGCAAAGCTATCCTTCTTGATGCTGATTCAGATAGAATTTATTTGAAAATTAACCAAGATGCTTCAATAACTTACAATGATGTAAGCTTTGTCCAGTTATTGCCAATAAAGTCAGGTATTTTGCCAGTGAAAGCATTGTCAGATGCCCACCTAAAATTCACAAAAGCTCACTGTTAATATGATAAGGTAAGGCAATTTGCAGGTCAAGAAGACAGAAAAGGCCATAAACATATAGAAGGATTGCAATCCCTAGGTCTTTCTTACACAATTTGCAGGTTTTCAAGGTTCGCAAAAGTTGAGGGAATCTCACCACCCAATCCACAACTGTTAATGTAACTGTCAAATTCATAAACCAATGTTGTTAAAATTTCATATAGTAAACCTGTAAACACATTCATGTTCCAGAGAACTTACAGTTGTTCTAGGTTGACTAAATTACCAAGCTCCGGAGGGAGTGTCCCAGAGAAACTATTAACACCAAAAGACCTGCATGACATAGATCCACAAAAAATATTATTTGCAAAAACATTAAAAAACCCATTTGGATTTATACCATACAATGTATATACCTACATATGCATGCAAATCAAGCAATTTTAACATAGAATAGAAGGAATAGAAAAGACCCTTTCAAGAAATTTTGCAGCTAACCCTTTCGGGGAGTCTCACAGGAAAATCTAGTATAAATAAGGTGTATTAAAAAATATATTTGAGTGTTACCAAATTTTCTGTTGTAATGTGGTTCTCTTTATGTTTTGTTGTTTTGATTATACCTCAAAGATTTTAAATCATCATCATTGCAATTAGTAAAAATTTAATGAAGAGAAGAACAGATTTCGTCTAATTTAGATCCATATGATATTAAAGCAACAGCATAATAGTAGAATATGTACAAGGCAACTGCAACTATAAGCAGCAGTATCCTTCCGATCAAAAGCTAGACTAACTGAACTAATTGACAAGACATCATCAACTAATTTATCCTTTCATGGGAATATGATAGCATTTAAGAGGAAATGTTTGCTTAAAAACAGAATTATTTGATGATTTAGATGGTGAGAAAAGGACTCATTGAGAGTTTCTTCAAGTCTTACAGCATATATAGCTCCTTAAGATTTCCAAGCTCCATTGGAATGGGTCCAGTGAAATCATTGTGGGCAATTGACCTATACAAATGAAAATAAAAATAAATAAACAATCCAAAGAATAGTGTTTTTTAATAAATAATCCAAAAAATGTTATTGGAAACTTGTTGTTAAGGCCTGAAAACCATTAAAAAGCTAGATAGATTTTGAAAATTTTCAAAGAAATAATGTATACAAAAATTGAAATGCTTTTATAAGACCATCAGTCAGTTCTCACAGTAAGGTTAGTCTAGACATATTTCCCATAAATGCGGGCAAAGGACCAGAGAAGAAGTTTTGATCAATCTTCCTGCATCACCAAACAATGAATGATTATAATCAGTTACTGTTAATGTAAAACTCTGTCATTATAATGAACATGATTAACCATTTTCCATGACTAAAAGACATAACCTTACTGATATGTAAATGTTATGATGAAAAATAATCTGTAATCATGTGGAAAATCTTAAAAATCAATGTAGGTTTATACAGATCAAACTTGAGAAAGAAAAGAGGGAAAAGAACATTCTTACAAGAACGTCAGAAAAGGCAAATCCAAAAGCTCCTCTGGTATCACTCCTCGTCTATCTAGAGCATATACCCGCCTGACAAAAGTGTATAAACATGTAAACTATTACTATAATTGATTTAGAAAAGGACTCAAAAAACTTCCACCAGTTCCCTGCTTCATTAAACCTCCCAAAAGGCTATTGATTCAATTCTAGTCATAATCTGGCAAGACTGTAGCGTGTAAGTGGCAGGATTACCTGCAAAACAATGTGATTCAAAAGAATTCCACAACATGGGAAGCAAATCTCTCCACATCATCTGACAAACACTAATGAAATCTGTTCTCCCTATTAATATGAAAACCATAGCTCAAATTTTGCCTGAAAACCCATTTTAAACTTATTACTAGTCAATTCAATGAACTAGCTTTGGAATTGGACCTAATTGGCCTTATTTTAACTGTTACTATACTGTGATAATAATGGCTTAAAAATATGTAGAGTAAAACAGGAAAAAAAGAAGAGTGAGAGTGCAAGTATATACAGTCTAGTGATGTGGCAGAGAGTGTTATTGTTGAAAGAACAATCACATCTGATAGCTGGGTTATTAGCAGGATCCTCAAAGACAGAGTCGCTTTGACTAAGAGCAAGTCCACTGCATGGCTCTCCACTGATGTTCCATGAATCCACTGCTTGTGTATCCCACTGTTGGAAGATTGTGTTCAATGCCCCCACTGGTTCGCATTAATAATAATTCCGAATAAAAAACATGTTAGGCGATTTATTACCAACAAAATAACCATGGCTAAGAATGCATAACCCATAAATATATAAAAATCAAAACTAAGACAAAAATGAAAAATATTCAACGTGAATGATTTAGTTTTTGACATCATGTGTCTTACATTTAATTATTATAATTTGATTTAATTTAAATTTTAAAATATTTTATATAATAAATTATATTTATTTTTTATATTTCTAATTGATTTACATTTTACATAAATGTGAATATATAAAAGATTAATTTTCTTTTCATATCTCAGCTTCAAAATATATAGAAGGTTACAACTTACAATTGATCTAGATTAATAGAAATTATCAAGCTAACAGTCAAATTTTTAAACTTTATACTTAAATTAATAATTAAAGTTCAATACTCAATTCACAATAAGTTTATTAGTTACAAAGTAGAGATGCGTTTTCATGTGTGGTTAACTTGTGAATCACAACAAGAACAAAAAAAAAAATTATGATTTAACGTTTTTAGTAGGTGATATCAAGATTTCAACCCATACGTAACCCATTAGCACTATTATTAATTAGACTAGAGAATTTTCAAAGATGAAAAATATTTCCATTGACATTAAGAACCAAGTAAAGTGATGGTTCATAAAGCAAAAGCTCAAAGAATTCACATTTGGTGATGAAAACGACACTTTTAAATTCTCAAGCTTGACTGAGGGAAACGTTAATCGATAAAATACTAATTAAAATCTTTTTTTTTTAATATAATGTTGAAACGCAATTGAATTATTAACTTTGGAAGATTATATTAACTGTCAACAACCTGTAATAAAATATTTGACAAAGAAATCAATGAGAGATAACTTAAGTATTGCCAAATGGATTAACTTCTTTGATGATATGTCAAAGAAGAAAGTGTCATCTAAGTATTAGTTCTGAACAGATACTTTTAAGTTACGGATTCGAACAGATTTAGACCTTTACCTCCTCGCATGAATTAGGTAGATAAAGGATTTGGTTAGATAAAAAATTAATAAGAAGAAAAAAAAATCAATGGAAGCCTTCAAAATTTCAGCATGCTTACCCACTCCGATGAAAAATAGATATCGATCATTCAATCCCCAGATGAGATGATGTCATAGAAGAAGACTTAACTGGCCGATAGAATTAAATACTTATATATATATATATATATATATTAAAAAATCAATTAATCTTTTTGCACCACCTGAGATAGGGGGGTCTGTTCTATATAATTTTTTTTGGCCAAACTGTTCTACATAATTAAATAACTATGAGTTACTGAGTACTATTGCTTTTTCTTCTTTAATCAATATATAAGTGTATGACAGATTCCTTTCGAAAATAGTAATCTTTGAACCAGTTTTAAGTTGATGAACTTCAAATAAAAGCACGCCTACATCTATGGATTTGTCAGGATGAGAAAAAATGGATGATTGATATGGACAAACTGACAATTTCAATGTAAAGGTCTGAATGTTGCTTTGCATTCAAATAACAAACATATAATGATTCAGATAATGTTTTAAAAGATGACTATTAAGTACTGTATAAAATGTTGACAGAAAGCCACCACTTCCAAAATAAAAACAGAACTTGTCTGTAACTTTTGCCGGAGAGCTAGGCAGAGAAGAGAGAGAGGGTTTTACAAAGATTAATCATCAAAAGACAACTGATTTCTACACTGACATGCTTGAAGATGCATGGCTTTGGACTTTGCAAAGAAAGAAATGTAAAGGGGGAGAGAGAGACAGACAGACAGAAAGAATACCTTCAGAGGGGTCAGTGGTGGCATTCTGGGCATTGGATTTGCTGCACCAAAAGAAGACAACGAAGAAGAAGAAGCAGAGCAAGCATGTGGAAGAAGACGGTGGCTTCAGCCTCAAAATCATCTTTTCTCTCTTCACAAACAGGATATTGGAATTGGATGACTGCTTCTCACTCAGCACATATATTAACATCTAATTGTACGGAGTCACCGCAGGAATGACTAGGACGCCTTTTGTCCAATACAAAGAAACAAAAAACTCTTATTTTATGATAATTTATTCTATTTTATCTATTGATTTTTGGCACGACTATACGTAACTACCATTGTTATTTGTCCCTATGTTCCCAATTATACATGGACAGTTGGCAACATGACGAAATACTACCACCATAGGCAAAAAATAACTCAACTCTGTGCCGTGCCTGGCTTGGAGCTTTATCCAAGTTCAGTTTATCATTAATATAATTATTATTTAGATTTATATTTGATACTCTATATATATTTCAAAATTTTCTTCCATGAAACAAATTTTTTTTATTGATTTCAAAATCTCATATTTGTGCCGAGTTTCAACTTCAAGAGATAAGTCTTGAAATCACAAAAAAAAAAAATGACGCTCAAGTCAAATATTAGTACAAAAAATTGAAATAAAAAAAATTTAAAAATAATACGAGAATGAAATAATAATAACTGAATATATTTATTTATAGGCATAATATAAAAGGTACGTGAGATATAAAGTGATGTAGTTAAGTTAACGTAACATGTAGCATTAAATATATCAAATTGATTTAATATATTAAATTAATTTAAAATTTTAAAATATTTTTGAATATCTACTAACAATTTTTAATAAAAAAATTTAATCAAAATATTCTTTAAATCCTAAAATATCCTTAACAATGATAAACAATTTTAAAATTTCAAGTGAATTTGTTGTAAGTGTTCATTTTTTTTCCTAAATTTATCGATTTTTTTAGAATTAATCAGAGTATATCAGATTCAAGCGAATGACAAATAAAGCGAAAGTTGTATAGTTTGGCAATGAACTTGAAGATACTTGGTTGCATTCAATCCATCCTTCCCTTCAAGATTCTTCACTTCTATAGGTGTGACAACATGGACATGTCCTCCCCACCCACTGAGACAGACACGAACGATCTACTGATGAAAGGAGAGCTTGGGAAACCGTTTCAAACAATTCCTTAGGTTTCATGTCCTTACATACACAGTAAACAATCCATGGGACTTCAAAACCACCTGAACCTTTAATCCAAGGCTAACCTTTTATAACTTTGAAAACTTGAACCCTTTCTGGACGGTCAGCAGACGGCGGCTGCACAAAAAATTTATGTTTATTTAATTTTAAGGACTTTTACTATTTAAAATTTATTTATTAATGAAGTGTAACTGAGGTGCAACCAAGGCGAGAATGAAATGCGGTCTCAATCTGCAAGGCTAAAACCCCATCAAATGAAATGGGTCCGGTCAGGGGATATGACTGGCTACCCAAGCAGATGACGATATGGAAGAGAACACAAGTTGCAACAGTGTCCCACGAGCCACAAATACTATTTTGGTGGCTGGCCTTAGACTTGTCCACGACTCTTTTACTTTAACTAACTTTTTTTTTTCTTTTTTTTGTCTTTCTAGGCCAAACGATGGCATTAATTGGACAATTCAAACTCTGAACAGCGTTAACCTGCCACCTAGTGTCGAACTCAAATTTTGACAAACTGCCTCCACGTGGCACCAATACGCCTTCTTCGGTTTTTTTTTTTTTTCGACAAAATGGGAAAGATCCTTTTTTCACATTTTCCATCAAAACCACTTGAAACAGGTTCCCAGAGGGAAATGTTTTTTATTTTTTATTGAATTTCGTAGTTAAGGTTAGATGTAATTATTTCGTATACAACACACAATAATATAATATAAAATAATACAAAAAATATATATTTTAAAAAATATATTTTATGTTTATTTTAATCAATATAAATTTTAACATAACATAATTTATATTTTATATATGTTAATACGTTTACATACATGATATGATATGAATAATATATTTAATTTAATCTTATTATATGAATATATATTTAACATATTTAAAATATTTTTATATTTTTTTAATTTAATATAAATATTAAAGATTATTTTTATTTTTAAAATTTTAATTATAATACTTTATTAATTTTTAATGTCATATAAAATTATTTTGAACATTCAATTATGATACTCATTTAATAATATTTATAAAATTATTTTTTATATGAATAATATAAGTACAATACAAATATTAATATTAGGTCTTATACATTATTATTTTATTCTTTAATCTTTAATAGTTTATTATTTTAAATTTAATACTTAAAATTAATATAGTTATGTAATATATATTAAAGTTTAAATATATATTAAAATAGGTATTAAAATTTTAATATGTGAGTATTTTTATATTATTAATATACCAACTTTATTAAGTTATAAATTATATATAGTTTATAAGTTATTTACTATTTTTGTTGTATTCTTATATATATTTATGTTAATTGTATATATTTATGTATATTGTGTTAGTCGTATCTATTTGTATATATTTGTATTATTTATATTTATTTATATCATATTTAAATAGATTAATTATACACGTATTAATCATATTATGTCACGTATAACGTATATAATCAATATGTCATATTTATATTTAAAATTTAAATATATTTTATAATTTATGTTGTGTTTCTGTTTTAATAATTTGTTTTATTACAAGTATCAAACACAATTCAAAATACAACACAAAAATACAAATTATCTGATCTAGCCAAGGTCCCGAGTGAAAGCAGACAACTTGGCAACTTTTATAAGGGAGAGCAGTTTTCTAGCAGTCCGGTTCAAAGAACACACTTTTAGAGAGGGGCAACAGATGAAGGACTTCATGGCAAATATGGCGCAACCAATGGCCCTTGGGTTGCTTGGTTTAATTTTCGGCTGCCAGCGCAAGAAGAGCATTCCTTTCTTCGTAAATTGTTAATTCATTTACAAAGTGGCTGATTCGTGCAAGCCTTTGAGATGAGCCACTAAAACTAGGAAGGTAGACAAAGTTAGATTTGTGAGCACCAAGGCCAACTCGATACTCATGTCATGTCATGTCAGGGGCAGGCGAGGAAACGTCACATCTGAATCATGAGATCACGGTCCCTTCTGGTCACAAAGTTGAGCCGCTGGGTTAGTTTGCCCAGTTGGCCTGGTTTGACTCACTCCCAAAATATGAATATCTGATTCCATTTCCATCCATCAAATAGGCAAAACCTAAATAATTCATCTTCACATTCAAAGTTTCTTGGACCACCATTTGGAATAGATCTACAACCACAATCATAACACAGATTTTCCATCCTTTCATTGGACAACGTAATTTTCAGAAATAGTCATTTTTTTAAACTAGGATCCCATGATTATCACTGGATCATCACAGCACATCATGCTCACGCACCTGAGCACTAAAAAATAAAAAAGTCCAAGCACATGTGTTCACAGGAGCGCCGGGCTTTGGTCTAACTCGTGCTTTCACTTTGATGGGAATTTCCGCAGGGCCAGGATTCCCTAGTTACTGCAGCATTTACGGATTTATCCTCCATTTAAACATTTCTTTCTATTGACTTCTTGATATGTGGTTATTATAATTAATTAGCTAATATAAGAGAAATAAAAATGAGAACAAAATTTAGATGAAATTATTTAAGTGAAATTCATGAAATTTCGTGTTAAAATGATCCAATAAAAGCATTAATAAAATTTTAAATTAAATAAATTTACAGAGCTTAATTAAAAAATTAATAATATATAAGAGTATTGAAAACATCATTTATAATTCAAATTTAATTAATATTTTTTCAATTGTAGAATTTTCTGTAAGCATTTTTAGTAAAAACATTTATATAAAAAATATATAAAAAAATTTTAACTTTTAAAATTGTGCACACTTAATCTATATAAAAAAATCTTTTAATTTATCAATTAAAATTTTTTATTTTAACTTTTATTTAATCACTTTAATAAAAAATTTTATAAATTTCACCCAAAAACTTTATTTAAGTATTTTCTTTAAAAACGATAATTATAAGTTTTAACATGACAAAAATGATTTATTTTATTCATGGAGACTAAATATTGGTTTCACAAAATACAACCATTGGCATAACTTTTAATCCAATAAAATATTAGTAGCATGCTTTGCCTTTTAAGTTCATATATTGATTTTTACAAAGTTTAAGAAAAAATTTTGATTTTAATATATTTAATATTAAATTTTAAAATTTTTTTAAAATGAAAGTTTTATAATTTTTAATGTCAAAAAGTGAAAAAAAAAAGTAAAAATAATTTTAAAATATAAAAAATATTATTTTTAGATATTTTAAATTAGGTATTTATTCTTAAGAGTCAAGTTTGTGAACATGAATTGTTGGTTACTCAATGGAAAAGTCTCTTCTTTTTTATTTTTTTAAAGTCTGAAAATGCTCTCACATTGCTCATGATCTGCCCCTTGCTAATTGATTTGGACACCATTCTTGCATCCCATGTGGAAAATCACACTCAATTAATAGTTGGGAAAATAAAAAAAATAATAAGAAAAAAAAATGCGTCTTTCTTGGAAGTAAAAAGAGGCGGAAAGTAAGCAAAGCAAAATGATGAGTGATGATGAGAAAAATAGAACCGATATAGCTAATACTGTTTTGAAATTTCCTGGAAATATATATACCCTCATAATCCTCAACCAAAGACATGATTAGGATTAAAAGAAGAGATTAGCCATGAATATCAAATGAGCAACAGATATAATAAAAAATGTAAAAAGCAAAACTTGTGACACAAGTTTCCGGTGTTTGATGAAGTGTCAATGAAGTGATTGAAAGTTCCAGCTAAAACCACTGCATAGATTCTTTAACCTAGGCTACAAATTTCGATGGAAGAAAAACCAAGTGCATGGTCTAGTAGCACTCTGAGAAAGTAAAAAATGATAAAAGTATAGGTAAATGCAAGTTCTAACATCAATACAGACAAGAAAAATGCATGAACAAATAAAACTAGACAGATGGTGAATAAAAGCATGTGCAAGTTGTTACATGAATGTCCAAACAAATATGACATCACCACAAACAAGAAGTTGGCTCAATTGGCATCATTAATCGTTCACCTCATTAAGTCCAGCCGGTGACCTCTTGTTGGGGTCGTCTCAATGCATGACCTCTTACTATTATTCATAGGCTGACGAGTACAGCACATGTTGTATTGACTTATGAGACTAAACAATCTATCAACCTTGAATTTCTCTTAAAAAATATGACATCACCAGCAATTAAGCAATTCTAACATTGGACTCCATTGGTAGACATGAAGCATTAGCAGGTAGCACATACAACAACATTCTATTTTCCCCAATGACAATATGCAAGTGCAAAGATAGAGAGAACAGAGAACTTCCCCTTCTCATTCATTCCTCATTATATCTCTTCCGGTCCTTTCTTAATCTTAATCTTTATTTGTATATCTTGTGTTAAAGCGAGAATTACCTTTTAAAGGTTAGAAAGGGCATAGAAAAAATACATTATAGTTCCGATAGACCCTCTTCTAGTAATCTACAATGCATTGAGTATTGAAATTAAAATTCAAGAAAAAAAACGAAAAAAAGAAAAAAAAATTCATGAGAAACGTACCTTGGCGTCGTCGATATCAGATAGATCATCATCAGATTCAGAATGCGACTTACGTTTACACAGCACTCCATTTTTGCCTACATTGGAAGACAGAGCTCCCCTGTCTTTCTCCACCTGAGAATTAATCAACCAACAATCAAAACTTAACAGTTTTTTCTACAAAAAAAAAAAAAAAACAAAACCAAAAATAACAGGTAAGATTATCGCACCATGTTTTGACGGCGAAAGCAGCAACGCCGCCTCTGGGGTTTTTGGAGAAATAGGCGAGAGTTAACACGTAAGTATTGACATGTCCATTATAAAGACGGAAAATCTTTGGCTCTGTGATTTTTTTTTTTTTTTTTGAATCGTTGAATTCACGCTTCTTTTTTTGTTTATATAGTAGGGGCTTTTGGTTATTTAAAATTACGAAAATGACCTAAGACCGCAACACCGCCTCATGGATCGTGGGCTATTACAGGTTGATTTTGGGATGGTATATGTACTTGTAATTGGTGGTCCGGTAAGTAAAGCCCAATCAAATGGATGCTCATTGTAAACAAATTTTTTATAGTCTTTTTATTTTTGGAAATATATATTTCGTGTTCAAATCAAAAGTTTCATTAATTTTTTTTTCAAATAAAAAAGTAATGATCTTTCAAAATTAATTATAATAGTAAATTAATATTCATGCAAAATCATTTTTTTATTTAAAATCAAATTTTAAATTAATTAGTTCATGATTTCATATAATCACATATATCTTTAAAAGATATATTCATAAATTTAAAATTCAAATCTTAATTCTTATAATTTTTTTATTTCAAATTGTCACTTCCTTCATTAAAAAAACATACAATTTTCTTTTTGATATGGCCTACTAAATTGTTCGAAGTACTCATTTTGGTTAATGAGTTATAAGTTTTTGGTTTTAAAATGTTTTCAAAATTAAGTTTTTGTTTATTATTAACGTACTTGGACTTATGGCTTACTTGCACGTAAGGACGAGAAAAAAATTTTAAAAAATTCAAAATTAATTCAAAATTTTAATATTTAATTCTATTGGAATCATTTTTTTATTCGATTGAAATTAAATTTGAATATTAAATATATATATTATGTTCATATAAAATTTCGATCGAATAATTAAAAAATTAAAAAAAATTAAACCAAATTATATATTTTTATTAATTTTTATCTATATTTTAAATTTTTATAAAATAAAGATAATTATTTTATATTTCAATCTATTTAAATATATTAAAAATTATATTAAAATAATATATAAAAAAAAATTTAAAAAATTAAATTTCATGAATTAAAACTGATAGAATTCGATTTGAATCGAATTAGTTTTAAAAAATGATTTGAATTTTGGTCAAATTTTACAAATTTATAATACTTTACATTATTCTAAAAAGATCGAATCAAATGTGATCAATTCTGAATCATTATCATCCATACTTACATGTATCATATATATAATGAAAAAAAATGGAAGGTGATTCAAAAATAAAATATTTTACCATTTATTTTATGGGTACATTAGATAAATATTGTATTCTTTACGTCCTTGATATAAATCAACTATTTATGTAATTTGTCTATGTCAATCAATGTATTTGTTAAAATTATTTTTCTCTAAATTTTTAGAGTTAATGTCTCAAAATTTTAGTAGTTCGTTATTTGTATATAATGAATAAATTTTATAAATTTTATAAATGAAATTAAAAAATTGACAAATATTCTCTTATATTATAATAAGCTTTTTAATATACCCATTAATGTGTTACTCTTGTTGGTTTTCTCATTTAATAGTAGTAGTTTTGAACATTCTTTCTAGCTCCCTTGTCTTTAGTCTCCAATACCATATGAAGAATTTTAAAGTATTACACAATTTTTATTGAAATGTCTAAAAATTTTTATACAAAAAATTTAGATTTTATTTGACAAATGCTTTTACTTTTTGTTTCTTTTTTTTTTTAATTTTAATTTATTTAAGTCAAGTACTTTCAATTAAAGAAAATGATCCTCTCAATTCATTATTTGATGTGAGAAATAGATTTTCAATTAAATTTATAGTTGAAATTTAATAATTTTAAATTAAATATAAAAATAATTTAAATAAATATTTTTCATAAATTTAATTGAAAATGCATTTATCATTTTTAGAGGAAATAATGAAAAATTTCACTGATTTTTAAATTAAAAAAAAAAAAAGAGATCATTTTCTTACAATTAAAGCTATGTTGTACTTGGTTGTTGTGTCCAATCCCTTTACTATTTGATCTTTTAATGTGAATTAATTTCTTCACGTACTAATACAGGAAATGGTATCTTCAAACTTTATGACTAATAAATTGACATTAAATGCTTTAGGAAGTTTCATTGCACTATATATTTGCAACAAATTAAGCCTTCTATGTATTCCTAACCTCCCCAAAGTTTCAGATATTGTAGTCTTGGCTAAAAACTTTTCTTAAATAGCTATTAGGTCCTCTTTACCTTAAAGTTTTATTGATTTTTTTATAAATATTTTCAAATTTTATTTAAGTTTAATTTCTTCTTTAAACTATTTACATGTTTGAGTTTGGCTTTCTTTCCCTTTCTTTACTAATTTTTTGTCTGATATATTTTTAATTTGCTTATATATAAATGACATTAACATAACTAGGTGAGAAATTAGTATTTAACTATTAAAAAAAGTTGAGAACAATATCTTAATTAGATAACTAAATGAGATTAAAAATTTGAATTCGAGTTTAAATAATCATAATCTTCGATCCAAAATTATTAAAAAGTATTGATGGGTTAATTTAATTGAAAGGAAAGCAACAATAAATACTAATAATTAATAAGACATAATGTAATATACTTTTGTGTAGAAAAAGACACGGCCACATAAGCATCAAAAGGACAAGCTGTATTCACGGAATTTGTACTGAAACGACTACGGAAGAAAGGGACCGACGATCATGGAATCCACGTTCCCTCCTTCTCCTAATTGCATTCTTATTTATTTTTTAATGATTCTCAATTTCTCATCCATCAATCATCACAATTGCACATTTTTCTTGAGCCAAGCATTACATTTTTGTTATTAATTCAATATATAGTAATTACTCGAGTTAGGGGCAAAAGACAAAACCACAAAGCACAAGGATGAGATCAATTGTAAGAAGTTTAAAAAAAAAAAATCAATTGTAAGAAAAGTTCTAATTTATAATTAGCCTAATTTGTCAAATAATCATTGTTCCTTATACATGTTCCTTGTTATGAATACCATTACCATAAATATGTACTGTTTGATAATTAAGCTTTATTTTTTCTTCATTTAAGGTCATATACGTTATGATCTATGTCATGCATACGTTGATTTAAAAAAAATTTAATATATTGATAGTAAAAATTAAAAATAATATTTTATTATCATTTATAGAATTTAAAATTTTCATGGACAATGCATAAAAATCATTTTGTACAAGACAAATACTTAAAAAATTTTAGTATATATATTTAAGGGTTTTATCTTAAAAGCATTCGCATTGATTCCCAAATGCAAGTTTCAATAGTGTTTTAAAAATTTACTATTTAAGTTAGGTTTGGATTTCATTACATTGAATTCATCGTATCATTAATTAAATTTAAATATTAATTTCAGTTAAATTCATTTAATATAAAATTTTCATTGAATTTTTTTATCGTAAATAATAATTTTTATTATTATTTTCAATTTTATTATAACCAATCTCAATGCGCATTTAATTCAAACCTTAATCAACAACTATATGTCATATCAAGCTGAGAAAATTATGAAAACTTATAAAAATGAGAAATGATTCTCTTGTCAAATTAGATGATTGAACAAGTAAGAGTGTTAGTTTCATAAATCAGATCATGATAAAGATTCTATTAAAACATATATCATGGAGGCATTTTTCCTTTAAATAATAGAATTCTAGTTGGAATCACTCAAAACTATTACAAGAAAAAGATTCCAATCTTATCAGATTGAAAAAGCTAAGTTAAGCTGGCCCATTATGGACGGACACTTAGGCATACGTTCATTTCATTCAAACATGAAGAAAAAATGCAGCTCAAATTAAGTTTGTTTTTCAAAATTTCGGATAGATACAAGAACTTTCAACATAGTGTCTTTGAATTTTGAACCGAATGAAACTAAAAAAGAGGGTGGTTGAACTTGTAATAAATAAGACATAGACATGATGTTTTGCACTTAAAAACAGAATCATATACTATGATTAATTGTAACAAATCCCAACATCTTACGAAACCAATTGGGTTATCCTTTAAACCAATCAAAGTCTTTAAATAATACATTGAATGGATTAAGTTACATTTTGGCATGTAATATATATGCACCTAATCAAGATATTAATAGGATCAATAATTAATGCTTATGCTCTTAATTACATTCTTTTAGTGGCTAAATGCATAAAAACCTTCACATTCCCTTACCAAATATTAACTTGCAAACTTGGAATAAAAACATGAAACTTATTAAGAACCCCACATGCAATTAACCCTTTTTAAAAAAAAGTTATTAGCATTGTTATCAACCATTTGATTCAATAATTATTACATGATTCCTCTTTCATTTAATGTTCAAATCTTTTTTTTAATATATATATATATATTAATAAATTAAATATTACTTCTTAAAAATAATAGTACCATTGAAATGAACTAAGCCCCAAATTAATTCTTAGTATATAGTTTCATTGACATGAGATCATGCATGTGGGATATGTGGCAATCCATCACTTTCTCTTAAAAATAACGCATAGAACAAACCTAAAAATATTGATTCGTTGCTCTTTCTTTTATGTACTTTTCAAGTACTGTTCTTTGTACCGTAAGACTCTTTTATTGTTTATCTCTCTATTGAAAGCACTCTCTTTTTCGGTCTCAGCTTTCTTCTTCCTCCATTCATGCTAGTCCTTTTTTTTTAAGGGTTATGAAGAAACTGATGCGGAGACTGTCACCAGTTAGGGTGACTCACTCGACCCAATACTCAATGCTTCGATCTCAGCCTCCTGATCCGGCCACCAAGCAAAGATCGGACGTACCGCATGGGCATTTCCCGGTTTACGCGGGGATTAATCAGACGTCGACGCGGAGATTCATCGTCAGTGCAGAGATGCTCCGGCACCCGATCTTCGTGGAGTTGCTCAACAGATCAGCCCAAGAGTACGGATACGAGCAAAGGGGAGTGTTGAGGATCCCCATTAACGACGTTGTCTTCGAACGTGTTCTTGAATCTCTCAGGCAAGGCCAAGAACCTTCAAGTCTGGATGAACTGATCTAGTTATTGAAAAGAAGAATGTTTCTTTTTTTCACTTCTTTTCACCATTGTTCTTGTCGGAGAGATATCTTCTTGTCGTTTGTATATATTTATGATGTGATGAAAGCATAATAGGTTTTGTTGCTGTAAAATACCAGTTGTTTGAAAAAAAAACCCAGCAAAATGAAAGTTAGGACTTTGTTTTTTTTTTTTTTTTTGAAATTTAATTATTATAAATAAAAAATTACTTTTATTAATTAATTAAACTTAAATAAACTTATTAATATTTATTTTTTATTTTTAAAAGCCTTATTACTTTTAATTTTATTTATTAAAGAGATATAATTGTATGATTAATTAACGACGTATAATAAATTTTTTTTTAATTTTTAATTTATTTTAAAAATTTTTATCTTATTATTTGATTGAAAAAGATATTATGTATAAATTCTTTCAAACTCATAATTTTCAAATGTCAATTTTAATAATGTATTAATTGATTAAAAAAAAATCTACGTAATGTATAATAATACTTATACACCATTAATTCATCAAATATTCAAATATTAACTTTTTTATATATACATTTGAGCCAAATAGTGTGTTTATTTAGAGGAATTCGCCGGAATTTAAGGGGGAAAAGCCTTTTTTTTTTTTTTTACTTTTTAATATTACTAGAGAATTTACCCATGCTAAACATGACATGATAGCAGTATTATTATTAAAATAACTTTAACTAAAAAACTAGCATGCATTATCAGTACGACATCTCCCCCCCTTTTTTTTATTAGGGTTGTTAACCTAAAATTCGTCCCCATGACAAGGAAGCAAACAATGTCTCACATTTTTTTTTTATTGGAATTAGAATTTGAGTAAATAGCATGAATGATTTAATTCTCAAAGCCTTCAATTATCGCAACGTGTATCATTTTGATCATTTCACGAAATCATGACATGTATCATCTGACTTAAACATCAAATTTTTTTTATATTTCTTTCCTATTTTAATTTTAATTTTTTCTTTTTTTTCTTTAAATTTTTTCTCTCTAAATTATTCCTTTCTTTATAATTCAAAGTTCAAACCACACACCACCACCAGGCCCTGTTTTCTAAAATCCGGTGGTTCGTCGCTGTTGCCTACGTTTGTAATCAAAGGTTTTAATCACAATTTTATAATATATGATTTTATATTACGTTTGTAATCAAATTTGACAATTTGGATCAAACCTAATTTTAAACGAAATACCGAATCAAGCTCTCAATTTGTGTATAAACTTATAGCCTTATCAGTATCACATTTTCCCTTTTTTTTTTTTTATTTTGATGGTCAACCTAAAAAACGTCCACACAACAAATAACCAAACAATGTTTTACATTTTTTTATGAGAAATTATTTGATATATTGACAATGAAATTTTTTTATTTTATAAATGTGATTAAGATAATGACATATGTTTTACTTATTTTTTAATTTAATTTTTTAAAATATATAAAAAATTTACGTCACTATTTTAATCTTGCTTGTGGGGTTAAAATTTTATTAGTAAATAGTAAGAATAATTCTTAAATTTTGGATCAAATGTTACTTTGATCTTTAATATAAAAAATAAAATCTATAGATAATTCAAATGTCAAAACATGTATTATTTTAATTTTTTCATTTGTAAAATTATTAATTCTCGATTTTAACATGTATTGCATATGATACAGTAGTGTCAACTGACATTTAATATTAGATTAATCGATTTTACAAATAAAAAAATTAAAACAATACATATTTTAATAATTGAGAATTAACAAATTATGTTTTAAAAATTAAGATTTTACTCAAAATTCAGAAATCATTGTGCTATATACTCTTAAAATTTACAAGTCATACACTATCTTATTTTTAAGAATGTAATTGATCGAGTTTAAATTGATATAATATTAAATTTGAGCTTAATTTTAAATTTAAGATTTGAAATTCAGTTTAAATTTGATCAAATTTTATTTTTTTGGCTTAAGTTTGATTTACAATAGAAATCAAACTATTTAAACTAACTCATTTAGACTCAATTAATATGTAAAAATAAATTTAATTTTTATATTCGATAAAAATTTAATTATTTATATCCGAATTTAAATTATTTTACTAATTAAAATATAAAAATATGATTAGATTCATGAATTATTTGAGTCGAATATTAAAATACTTAAATTTAATTAAATTAATAAATAAAATTAGTTGATATCAAATTCAACTTAATAATAATCAAATTAAATTTAAATTTTATTTAAATAATTTAAATAATTCGTGAGAATTAATATGTTATTTATATTTTTAGTTAACAGAAGTTGACGTTAAATATCCGTACATTACGTGCATTTTCCGTACGTCGGTGAAGCCTATAATTTGTGCTACAATTTATTTTTGTGATTATTTAATTGGGACAAACATTGGTATCCCGTCTAGAAAGCACGTGCCATGGAATGCATAAGGAAAGGCAAGCAGGGGCAGTAAATGCAGTGGTCACCACTCAACCAAGTTTTGTGAATTATGAACTCGTTTTAGTGGTTTTCAACTAATTTTATTCCTTTTTGGGGTTTCTGCACGTGCGATCGAGGATTTTCAATTGGATATTTTCTTTCTTCACATGTTCCCTTTCTTTAATTCTTTGAGTGGAAAAAATTAAAAAATTATCAAATATAGTGATAATAAATTTTTTAATTTTATACGTAAAATTAAGATGATAATATATATTTTAAAAAATAAAAATTAATTAAAAAATAAGATATGTATTATTATATTAATCTCACTTATAAAATTAAAAAAACCATTATCACTATTTCAAATAATTTTTTTTATAAAAAATATCTTATCTCAATGTTTTTCTCAACTCTCAATGGTACAAATAAGGAAAAAAATAGTTTTCTAGCTACATATTTAAATAAAATACCTAAAAATTGGAAGAATAACTGAGTGGTTAATTATTTCATAATTTTAATAGAAAGATTCTAATTTTTATGTTTCATTTAAAAAAATTTTCAATTGGATTAAGAATTATAGAAAAAATTTTCATAAAATTTTTAAATATATATATATATATAAAATTATCACATTTATTAATAGTGAAAATTTTAAAGTCTAGTATCAATTGCGTTCATATTGCTACTAATATAAAAAAATGTTAAAATAATATATATTTTTAATTTTAGTATTTTATTTAAATAAATTATTATATTTTTATTACACTCAAAGAAGTTTTTAAATTTTAATTTGTATTTAAATAAATCATTAACTTTTAATTTATATTCAAATAAATCTTTAATTTTTTATTTATATCTAAATAAGCTCTTAATATAAAACAATCTTTCATTTAAAATAAAGGTTTATTTAGATTCTAAGTAAAGGATAATGACTTATTTAGATAGAATAAAAATATAAAGATTTATCTAATTAAAGTAATAAAGTTTAATTACTTTTTTATTATTTTAGAAAAAAAAGTTAAAATAATAAAAAAGTGAAAAATCGATTAAGTATGGCTGGTCAAAAATAAAGGCCCAAAATTTAAGAACCCGTAATGGCTTTAAAGGCGGCAGCCCGAGTGAAAGAAAGAAGAGAAAAATACTCAGGCCTCGGCCCAAATATACAAAATTTGCTCTTCTGTTTCTCCTATTAAGGATCAGCTGAGTTTTTTCTCAAGGGTAATTTAAAAATTTTATTCCTTAATAAAGGCAATTTTAAACTTATTTCCCTTATAAGGGTACTAAACCAAGCATATGCCATGTCAGCACTCCATTCATCTTTTCCAAGTTTTTCCAACAACAATGGTTTTTAAAATCTTTATTCCTAATTTAAAACTTATTTCTTTAAAATAGGTATTTACGCCATGTCAATGACATGTCAATACCATATCATATTTTTTAAATAATAATTTAAATAAATTTTTTTAAAAAAATTGAATCATTATATGTGTAAAGTTTCTTTTATTAAATTATAATCTCTCATAAACCCTAAACACTATTTTCTCCCAACATTTTACTTTTTTGTTATTAAACACAATTTAAAAAAAAAATTGGAGCATCAGAGGTTTGTGAAAGATATTATATTTAGCAATGTTGTTATTGATAAATTTTTCGATTCTGTAAGACTCCTAAGCGTTGTAGTTATGATGTTGAATTATAATATAACTCCCATATTAATTAGGCAAGCAAAATCAATAGAATTTAAATAAAAGACTTTGTTTTTACTTGAATAAATTATAATTTATTCGGTCATTTTAATTTTGAATATTTTCATTATATTACATTTTATATTTCTTCACAAAAAGAAATCCATTTGTCTTTTCTTCACAAAGAGAAATTCATTTATAATTGTCATAACATATAGATTTGAAAATTTATAGCTAGACTTAATAAATAAAATCGCCAACAATCTTTTTTATCTAGATGTGATTGGTCACTTAAGGAATCTATCTTTTTAAGGAGCTCTTAAGCTTGACTAAGGTCCCTAAAAGAATAAGTTTGGGTTTACTAATCAAAACATAGTTCGAAAGTTCAGTTACATATGGAAAAAGTTATAGCACCCCACATGCCCATCTAAAAGATGATACAATTTTATTTTAAATTTATTCTAGGATATTGATTTTAATGGTTTCAAATTTTTATATTGAAATATCAGAAATAATCTATAAGATTCTTCCATCAATCTAGTAGAATTGTTAAAATATTTTTTTACCTCAAAAGTATTCAAGAATTTCATTTGTTTTTTTCAAGAGGCTTTGTCGTCAAAAAAATTTTTAATTATTATTATTATTATTACTTTAAAAAATATATATCTAATTATTTTATTATTTGAGTCAAATTAAAAATATTTTTTCTTTTGAATTTCTAAATTCTCTACAATTTGGACCTATTTAGAAATTCTTTTTCTCTTTTTTTTTTGGGAGGAAAATAATATTGCAATTATTTTTTATTAAAATTTTATTTAAATTCTTCCACCATTTGAGACAAATTTAAAGAAATTTCCCACTTAGAGATTTCTTACGAATTTATCATTTGAAATTTCTAAAAATCTCATCTTTAGATAATTGTCAAATATTTTAAACCAAAATTTTTTATTTTTTTATTTTTTTGTTTGAAAATAAATATTAATTATTATTATTAAAATTTTATCTAAATTATTCCACTATACGGGTAAATTTTGACAAAATTCTTCATCTAAGAATTTTACAGAAATTTGTCATTTGAAATTTTTATAAACTCCATTATTGGATAATTAATACTTATTCTAAAAAACTATTTTATTTTTTTTATTTTTTATTCTTTTTCTAAATTTAATCATGTAAAAATACTAAAAAAAATAAACACATAAATAAAAATACCAAAAAAATAAAAACAAAAAAACAAAAAATGAAACGGCTCGACTGTAGCAACTCGGCCCGACTTGGCTTCAGGTTCAAAAGACGACTTTAAAGCTCAGCTTGGCAGTTGGTTTGCGGTTCGGCTCCGCTGAAGCCAAAGATAGGGACGCGAGTTAAAGGCTGGTTGAACGCTTGGGTCAGGTCGCCTAGCGATAAAACGTGCAAATCTTTGGCTGAATTAAAATGTCAAAATGACATCATTTTGAAGCTAGTATAAAAGGCAACACCCAGCCTTTTTTCCTCATATTTCACTTTCTCTTTCTCTCTCTTCCCCTTTCTTTTCACTCCCTCTCTCTTTAATCCGAATGAACTCTGATTGAATCTTTCACCTGATTCTAGAAATCCCATCGAAATCTGGTTTAGTTTGTTGGAAGTTCACCAAAAAATTCAATCGGTGCCGAAATCTTCAATCGAATTCTGGAAAACTTGTCGAAAAAGTCACTGAAAATTTCAAAATACACCAAAAAATTTCTTAGGAATCTAGAATTTTCTAGAAAATTCATAAAAAATTTTTTTACCCAAAAAAAACCTCTTAAATTTTTTTTTGCTCTTTGCTTGTTGTGTTTCTGTGTATTCTATATGTTTATTGCCTCTAATATATGGGTATTTATAGGGTAAAATTAGAAAAGTTTTTAATTAACCCTGACTCCGCTTTCGGATAGGATTTTCGTGAAATCAATCCTTAGACAGATCGAATCCAACTCTAACCCTACCAACCCCTAATTCATGGCAAAACTTATATTTTATTATTATTTTTTATTTTAATCATTATCGCCTAACAAAATTAATAAATAAAATAGATAAACAATCAGGAAAAGATAAAATCTAGAAAAAAAATAATAACATAAAGGATAAATAAACCAATAAACTTTCAGGCTTGATCATTGACCCTATTAGACCAAGCCTGATTGATCTGGGTTTGGACTAACATGAGTATCTACAGCTGCTTCTCTTTACACATTTTTTATACAACAGAAATTATGCAAAGATGTAGACACCTCGCATATGATCATCCCAATACATTCACCTTTTTTTTGTGTTTCCTTTTTTTTTTTTTACAAATAAACACTATAACTGACTAAATAATACAAGACTTCCTTAGGCAGAGACTCACAACTTTTGAAAAAATAAATACGGCTCTTCTAAGTAGAGGATCAATGAAAATAAATAAAGGCTCCTCTAAACAGAAGATCAATAACTTTGAAAAAAAAGCTCTTCTAAATAGATGCTCAACGACTTTAAAAAATAAAAGCTCTTCGACAATCATATCCAGAAGAATCATAGATCATGTATGATGAAATGAAAGCTCAAAGATTCACAATTTGAATTTAAAATTCAAATATTCAGATCGCAAGAACCTTTCAGCTTCATAAGAATTCACTGAAATCTGATTCTCAAAATTTTAGTTTCATAATAAGTTGATTCACAAAATTTCAGATATGTAAAAATTCAGATTTACAAGATTTCAATATTTACATTTGAGAGATTCTTATCCAAAGTTTTAATTCAGGGGTTCACATGTAAATTGTAAGGCTCACATCCAATATTTAAAAATTCTCATTCAAATTTTAGAGAATTACATCCAAAAGTTCAAAGCTTCTTATTCGAGTTTAAAAGTTCACATTCAATAAATCTTAGAGTCTTACATCTAAAATCTCAAAGGTTTTCATTTAAGTTCTTCTAAAAGATTCTCATTCGAATTTAAAGATTCACATCCGATAAATTTGGGGTTCACATCCAAAGAGTTTAAAGCTTTTCAAAGATTCACATTCAAATCATTTTTAAGTTTCTCATTCAAAGGTTCTCATTCACAAATTTAGAGATTCGCATCAAAAGTTCAAAGCTTCCTATTCTAGTTTGAAGATTCACATCTAACAAATTTTAGGGTTTCTTATCTCAAATATTCTCATTTAAAAACTAAAATTTTTTCATTTTAAAACTCAAAGATTCTCATTTGAAACTCAAATATTCTTATTTGGAGATTTTTTAAAAATTTTCATTTAAGATTTCTTAAAGATTCTCATTTCAGACTTAAAAATTCTCACTTGAGGATTTCTTAAATATTCTTATTTAAGACTCAAACATTCTCATTTGAAAACGTCTTAAAGATTCTCATTTAAGACTCAAAGATTCTAATTTAAAGATTCAGGACTTCATCAAAATATTTTAAATTTTTTTTCAGATAACTTTCAAACTTTTACAAAAGTCAAAATTTTATATGTACTAAATGTCATGATCAATGATGCAAATACCTTTTTAATGATATAAATAAAACAATCTAGATTCTCACAATATTACAAATGTCATATTCTCAACTGTAAGTTAAATGTTTACTGCATAATGCAAGTGTATAGCCAAAATAATGCAAACACAATACATATAATGCAGATGTTAATGTCATGAAATTTTAATTAAAATATGGTAACATGATTCTCAAGACCCCACCATCTTACCTTTTATTCCATTTTTAGCTTGTCAGTACTTTAGAACAAGTTTCATCAATTAATCCTCATCATTTTTATCACTTGATCATCATTCATAGGCTTCTCAATATTAACAATTTCAGGACAAGTTTTATTCTCCATCATCCCATATCATTTAATCACAACTCATAAGCTTCTTAGCACTAGCCACTCTAAAATAAATTTTATCCTTGATCCTCATCATTGGATCATAATTCATAGGCTTCTCAGCTCTAGTAATTTCACCATAGATTTCATCCATTAATCCATACTATTTTTACCATAATTTATAGGCTTCTCAGCACTAGCCATTTTAGAATAATTTTTGTCCTCTAATCCACATTATTTGATCATAACTCATAAGTTATGTTGATCAATCCATCACCATATTCATTTTTTAATCGTCTTCTTTTCAGATTTTTTGCCCTATTTTCATTTGTTTACCAATCTATCACCATATTTATCATTTGATCACACCATATGTCCTTTCAAATCATATTTTCAAGTTTTTACACTCTTTATTTTTTTGCTCCCTATTATCCTAGATTTTTTTTTCAAAGGAATGCAAGAGTCTTTTATGCATTCATCATTAGTTGAATTTTTGACAATTATAATACAATCAGACATTTTTTTAATTTTTTTTGGATGCAAAAATAAAAGAGCACAAGGTGAATTGAAAGAAAGATAATCAACGAAGAGTAAGTTTGGTACAAAAACAAATGGGCAAATGAACAAATTCAAAGCATGCCCTTAGGAATGGTATTGAACAAATAGAGTAACAATATTCAAACAATTCTAAACATTAATCCATGATTTTTTTTTCAAAAACTTATTCCATTGACTTTTGAAGTCATTTTGAGCTTAGTAAACTTTGCCTAAGCTTTGAGAGATTTTCAAATGTTTTTGTCCTTCTTCCATATGAACTATTTATTTAACTCTCAACTCAGAGATTTTTCTACCCAAATTACTTTTTCAAATTTTTAATTTGATCTTCTTTTTCTCTCATTTCTATTTTTTTCTCTTCTATTTTTTTTTTTTTAATTTTTCCTATCCATTAGTAATACATCAATCTCTAGAGGAAGGTAGCATGATTATATTATTCTATTACAAGCATGCGTTAATCCAACATATGATCATTCAATTTTAGCACTCACATTTGATCCAAATGAACTTTTAAAGGTTGCAATATAAACTACGATGAGGGGTTATGAAACAAATAGATAAAATATACTCAAAACATGTGTTTAAAGGGTTCAGAACCAAAGGATCATTTCTTATCACTTAATGGATTTTGGCATTTTGCCCTATTCCACATCATTTTATTACTTTTTCATTTTATTTCTACAAAAAAATTCTCATTACTTTACCCCAAATCATGTGCAACATTTATTTTTTCAGTTTTTTTTTTTGTTTCTCTTTTTTTCTTTCTATTTAAGACCTTTTATAATCTTTTACCTCTTTTTTTTTTCAAAAATTACCCTTCAGTGTGGAGAGTGATCATTGGTTGGAGTTCTTTAGAAAAAAAAATCATAATAGGCTCAAAGAGGTAGCAATGAATAGTTTTGCAAATGGTAAAAGAAAAACGATAATTTTTCATTTCAAATGTGAATGCTTTCCTTGCACATCATCTATTGAACAAAAATAAGCTCATGGATCTTTATAAAAGACTGCATATCTTTAAAAGATATTAATTTCACATCTGCTAACAATTTTTTTTTCTCAAATAATCTCTTCAGATCAATGTGAATAAGTTTTCAAAATTAAATCTCAGAATTATTGTTATCATTGTCTAAATAATCGTTTGAAATTTGAGAATGAGAATAAAAAGATATGACAAATAACAAAGCATGGAATAATAACTTGGACGAAAGAGAAAATGTAATGAAATGCATCAACTTGTCTTTTATTAAAATGATAACAAATGAAATCTTATTGCATGAAAAAATTTTTAACATTACTATAAAAGAAATCTTAAAATGACAAACAGCTTTCAACCAGCCTTAACATCTTTTTCAAAATTATACTCCTGTGCAATCAGGTAAAAAATTTTTATTAACATCTTATCCACCTGATTCGTTGAAGCTCACTAAGCCTTTTTGAATCAAACTTTACACTTTATGTTTGAAAGTATGGCAGGTTTCAATAGAATGACCTACATTCATATTGTGATAATCGCACGTTGTATTAACATAGTATCACTTTAGATAATATGGCTATAATAGTTTTAGAATAACTGGAAATGCCAAGTTTTTTTTGACTAGTTCTGAGAATAACTGAGTGTAAGTCATGTGGATAGGGTCAATATGCGCCCTTTCTTGGTTATTTCAATATCTTCTTACTTAAACCACTTGCTTGATTGTTAGGCTTTGAAGTTGATGCTGGTTCTTGAAAGGTTGATTAGTAGGTTAGTGGGTAAGTTGATTGTGGATATAGTTGATATAGGTAGGGTAAGGTATTGTTCACACTAGGATAGTATAGGGAATAACCTTGTGGTAGATAGGGTTGATATCTCATAATCTGTCTATCAAAACTCATAGCTCGAGCTTCAGTCTATTTTTTTTTGGCACCTTCTTAGGTTTCCCTCATCTTAACTTGTCATTTTAATGGTATTCTTAATTATTTCACCTAAAATCATCATATCAATAAAATTTTTTATGGTATTTTCTATCATTTTTTCATAATAAAGAGATTTCAAAGTGCTGATAAACAACACTATATTTTTTTTTCAGTCAAAGAGGGTTGCACTTGAAAACCTACATCCCTCCACCTTTAGGTGTATTTCTTGAATGACTCATTTGCCTTTTTTTTATGTTCTGCGAGGACAGACAATCATGGGCTAAGTCTATGATATGTCGGTACTAACTGATGAAGTCATAAGTCATATCACTCCAAGAACGAATATAAATTCTATCCAGCTAGATATACCACCTAGCAGTAGAGCCAATAATGCTATCTTAAAACACATGCATCAATAATTTTTCATTATTAGTATAAACTGTCATCTTTCGACAGTAAATGGTAATGTGAGTTTTTGAACACTTTGTACCATCATACTTATCAAACTCTGAAACCTTGAACTTAAGAGGAATAACAATATCTAGGACTAAATAGAGCCTAGCAATATCCACTGAACCATAAAAACCAATTCTCTCTATGGTTCATAATCTTTCCTCAAATAAGTTCATCTTTTGTTCAGCATTTAAAGTTTTTTTCTCCTTAGGCCTCAATTTCTCTTTCTCTTCTAAATCATCCAAGTTGGGGATTCGTACTGGTTCTATTACATAACTTTGGTATTATTTTGAATTTGAAGCTGATTGGCATTTTAGGGTATATGTACCCTACAAGATAGGTGAATTATTATGGTGGTACATCTTGAGTAGATTGGGCTTGATATGATCCAAAACCAAAAGGATATATAAGATCAGTTATCTCTTGTAATGGATGGTCTTGTTGGTTAGTATTTTTTTCGATATTCTTCCCCTTGTTCAACTTATCCAAAGCTTCTAGAATTCTGTTCAATTCTCCTTCAAGCTTCTTTTGAGTTTTTTCTATCCTCTCAAGATGATTAAAATTTTTTTCTTCCATCTGTCAAGCTCGAGCTCTTGTGTTGTATTAGTGAGTTAGGTTCTTACTTGATGGAGCTATCTTTGAGCCTTGAGTATCATAATTACATCATCAGAAATGCTATGCTTTACGTTTGCCATTTCAATGCATGAATGAAATGTACATTTTCATTGATGAAATCTATATGAAAATTATGTAAATGCATAATGTTAAATATGACAATGAAAATGATGCATGATATGATAATGCAAATACTAATTGAAATAATGCAAAAGCACAAAGTCAAACAAACAAAATGATTAGATAAGCAATATATCATACAAATTGTTCATTCTTGTGTCTTAATTTTAGGATACATCTATCAATGGGTAAAAAAAATTCTATCTTAAAGCTAGTCCTCTTAGGTGTTGATTATATGCAGGGTTAGACGACTTTGACCACTAAAGGTTCTTAAATTGTTCTTTACATCATAGTCTATCACAGACTAGTAAGGCATTCCAATCCTCACCCATTATAAGCTACCAATGAAAAAGATTCGATTTAAGTGGGAGTATTTTGCTAGCCATTGCGGAGATTATTATCTCACAAGAGCGTAAGTGCTTTACTCCCTTCTAAAAGGGATGGAGCCCGGGTATAGAGCTCATGTAATGTAAATACATGTGATAGTGTATGTGAAGAAACATATAGGTTTCATGCCCTAAAAATAAAAAATAAAAAAGATAAAAATGTTAGTAAACAGATAGCATAAATCATTACAATTTAAAACCGTTAGACCAAAGAATATGATAAATTTAAAAGTTTATGGCTTGATTCTCAATGGCTGTCCCTAGTGGAGTCGTCAAATTGTCATAACATAAAGATATGAAAATTTATAGCTAGACTTAATAAATGAAGTCATCACCAATCTTTTTTATTTATGTGTGATTGGTCACCTAAAGAATCTATCATCTTAAGGAGCTTTTAAGCTTGACTGAGGGTCCCTAAAAAATACGTTCGGGTCTACTAACTGGAACGAGGTTCAAGAGTTTAGTTACATATGGGAAAGGTTATAGGACCCCATATACCTATCCAAAAGATGGTATCATTTTATTTTAAATTTATCCTAGGGTCTTGATTCTAATGGTTTCAAATTTTTATATTGAAATATCAGAAATAATCCATAACATTCTTCCATTAATCTGATAAAATTTTTAAAAATATTTTTTCACATCAAGAGTATTCAAGAATCCCATTTGTTGTCTTAAAGAAGCTCCGTCGTCGAAAAAAAGTTTAATTTTTTTTATTTTTATTTTTATTTTTTAAAAATATATTTATTATTTCACTATTTGGGTCAAATTAGAAATATTTTTTTTAATTTCTAAATTCTCTATCATTTAGGCCTATTTAAAAATTCTTTTTCTCATTTTTCTTCTTTTTTTGGAAGAAAAATAATATAATTATTATTTTTATTGAAATTTCATTTAAATTCTTTCATCATTTTGGACAAATTTAAAGAAATTTCTCACCTAGAGATTTCTTAAAAATTTATCATTTGAAATTTCTAAGAATCTCATCTTTGGATAATTATCAAATATTTTCAACCAAAATTTTTTATTTTTTTGTTTGAAAATAAATATTAATTATTGCTATTAAAATTTTATCTAAATTATTCCACAATTTGGGATAAATTTAGACAAAATTTCTCGCATAAGAATTTTACAAAAAATTCTCATTTGAAATTTCTATAAACTCTTTCATTGGATAATCAATATTTATTCTCAAAAAATATTTTATTTTTTTTATTTTTTTATTCTTTTGTAAATTTAATCATGTAAAAATACTAAAAAAAAAAATAAGCACATAAATTAAAAAATAAATAAAATATACCAAAAAAAAAAACCAAAAAATGAAACGGCTCGACTATAGCGGTTCAGTTCAGGTTTAGGAGATGGCTTGAAGGCTTGGCTTGGTGGCTAAGTTTGCAACTCGACTCGATTGGAGCCAAAGGTAGAGACGCTGGTTGAAGGCGGGTCGAGCACTCGGGTCAAGTCATCCAGTGGCAAAACACGCGAATCCTGGCTGAACTAAAATGCCAAAAACGATGTCGTTTTAGAGCTAGTATAAAAGGCAACAGCCAGCCTTTTTTTCTCAAATTTTACTTTCCCATTCTTTTCTCTCCCTCTCTCTAATCCGGATGAACTCCGATTGAATCCTTCACCGGATTCTAGAAATCCCGTTGGAATTTGGGTTGGTTCATTGGAAGTTCATCAAAAAATTCAACCAGTGTCGAAATCTTCAATCGAATTTTAGGAAACCTGACAAAAAATTCAATCAGTGTTGAAAAGTCATCGAAAAATTCAACAGGCGCCAAAAAATTTCACCGAAATTTGAAATTTTTTGAAAAATTCCCAAAAAAATTTTTTTACCCAAAAAAAACTCTAATTTTTTTTTTATTCTACTTGCTGTGTTTTTGTGTGTTTTATGTGTTCATTGTCTCTGATCTATGAGTATTTATAGGGTAAAATGAAAAAAGTTTTTGATTAACCCTGACTCTCCTTTTGGATAGGATTTTCCTAAAATCAATCCTTTGACAGAATGATCCAACTCTAACCCTACCAACCCCCAATTCATAGCAAAAATTATTTTTTAACCTTTTTTATTTTTTATTTTAATCATTATTGCCTAACAAAATGAATAAATAAACACAGATAAACAATAAGAAAAAGATAAAATCCAAAAAAATAAAATAAAAACATAAATGATAAATAAACCAATAAACTCTCATGCTTGATCATTGACCCCATTGGATCAGGCCCAATTGATCCGAACCTGGACCAAAATGGGTGTCTACAGTTATTATTGAATCATTCTCCTTTTTTTATTTTTGGTGAGAGTATCATTCATTTTGATGAACTCAAAGAACTTGAACTTGAGCTAAGATAGATCATATTTTTGCTTATGAAGCTTTTTTCATAATCAAGCCATAATTGACTTGATGCTAAAGTTTAATATTTAGGGATGTCAATGGGTAGGGTATAGGCAAGGTAAAATATCCCCAATTTTTATCTCTGAATTTTTATATTATATTAGTTTTAAACTCATGCGATGCATGAAATATATTTATGCATAAATAAATCTTATATAAATATAATTTTTTAAATGATAATATAAACTATGAAGTTTATGAACAAAATATAACTTATACAATAATTTTTATTTAAATTTATATATTTTAATATAATAAAATTAATTAATTACATATTGAACATACTTATGCAATTATAATCAATTCTAAAGAAAACTCAAACTATAATTCATTGAATCCAAATAATCTTTAAACAAAAAACAATAATGTTTTCGATTTCAATAAATTAAAATTTTCATCCTTAAAATCAATCTCGCATATAAACTTTTTTCATGGGAGATTCTTTCATAAATTGTTGTTGAAACGAAGATGTAACAATTAATTCTCAAGTATTTCTTGCTATATTTGAAATATGTGTCATTTTACTTTATGAGCCAATAAATTTCACAAATAAAAGTGAAGAGATAAATCAAATAGTAATCTATAATTTGACAATAGTTGAGTTATAATCTAGACTATATAACTTTATAACAAACATAATCATTGTAATCAGCTTATACATACATTTTTCAATAATTTTTTACATTCAACCTTAGAATCAAAATCATAAACCTTATTCACAGTAAGTTTGATACTACTTATCTCAAGATTTCGAACACACAAAATTTACCTCTACGATCTTCAAATATCTCTTGGATTTTATAATATTCATTTTCTAAATCATAAGTATAAATATATCATTTAATTAATTTGAATATTAAATAATATTAAAATATTTTTTAAAAAAATACCTTAACAGATATTTCATAACGATTGTCAATATCTCTATTAATTAAATCATTTGCTTCTGTATTGAACAATATCAGCATTGTCATTCCAGAATTATCATATATCTTAATATTCAACTTGTATCTATAAAAAATGCAAAAATCTACAATTATAAATATAATATAATAATTTAAAATACTTTTACTATCATCATGAAATAATAATTTTTTTATGTATCAAATATAAAAATATATGAATACTAATTACCTTAGGGTTGGATTAGGGACATCAACATTTCAGGAATAATATTAAAATTTCTTATCATCTTCAAATAGTTTCTTGTTACACCTACATGACATATAGTATCAACCAAAAATGGTATCAACTTTCATGATAGTGACTCTACGGGTGAAATACTTTCCTTATATATGCCAAATCATCTTTAAATTAATCATCAACAAAAAATATTTAAAAAAGAAAGTCATTATCATAATTAAAGAAATATAAAGTATTAAGTATAAAAAAAGAATAACATTTGAGCAGCACAGACCAAAAAATGATATAAAGTGAAAATTAGAGAAAAAATTGAAATAAAGTTTAGTAGTGATTAAAAGGTAAAAAATTAGTGAAAAGTGGTCAAATATGCATTATACTTAACCTAGACCTACTTATACAAAAGATGTGTTATAGGTTAATTAATAAGATAATTTTAGATTATGAAAGTTAATATTGAAATAATAAAAATTGTTAGTGAATAAAGGTCTAACAATGTTAAGTTGATTGATATTAAATATTTTATTTTGTCATTAACATTTACAGATCCCTTAATTTATAACAATAAAAAAATTATATTTATTATATTTAATAATGGCAATAAAACAAATTAAATTTTAATTAAATCAATGTACATTAATATCTAGACTTTAAAATTATAAAATGTTACAAATGAAATCAAATGAAATATACGTGCATTAATATTTTATCAAATGAAATCAAAAGTGTATTAATATTTTACCAAATGAAATCATTTTTAATGAAATATAAATTAATAAAATATTTTATTCCATTAATTTAATTATGGAAAATTATTTGATATATTTGCTTTCTATATTTACATATTAAATATATCAATTACTTAAACGGATACTATATTTAATCAAATATAAAATGTATCAAATAATTAATTAGAGAATCAATTATTTTATAATTGTAATTGCTATATTTATTAAATTATTAATTATATATTGATTGATTTAATTTGTCAAATTAAGAAAATTTTAAAATTTTAATACTTTTAATATGAATTGAATTGAGAGTTATTTAAAGTCAATAGCAAAAACATAAATATAGTCAATTAATAAGATAATTTTAAATTATAAAAATTAATATTGAAATAATAAAAATTATGAGTGAATAATGGCCTAATATTGGCAAGTTGATTAATATTGAAATATTTTATTCTGCCATTAACATTTAGATATCCTTTAATTATAACAATAAAATAAAATAAATTTATTATATTTAATAATGATAATAAAACTAATTAAATTTAAACTAAATCAACATGCATTAATATCAAATAATAAAATTATAAAACGTTACAAATGAAAATAAATGAAATTAATGTGCATTAATATTTTATCCAATGAAATCATATTTAGTGAAAGATAAATCTATCAATCAAATATAAATTAATAAATATTTTATTGCATTAGAATTAATTTGATATATTTGCTTTATATATTTACGCATAAAATACATCAATTACTCAAATGGATACCATATTTAATCAGATATAAATGTATCAAATAATTAATTACAAAATCAACTATTTTATAATTATAATTGTAGTATTTATTAATTTATTAATTATATATTGATTGATTTAATTTATCAAAATAAGAAATTTTTAAAATTTTAATACTTTTAATATGAATTAAATTGAAAGTGATTTAAAATCAATAATAAAAACATAAATATAATCAATTTTATTTTTTGAATTATATTTGCTTTATATATTTACATATGAAATACATAAATTACTGGATATTATATTTAATTAAATATAAATGTATCAAATAATTGATTAGAGAATTAGCTATTTTATAATTGTAATTTTAGTATTTATTAATTTATTAATTCTATATTGATTGATTTGATTTGTCAAATTAAGAAATTTTTAAAATTTTAATACTTTTAATATCAATTGAATTGAGAATGATTAAGGTTAATAATAAAAACATAAATATAATCAATTTAGTTTTTTGCATTATTTTTAAATTAAAAATGTATTAAATAAAACAAAACATATTTATTAGATGTTATATGACGATTTTTAAAAGTATCCATATGTCAACATTTTAAGCCGTTCACATAGGATTTTTTTCATTTTTGTCAAAAGCTTTGACTTTTATATATTTATATAAGATTGATTGATTTAATTTGTCAAATTAAGAAATTTTTAAAATTTTAATACTTCTAATATCAATTGAATTGAGAATGGTTTAAGGTTAATAATAAAAACATAAATATAATCAATTTAATTTTTTGCATTATTTTTAAATTAAAATGTATTAAATAAAATAAAATACATTTATTAGATGTCACGTATTGATTTTTAAAATCATCCACATGTCAATATTTTAAGCTGTTCACATAGAATTTTTTTCACTTTTGTCAAAAACTTTGACTTTTATATATTTATATAAGATTTATCCTTATAACCATATTTAATAAGTATTTTCAATTTATCTCTATTTTCATCCCCACGGATATTTAATGGGTACGAGGACATATATCCATAGCTTTTAACAAAAAACTAAAAACTAAAATTTTTTATAAACAATCAAATTTTCTATTAAGTATAAATAAAATTGAGATTCCTATTAATATTTTGTAAAGTTTACACATGCATAAACCAGCACGTAAATATTGTCTGTTTAGGGACTTCTTTCATTAATAAATGAAAAATCATACTTTTAGCTTATATTTTTGTTTACAATTTCTAATCACAGGTGGAATCTCTGTCTGAGATACATGCAATACAATTTCAATTGCATTGCTTGAATTAAAAGAAAGTACATTTTAAATTTCTTACGTCGGAAATAGCTTGACAAAGTGAATGGCTTTTTTACTTGAATTGTTTATTTTTGTACCCAAAGCAAAGCTGATGGTATATTTTATGTATTATCAAATTCTTATTATTTATGATACTGAGCTAATAAACCTTTTGAGAGCCATTTTTTTAATCTGCTAATTATATATAGAGCATCCTCAAACTGAAAGGCAGGGCTTTGCTCTGAAGAAACCTGATGGCTTTACCAGCAAAAAGAATCAACGCTGCAACAACAGCAACAAAACCAGGAATATTTTCAAAGAAGTATCTATCAAATCCATTTTATCAAGAGATTCATTTAGACAGTCTAATTTTCTATTAACAAAGATGAGTAGTGCTGGCTTCAAAATGGACCAACCCCCATGTCTAAATTACAATAGAATCATATATTTGAGGTTATAACTGTTAGTGTTTAATTCCAAAATTATGAAAAAAAAAACTAAATCAATTGCTATATTTCTTCTTTTTCTAGAGAAATTACTTTCCCTGGATCAATGATCAATTTCAATTTAATCAAAAAAAAAAAAAAAACTTTGAAACAATCTAAACAGGTAACAAACAAAAGTAAAATCCTTTGAAAACCCAGAGACACAAAGTTCTAATTTTATGTAAATTTGAAGCTAGAATCAGCTGAAATGCTCCATAAAAAAATCAAAATAAAAGTTATAGAAAAAAAAACCAATTATGAATTTAAAATTAAAAAAAGATAAAGATAAAATTTTGGTAGTCTGTACAAAAAAAAAAAAGCTAAAAATTACACCAAAATTGCAATTTTATCCGGATGTCAAATCTCTTTTGAAGAAAAAGAAAAAACAAAAAAAAAAAAAGACAAAATAATTACCTTCGACAAGACTCAGCAATTACCCTGCAAAGATCATCAATTGAAAAAGAATAAGAGGTAAAATCTCAAGATTAATACGTCATTTGAAAAGCCTCTCAAACTACCAAAATGATGATTCTCTGTTGAAACAACAAAGGATGACGACTGCGCTTCTTCCTTAGCAAGCTCTTCACTTATTTCTTGCAATCAACCCAACTTTTCTAAGTACTTGACCTTAAAAATTACTTTTTAACCAACAAATATATATATATATATATAATCTAAGAGGAAAAAACAATTAAATCAAAAGAGAAATGGTTAAGTTTGGATTTGGAATGAGAGACGAAAATTTTTATGGTTGTTAATATGACGGTTCAATGAGAAGAAGTTTTTGCATCCGCATGATTTAAAGAGAGAGAGAGAGAGAGAGAGAGAGAGAGAGAGAGTTGAAAAGTGTAAAAGAGAGATTGATGGAATTAAAATGGAATTTAATATAAAAATAAAGAAAATTCAGTTGACGGGATAGCTTTGTTTATATCAACAGTGACATAATGATGATGTGACTTAAATACCACATTGATGGAAAAATGTTTAACAACAACCCCCATTCATGAACAAAGATTTTAATTGATATAGGTATAGGGAAAAAATCCATCTTTTCTACGTCCCTTTATTTCAATACACGAGAAAACTAAACTATTTGGATTAAAATGTGAGCCACAAGTTTGAAGTTTAGAACATCAAAATTCATCATTTTAATTATTTCCTTTCTTTTTTTCCTTAAGATGATAAAGCAATCTTATACAACTAACATCATTATGGCATCATCATTTTCATTTCCAATAAAAAAACTGAGTATTTTCATCTTCAAGAACCTGTATTTGTACAGAAACGAGGAGATTTACAACAAAGAGTTTGAGATATGGCCACAGTATTATTACCAACATCAGCAAAACGTGACCAACTACTCGTTTCAAGCGGGTCCTAGTCGAATAACTAGATGGCTTGACCTCTCTGATAAGTGGTCTTCGATATCAGCAGGTTTTACGGTTATGAGACAAGGAGGCATGAATCGCCAAGATTGTGGAAACCAAGCTAAGAAAGATTGGGCACATTTGAGATGCAGGACTTGGTGCACAAGTTGAGGGTTTCAGTGCCAAATTCACGTTAAGAGTACTTGAGTTCCTGTTGCTAGAAGGCGAGAGAGGCCACCAGAACTCGCAGCTTTGCAACAAACACAGTAGCGGCAACAGCAGCAAAAAAATTTTTCAGGAACACAAAGAGAGTAAAAGGCTTACTTTTAACTACAAAACTTTTGTTCCGTTTGTTTGTAACTTTTTCTGTTTCGCAATACATTGATTGACTTCTCAAGTTTTAAACTTCAAATTTTTTGCTCAAATTTAAATCAAACAATTTTTACCAAAAAAATCTGGATAGTGCTTTTTCTAGGTTTTATTGGGTTGATTTGATTTTTTTTCAAGTTTTGATGCTAACCTATCAAGAATTTTCACTGGTTTAAGTAAATCTCAAACAATGTTAATCACAGAGGAGAATTGGAAAATACAAGAGATCTTAATAAAAAGAGAAAGAGAATAAATGAATTATGACATGGCATTAAACTGATTTAAAATAACGTAATAAGTGAAATAAGTTTAAAACTACCTTATTAAAGAATAAAGATCTCAAATTACTCGTTCCAGAAAAAACTCCAGCTATTTGGTGCTGAAAGGTCATGAAATGGCTTTAGCAATTTAGTTTGTTGATGTTACTACAATATACCAATACTATATATCAAGTTCATGACTATGTTTTAATTTTGTGATGAAAATTACTGATTGCATTATGCCCCCTTCTGGTTTTTTTTTGAGACTAACAGCATATATATTGTTGACTGAAGATGAAAGTTAGAAAGATAACTATGCTAGAAGTGTTGCTGCCAGTGGGTTTGAGGGAGAGACCCTGTTGGCGTGTGACATAGATGATCAATCTGGCAATGGTGGCAGTGGAAACACTCCACTGTGTATCATGCTGCAGAATGCTTTTATTAATGCCTGAGATATATAGAAACTCTAGGAAAATTAAGTAACAGCAACGATGCAAATAGTGATGGAGAGGAAAAGAAATTAAAATAAACAAAAAGAACCCTAGCTGTAGCATTATTTGATCCTTGAAATCTGGTTCAAAAAGTTTCTGAAACATTCTGCATTGTATGGGATTCTAAGGATGCCAGGGTTTTCATAGCCAACCTCTTGAGCAACCATCTCAAGCAACCCAACAAAGTATTCATTTTTGAACATGTCGATGTGGATCAAAAACTTTGCGAGTTCCTTCTCCTCCGTCCCAACCATAACCGGAACATACCCTTTCGGAACAGCTGCGCCACCCTCCCGTTCTTTCTCTCTACCCTGCAAATTTAGTTTTCTGCAAGACGCTCTCCTTCTCAACAATTGCCTCAGCATTTTTCTTTCTTCGTTTATCAGATATGCTGATGCCCCGGTCGATGCTCTTCCTTGTTATACATAAGAGGCTTCTAAGCAGATTGGCTGATTGGTTTATAGTCAGCGTAACGGTCAGTTGAACTTCATTTTCATGAGCATGACCTTGAATCGGTCAAATGCATCGATCATACATTAATTTTCTTGCTGGAAATGTTTCAAGTGCCAGTCATACGCAGCTACGTGTTTTAAATTCTTTATAATAATAATAATTATTTTGAAGAACTGATTGAGAGGATGTCTCATTTGTACCGTCAGAGAAGCTTTCATTGGGACTTTTAATCTGATAATTAATCAATACTTCTTTGATATGAGTTGCACGTGTAACTCCACTTTGACCAGTTCCTCCAACAAGTTGCCGTAACTATTCTGAGCCATACTTTTTTTTTTTGTTCAACGTCATGGTTATGAAGTTTACACGAAATTCACTGGGAGATTCGCCTTAACGTACTTAATTTAGCTGTCAAACTTCAACTTACATCTACGCAAAAGGAAAATTACAATTGTAATTTCTAAGTCAATCGATTAACGTATCAAGATCTTTGGGCTCAATTAAGATGCGCACGTCATTTAATGGAACGATTTGTCACCTGTTAAAGGGAAGGATTCATCTAAGATTTTGTCGGTGAATTTTTCTCGAATTTCACACGTATATTTTTTTTAATTATCAATTATTTTAATCAAATCATCATTTTTTTATCTTAAAAAATATATTTTTTAATTAAAAATTTATTAAACCACAACAATAGTATTAAATTAAGTCTTAATTCAATTTGTTTTATGCTAGTTCTCATGTTTTCCTTTAAAAAAAAATTCCAACAGCAATAAAAATCAATCTAGGGCTATATCTGATCTAAGCTGAAAGCTAATTCAAACCTTCAAATTTAAGGAACAATACACGAGCCATCAAAGTTACCTTTCAGCAGCTCCTTTTCATTTTCCAGGTTCAATTTAAGAGGAACAGCTGCTGTCGACTGACCCAGGACAAACTTGGAAGAGGAAAGAGAAAAACGAGTGAGGTACAAAAGCCCATCATGTGGGAGCCAACTGAGCACTGAAATTCAAAAGTGGCCCACTTTTTTCTGACCTTTGGAGAGCCCACTGACATGACCTGGTGTGAATACTGGGTTAGTGCTTCGTCTACTTTATCCGCCCAAAATGGATGCAAATTTGCTGCCCACTTTTTTGCCCTGAGGTTCTCCATTCTCTGGAGCCTACTTTCCTCTAATTCTTTTGAAAAAAGTTCGATACTAGTACCAGTAAGAATTGCTACTTATGAAACATGTTTAGTACGACAACTTCTTTTTCTTTTGTTTAGAATTGGATGTGACACGTTTTGTTCAGGAAATTGGTTCACCAGTGCCATCTTTCTCTTCTTTTCCTTTCTTTTGGCGTAATTTTTTTTAATGTTTATAAGCATCTAATTTAAAATTAATTAATTATAAATAAAAATTTTTAATTTAAATATAAAATTTTAAAAATTAAATATTAATTAGATATAAAATAATATTATTTTAATAAATTTTTTTTTGTATAAACATAGATGAAAAAAATTTAATTGATGACAAATTTTAAAAAAAAATCTTAATTTTGATATTATATTAATTATTTAATTTAAAATCAATTGATTGTATGAATAAAAATTTAACTTAAATATAAGATTATAAAAATTATATTCATTAAATATAAGGTAACAATATTTTAATAAATGTAAAAAAAGAAAATGAGATTGTTAGCTAAGTTATTGTGTTAAACATTTATTACTGGATATTAATCGACATAGAATCCTGTGCTATTAATTTCTTTATATAATTATAAATATTAAAATTTAAATTTAAAATTTATTATCCAATTTTGACTTCTATTATCAAATCGATTTTATTTTAAGTTTTTTAAAACTAAAAAAATAGAATTCTATTTTTTAAGTAAAAATTATAAACTCATATATACGGAGTCAACTGTTCGGTTGCATTGCAAGTCTACCCAAGAGTTAATGAGAAATTTCGTGACCTTAAAATTTTTAAACAGGAAATTTCGTGCTGTCAGATTTGCAATTTATATCAAACTAGCTACTAAACATAAAACATTATACGATTTAATGAGAATTCAACCCTTTATAGTTATCATCTTTGAATTTGACAGAAGGATTCGACTTTCAATGCCATCTTGAATCTGCCTTACACAATGGCCTAGATTGAAGGCGTTTAATTGCTGAGAGTACTTTATTCGCCTAGCCATCACAGTCTTCAAAGTATAAAATCTGAAGCTTCCATCTCGCGTTAGGGAGGGGGCAGCCTCTTCAACAAAAGAGTACAAAAGGCATTAAATGCCACCATTAATGTCTGCTCTCAAAATTTTTCTTCATTCTTTGATTCCTATCCACACCAATTACTTGAAGATTGTTGAAAAGTCTATGTCATCCTCATCTACGCAGTAAAATCTTCACGCTCGCACACAAAAATCATTCACATTCATAGTATATTCTAAAGGATTTTTAATGTTGATCAATTGGACCATGACTTTCTTGGAATTAATAGACTCTTATTTATTCTTAAATTTCGTTTAGTAGCATTTAAAACTTTAATTTGCTTTCAATTTCCTTTCCCTTGCCCTTTTTCTCTTTCTTTGTAGCCTACCCTTTTTGTGCTGTTGTAAACTGTGGGTGAACTGTGAAGGCTTGGAAATGGCAACAGAAGTGAGTTGTTCATTGGCGAGGGAATTGAGTGGACACGTCGAAGAACAGCCTCAGATTCATGCTGGGAATTCAGACAGTTTGATTACAAAAGACTTGCTGGGAAGTTTGTCAAAGGCTGATATTCAACTTCAGGTGAATTTGAGATCTTTCTTCCTTTTTCTTGTAACAAATCCCAAGTACTCATCTATGCCAATTTTTCATTTCAAAGGATGGATTTTTTTTTTTTTGGTATCTTCCTGCTGCTTATTTATTGAAGTTTTTTCTCTGTAATTCATGATCTAAGCAGTTTTTGTTCCATACTGTTCTTTACATGCAGCCATTGAAAGTACAGACACAAAAATTCAGCTTACATAAGTCACCATTATCAGAATCAGCATCCAATTGTTCTCCAGATGGAAAAAACAAGAATTGGTTACCAAATACGATTCAAGATTCCAAGCTTCAAAACTTGAACTTTCCCCCAATTAGCTTTTTTGAAGACATGACTTCCGTGGACTTAAAGCTCCTCCAGTCTTCAACTCCAAGCAGTTACCAAAGCGTCTGCACTCTTGACAAGGTTAAATACGCCCTGGAAAGAGCAGAAAAAGAAACCATGAAAAAACGCTCATCAGCACCAGAACCACCTTCGTCGCCTCCAGCATCTTCATCAACACCAGGAATGTTTGCAGCTGCATGCCCTGGTTGCTTGCTATATGTGATAGCTTCCAAGACAAATCCCAGATGCCCTCGATGCAATTCTATTATTCCATCTTCCCTGGCTGTGAAGAAGCCTAGGATTGATCTCAATGCATCATTTTAATCCTTTCTGTTTCTCTCTCTCTTTGAATATTGATTGGAGGCCGGAGATAATTGTAACTCTATAATGCAACATAGGGTCGTTTTCCCTTCCAGTCCTGCCAATATTTTGGTTCTTGAAAATTTAAACATATAGGTTTAGATTTCTGGTTTCTTCAGTATATGGACCATAATGGTGATCATATCCCAGAAAATTTTTTAGTTTTAATTTATGTGTATTTTGGAAATAAAGAAACTTAAGATTTCTTGATCTTAACTTTTTTTTTTTTAACAAAAGAGATTATATAAAAATAAATAATATTATAAATATTGATATTTAAATTTTAAAAAATAATTAGATAAATTAATTGAATTAATCGTTAGATTCATTTTATTAGGGGAACATTTCATTTATTATTTTTTAGCTATAATTATTTCACATTAATGTTTAGGGTTTTATTTTAAGCTTTTATACGTATGGTCAGTTAGAGTTTTAAATGGAGAAAAAAAAATTAATTTTGCTGAACTATTTTAAAACCAACATTAATATTTTTCATTCAACATTAAAAGTCTAAACATCAATAAAAAATAAATGTTTGAAACTCCACGTCACCTTCGCCACGTGTCTGCCTGTGTCATTTAATGCGAGCGTGGCTCGGGCACGGAAACTAAGCTTGTTGTTTTCTTTTCCAACCAACGACCAATCTCATTAATTGAAGACTTTGATTTATGGAAAACGTTAGTAATTGTGGCACGCAACGCATTTAATTCACTACGTCGATGTGTTGGATTGTAGTAATTGGATTTATTGCATCAATCAGGTTGCAAAGATAATGAGTTTTTTTTCTTTTAATTTGCTTCTAAAAAATTTTAAATTATATTCTCCTTTCGTCTTAATTTATTTTATTAGTATTAATTTTTATGAAATTCAAAAAAAATTTAATTGAAAATAGTAAATTAAAAAATTTTTATAAAAATGAAATTTCATAATTTTTAATATAAAAATAAAAAAATAAAAATTTTAGATATTTAAAAAATAATTTTGAGACATCCTAAAAAAATATATAAACAAAATAAAATGAGACATGAAATAACAAAGTTGCCAAGTAGGATATTTGTTATTTCGAGTTTAATTTTGTTAAGGAATGTTTTAAACACATTATTTAAATTAATTATATAAAATATTTTTATTTAATTATTAAAATTATCAATTATTTCACTTAATAAAAATTTATTAAAACATATAATTATTAAAATCCTTAAATTATATCAGTTTAGCTTATTTGTTTTTCAATTCAATTCATCAAATTAAATATAATTTTGAATTTTTATTTAGATTTGAAGATGATTTAATGTAATTAATAAATTCAAATCAGAGTAAATCATGTTTGACATGATCATCAGTAAAGTGGGAAAAGATTTTGTCGCTTTCAATTATGATATATCTCAAAATCCTGAGTTTCGAGATTTAAATCTAATTATATTTAAGTTTGGTTGTTTAATTATATCTTAATTTGTTAATTGATTATTTAATAATCATAATTTAATTATGATAATATAGTTGATTATTTAATTAATTATATAAATATAATATTTATTTTATTTTTAATTACAAATAAAAAAGATTGTAACATGTTTTATTTTTTAATTAATTTTTAATTTTTAATATACTTAAAAAAGTGTCATTTTACTAATTTTATTTGTGAAGTCTAAAACCTGCAATAATAGCAGATTAAATAATTTTTCTTAAAAAAACCAATTATGTTTTTTTTTTTTCATTATGATTGAGTTTTAATTATGAGATAAATCTAATTATTCGGAGTAATTAAAAAAAGTCAAACATCATGATCTAAAAAAAATTAAATTTAAAATGATTTAAATATAAAACAATCTAAATTTAAAAGTATTTTGAGCTCACAATCATTCAAAAAATAAAAGTTTAAACCTTAGATTCATCAAAATTTGTAAGATTTTAATTTGAAATATTTTGAACATGTATTTAACAATTTAAATTTGAAACGGTTTAAATTCAAAATAATTTAAACTCTTTTGAACTTGTAGAATTTAAAATTTGAGTTTTATTGACGGTGATCTAAGTATGATTAGTTAAGAAATTATTTATAAATATTTTTACAATAAATGCATCATTTATTGATAGTTAATGCATTGGGCACCCATTAATGAAGCTCTAAAAGGAAAATCAGTTGAAACCTTGAAAATCCAAATTGTTTCTATGGTAGGGAATAGGAGTATAAATAAATAGAGTTTTTGATAAATTATTTGTTAATATATTTAGTTTTTATTTATTTATTAAGTTTAATAAATGATTTTGAATAATAATTTAATATTTATTTATTAAACGAATTGAATAAGAATAATTTTTTTTTGATTTTTTATATTCGTGAATAAATTTATTTAAAATTTATTTATTTATTATTCGTTTATAATAATATTATATTTTTATTTTTTATCTTAGTTTTATTTTAAAATTTATTTATATTTATTTGAATTCGTTTATATTTGTTTACAGTTTATTTTTTAAAAAATTTATTTGGTTATAATTTATTTATTATTTATAAATATGTTAATATATATTTATAAATATATTTATTTAATATTTATAAATTAATTCATTTAATTTAATTTAATCGAATATGAACAGAATATGAATAATGTTTTATTTAAATGAATCAAATATGTATGAATAAAATTTTTTTTAACGAATATAAATTAAATATGAATACTTTTAAAAATAAATAAATAAATTATATATTTTTTTTATTTGTTTATGAACGATTTGTTTACAACTATAATAAAAAAGTGTGTGCTGATATTTTATGATGCAAAAGTTTTCTTTTGTGGCCTTTTATGACGCAAAAGTTTTATTAGGAAAATAAAAAAATAAAAAAAACCTCTTTTGTTTTGGGTAATAGATGAAACACGTTTTGCCATGCCATTATTTCGTTTTTTTTTTTTTTTTGTGACAAATAAAAAAAGGTTTAAAAACGACAAATTTTCACATTCACGTATAAATGAAAATCTAGTGTTTTATTTGTTGGGATTTGTCCCACTAATTAATTTTTTTATAAAATAAATTTAAATTAAATAAATTATTTAATATTTAAAATTAAAATAAAATATATCGTGATAATTTAAAATAAATAATTACTGATAACAACAATCTATTTTTAACGGATTTATAAATGCAATCGAAAATAATGCTTTGGAGTTTGAAATTTGGTTCTAAAGCAAACTTCTTAGTTACATTAAAAGGCTCTTATATCATATTGGATCCGTTAGATTTTTTTTTTTTTTTTAATGATTTCAAGTTATAAAATAAAGATAATTCTTCTTTTATTTCACAAATTTGTTTTGTTTTTTTTTTTAAGATTTGAATCCAACTTTAATAAAAAAATTTGAATCCAAAATTTTATTTTTCAAAATTGACCAGATAAGATCCTTGAAAACAATATTCAACGAATCTTCACGCATTTTGAGATAACAATGAGGCAAAAATTAATGAAAAGAATAAATATATTACTTACATTTTTGCCGATTATTTATTCAATATATTAAAGTTGTATTCAAATCACTAATTGTAGAATTGAATCACAATTTTAAGAGTGTGTCATAAAGAATGATTTGGTGGTTATTTAAGGCATTTGATTATATAATTTAGAGTTGGTTTTGATTTTTAACATATGTTCGGATTAATCGGTTCATTTAAATTTTTAGGAGCTGTTTAGATTTTGAATTAATTTTAATTGAAATATTTAAAACCTTAACTAATTTTTTGGATTAATTTTAGACTTTGATTTATATTTAATTGGGGGTAATTTAAACCTCTTAAATTATTGGTTCATGTTGGAGTATTAAAACTGTCAAGACAAATTTTTCTTATTTTTTTATGTAAAATAAAAATCATTAACTATTAGTGAATGAATTAATTTGATATGCAATGATAATTCTGATCAAATGATGTAAATAATCAAATATTTTAAATATTATAATTCAATGTGCTATCTTTTTTTCCCCATTCATTTATTCTAAATTTATGGCATTGCATTACTATTCTTTAAATGTCATTACATTTACAAATTAAGTTTCTTTTGTTAATATTTGTCGCTCAAATCAGAAGCTGTTAATAGAGTGAGAGAGTTTGGTTTTTTACCTTTGGATGTCAACTCTAATCGGACGGCTAAGACAATGATCCGTGTGATCTGGGTTTTTTTTAAGGTCGGGCTGTGACCCATGGAGAAATAATGGATTGGGCTATTGCAATTTAGAGTCGGATCTTTCACCGACTCGATTTATTAACTGGGTCCTGCTGTTAAACCCGGCTCCGAGTTCGTCACAAAATACTTAACCCTAGCTTCTCTGAAAGGAATTCCTCCTTTTTTTTTTTTTTTTTTTTTTTGTCTAGGTCAATAGAATATGAGACATGTAAAATATTTTTCATTTTTATTTTTATATTTTATTTATTTTTGTATTTTTATTTAATAGGTGTTTCAAATTCATCTTTATTTTTAACTCCATAACATTTAATAAATATAGATAACCTCTATATTTATAATTTTTTAAAAAATAAAAATAAGATTTATTTTTTTTTATTTTATACATTTAAATAGTTTTTTTTATAAATATATATTTTTAAATATATATTTATTAATTCTAATAAATTTAAAATAAAACTCACATTATTTAATAAAAAATTAATTTATTAAAAATATATAAATATATAAAAATTATTATACAGATATTATATTACTCATCTGTCTAGTACTCGTATCCCGTAAAAAATCTAAGATCATATTCATGCTCATTTCTATTTTCAAAATTTAATATCCATTCTAACCCCAGAATAAAAAAAAATGGGAGTAGCTTTTTTTGATTTCTTTCCCATCATTTACCACCATGGTATGAATTTTTTTTTTTGTTCCTATTGAGTTAGAGCTTATTTTTTAGACGATCAAATGGAGTAATCGATCTGTTTAAGAGTTGAAAAGTCAATTCTAACAAGAATTTCAGCAGAGGGTTTTACCTGTTTGAGTATTGTTTGAAAAAGTATCGATTTTATCCTCAAACTTTTGGTCTAATAGTTAAAGATGTAACGAAAAAAAAAAGTGTCGATTTTTCTGCTGCTATTAAGTATTTAGCAATGGTTGAGGTGATCTGATTTAGGATAACTTTTAGTTTTCTCGGTAGATCAATTTTCTTCTGTTTTCATTTGGTTCTAGTTTGCTTAAGTGGAGTAAAGCTGATGCCCCGATCAGTGAAAAGTAGAGATCTTTGAGACAACAGTGACCTTAAGTCAACAGTTTTTATGAATTTAGGTGGAAATGTTACATTGTGTGCTTGCATCAGCCATGAAATGACAGATGCTTTAAGGATGAATCATTTGTTTTACGTGTTCGATGTTAAAACTATATGTCGCATTTGATTGAAAATTTTCTGATAACACTGCTTCATAGACTGCAAAAGCAAAATTGTCATTTTGTTGATAGCTATGTGTGAGATACATTTAAACCTTAGTATTGCAGGTGAATGCTCCTAAGACAAAGAAGACCTACTGTAAGAGTAAGGAGTGCAAGAAGCACACTTTGTACAAACTCACCCAATACAAGAAGGCAAGGACGGTCTTGCTGCTCAAGGAAAGCGTCGTTACGATCGCAAACAATCAGGTTATGGTGGACACACAAAGCCTGTTTTCCACAAGAAGGTAAAAGATTTATCTTTGATGAGATATTGATGTAACCCTTGTGTGAATATGAATGTTACTGTGAAAAGAACATGAATAATTTCTATTATACCATTATTTTAATCCCTATCAAGATCTATTCCATTTGTGAATGAGCTTCAAAATTTCTAACAGGCATAGACTACTAAGAAGATCCAGCTGAGGCTACAGTGCAAGGATTGCAAGCATGTATCCTAACACCCAATCAGGGTAATGAACTGCTAAACTTGAATGTAGTATGAGCTTGCCATTCTTTGTTAGCTTTACCACATATGAGATATTCTAACTCTTTGTTGGTACTGTTTCCGCAGAGATGCAAGCACTATGAGATTGGTGGGGACAAGAAGGGCGAGGGGACATCTTTATTCTAAATGAAAATTTGCCACTATCTTAATTGTTTTGCACTTGTTAGAACCAAAACCGGCATGGAAATTTTGTTTACATTGTTTTATTGCTAGTTTTATAAAACAATGTAATGGTATCAGTTTTGTTAGGTTCATATGTCATTGATATTCTCCCAGAGTCCACCCCTACTGCTTAAATGTAAGTTGATTTGCTCAGTATCTCCACATCATCATTTTGGAGATAGTCTTTGCTCTGATTCCTTGGTGATAATCAAAAGTTTGAACATCAGTACTTGTAGAAGGAATTCCTCTGGTTTTATGCTATGAACTAGATTGTGATCAAGAATCCGATATATGCCAAGTGAAACACAAAGATTTTATTCACCATCAATGCTACAGCAAACCAAGTGGCGAAGATTGAGTTAACACAAATCTCTCATTGCGTGTAACTGATAAGTCATATAAGAGAAAAGTATTGCAACTGCAAGATTTTTAGCCATTGCAATCTTAATGCTTAATGCATGAAAAGATGAAAGCAGTTACAGTAGGACATTGTCTGACCAGCATGAAAGTTTGAAACAACCGGAGTCAGCAACTTCAAGATTAAGAAAATTGGCTTTCTTCATAAGATTAGTTCAACAAAATATAGTTTACAGAACAATTCCACTGCACAGATTAAACCCTGTATAAGATCAACGAGAAGCATAAGCTGAAACAAAAGAATGTACTATAAATGAATTGAGGTTTTTTTTTTTTTCAAATTTAAATACCCTAAAACTGTCTAAAAATAAATACTATAATAATAAAAGTGACAAGTAATTTGCCATAAGCATACTAAAGGAATTTCAGTTTTCCATGGGACAGAGACGACCTTGCATGCTGCAGTTTACATGTTGCTTTCTGCATTCCATTAAATCCTGTACATGTATCTGTGGCCCCTAAAGTAACAGCAAAGTAAAGGTAGATAGTACAGAGGAATGCCAAGAGTCCCAATGCTGTTAAGAGGAATCTATGCCTCTGAACAAGTGTTGACCAGCTACCCAACTCATCTTTTTGTAATTGTTTCCTCATTGATCCTGACCTCCAATGGGGAGAAGAAACAATGCTTTCAAGAGCCATAGCTTAAAGACTAAAAGTCCTTAGCCAATGTGACCTGAAATCATGCAGCCGATTGCTTCATCACCACAGGTAAGAACAAGCTCAAAGACAAAGAACATAGGATGTAACAACTATTTTGGAAAAAACCAGAAGAACATCATGCTAAAGCATTAAACTACCAACAAAACAATGAAAACAAAAGATGGCAATCAGAAATAACCAATTTATCAAAAGAAGATTGATAACATTGTACCATCAAATGTCTCAACAGGCAGGAAAACCATAATTTTCAAATAAAAAATATACCATCATGAATTAGCTTCATCAATTCTCATATCAGCAAAGAATAAATTTTTATTTTCCCTTTCACCTGAAAACTATTTTATGCTCTAATTATTTCTAATAAGACAGACATTTGACCCAAAATGTTCCCTTTCCTGTCAGATCACAACAGATTCTTTCTATTCCTCATTCCCGCCAATGGAAAAATGTTATTGTTAGCAACACAGATGCTTAAAAACGCAAACAGAGAAAAGCCTTAGGATCAAGTCAAATCTACATGAAAAAAACATCCGACCACAAAAAATTAACAACATTGTTAATCAACGAATATTTCTATCAAACAAACATCAAATTCCAAAACCCATCTTTATCCTTAACAATAAATAGAACCCAGATCTGTAAATGAATCAAAGAGTTAAAAACACTTACAACTGAGAAAATCAAGGTTGGATCAAACGAAGAAGCAAACAATGGGTATATTTCTTGATGCTTTCTCTTTATAATCACTCTTTTTCCCTTGTCTTCTCCTCCTGTCACGATGCAAGGGACGTTATAACACAAAAGAAAAAAGAGGTGCTTTATTGGCAAATCTGTCACCAACTATGACAGGAACAAAGGGAAGCGTCGAGAGAGATTTGAAGTGGAAGGCTTTTGATTGGTTCAAAATTGGGAGGAAGCTCTGACGATGGGAAACGTCCAAAGGTCGTTTAATTATAACTGACTCGGACCCGCGGACGGTGGGAAAGGGTAAGTGCGCTCCACCGACCCTCCTCACATTTGGCGTTTCCATCTAATTTTGATTATTTTATAATTACTTAAGCTAAGTTCTAATCTTGACTATGTTTTTCATTTTTTCTTCTAAATGAAAGTTTTAATCTTAACCACGTTAATTGATTAACCATTTTTAATTTTTATTATATAATTTCTTAATTTTTTATATTTAAAATTATAGAAAATTAAAAACCCAACAGTCCATAATGAACCATTATACCTTCAATCCAATTACATTATGAGTGCTGGTAAATTTACCGTACTCTTTTTTCTTCACACTATTTTTTAAAAATTTTTTAAGTAAAAATACTTAATTATTTTTTTATTTTTTACAAATTTTCAAAAATGAGTTTCTGAAAAATTATAAATCTTTTCGTAAAAGAATTTTTAAAATGTCAAATAAATTTCTGAAAATGTATTCTCAAAAGTTTTTAAGACCTTCTATAAATTTATTTTTGCAAGTTTTTAAAAGTTTTGGATACCAATTTTCGAAAATTTTAGATTTTCGAAAGTTTTTAAAAAAATTTTATATTTATTTTTGAAAAATTTTAAATTTTTTTAAAATTTTATTTTCAAAAATTTTATGATTTTTTAAAAATTTATTTTTGGTTTATGTTTTAGATGTAAGATGTGTTGAGTAAAAAAAATGAGTATTAAAAATAAAATAAATAAATAAATTTACTTATAAAAAATTAAAAAAAAAACTAAAATATAAAAAAAATTGAGATGTATTTAACTGCACTCTTATATTAACTTATTATATTTATTGTTGTTGACCTATTACCGAACAACTTATTATGTTCATTATGCTTTTAATTTAATTTAATTTAATTTAATTTTTCTTTATTTTCACATAAATTCATATTTTGTAACGAATATAAAAAAATTATTATAAATAAAAAATTCGAATCATTTTGAGATTAAGTACTTTTATGTTATGTTTAATATCCTTAATTTGTCCAAAGCTTTTTGGTAAAAAAAATTTATATATATAAGTTTTAACTCCTTATCCACTACGAAATAAATACTTTAGTAAAGAAAAAAAAAGCAATTTATCCACCTTGTCTAATCATAAAATAATCAACAAAAGAAATCCAAGTCGTTCATCTAAACATGACAAACGTAGTCTAACCGGTGTTGATTCGTAAAAGTACAGGAACTATAATATAGAGCAACCGCATATGATTTAAGCTTTGGAGTCTTTCCTATATTCTTTTATTTCTTTGTTCGTCCAGCTTCGCGTGACTTTTATCTCCCTCAATTCTTCAGGTAAGAAAAAAAATTAATTAAAATTTTTCATATTTCGAAAGGGATTTTCTTGGTTTTTGTGATTGAGTGTTCAGCAATTAGGGCATCGTGCATAATTTAATCATTTATTTAATTTCCGATGAAGGGATTTGTTTTATTTTTTGAGAGTTGCTTTTATCTGTTGTTGTTGTTGTTGTTGCAGTGGTTAAGGTTTTTGTGTTTGGCGGTTGATTGATTGTTGTTGTGATTGAAGAAGATGTGGGCTGCTTCATGCCTTGCATCGTGTTGTGCGGCTTGCGCCTGCGATGCGTGTCGCACGGTGGTTTCGGGGATTAGCCGGAGATCTGCGAGGATCGCCTACTGTGGACTCTTTGCCCTTTCTCTGATTGTTTCATGGATCCTTCGTGAGGTTGCCGCCCCTCTCATGGAGAAGCTCCCTTGTAAGTTTCGTTGAATTTTACCTCTTTGTTTTGATCATTGTTAAATTTATTTGGTTTCCTTGCGTTATTTATTGTTCGGAGCACAATTTGTTTGTTTCAAGATTCAAAATACAAAATGTTACCCGTTAATGTTGAACTGATTGAATGATGATGCAAAATAGAAGTATAGTACCCTAGCATTGACTTATTCAATGGGCAGGGAAGTCGGATTCTTTAGGCTTTGCTTTTGTAGCACAGTCATTTGTCTTGTGAGCATTGGCTTACTCTGAGCTAAACGCCTTATAGAAGTGCTCTGTTAATGTATTGGGTATTTTTGGGAAGCTGAAGAATACTCATATTTCCATGTGAATCTGGTCATCTGTCACCATTTTCCATGTTTCGTGCTATGGTTCTGGTATATCAAATCAGACCTGGTTTTTGAATGAATTGTGAGCTTGTACTTTTACACATTTTCCTTTGAGCGGGTCGGTAACTGGTACTAATACGTCATATCTCCTGGATCATGCTGTCACATGTTAGATAGTTATCAACTATTGATATGTGGCCCCATATTTCATGTATATAGTGTTTTACATGTTTCTTGATGGTCTTGCTTATACTTGGTTTGCTGATTTAGTTAATATGATATTGTTATTTATGCAGGGATCAATCATTTTCATAAAACACCTAACAGGGAATGGTTCGAAACAGATGCAGTGCTGAGGGTTAGCTTGGGAAATTTTTTGTTTTTCACTATCCTATCAGTTCTAATGATTGGTGTGAAAAATCAGAGGGATCCTCGTGATGGTTTGCACCATGGTGGATGGATGATGAAAATTATCTGCTGGTTCATTTTAGTGATTCTAATGTTTTTTGTTCCAAATGAGATTATCAGCCTCTATGGTAAGCAACATTGTGTGTGGATCATTCTAGTAAATTAAAAATACATTGTTTTTGAAATCTTTTTCATGTTATAGGAGATAATTTTTCTACACAGCATTTGTAAATGATTAGAGGAATCACATCTAGTTTGACTTAAGCTGACACTTAAATCTTGCATTTGCAGAGTCAATATCAAAGTTTGGCTCAGGACTGTTTCTTTTGGTTCAAGTTGTGCTTTTACTTGATTTTGTTCATGGATGGAATGACAAATGGGTTGGATATGATGAGCAGTTCTGGTTAGTTTGCTTTGATGAAGTTTTTATGGTATCTCTTCTTTGTATTCTTCAGATTAGATGACATGCTTGTTTTTTCTCTATAGGTACGTTGCTCTGTTTGTTGTTTCACTTGTTTGTTATTTGGCGACATTTAGCTTCTCGGGACTTCTCTTCCACTGGTTCACACCATCTGGACAGGATTGTGGACTCAATACCTTCTTTATCGTGATGACCTTGATTCTTGTTATTTTGTTTGCCATAGTCGCACTGCATCCTGCAGTAAGTCTCTACTTTTAGGTTTTCATAATTATAATAGCCCATTAATTATCAATTCTATTAGTTTTGTGTTTTGTGGATTACAAATGTGTAAGACTTAATACATTAATTGGAGCAAAGTTGATGCCACCCTGTGCTAAATTTCTTGTCTTTTGCATTCAGAACGGCTGGATCTCTTGGACTATAAACTATTAATGGGAAATGGGCTGGCCTTAGCTTGAGTTGATGGCCCATTTAGATTAATGAATGTTTCCAAGATTGATAAACAGGATATACCTTTTCAAACATAGGATGATCATAAGAATGTACATACAAACATGTTTTCTGTGTTCCATAGGTCAGCCAATTGTAAATAAATTTAGAACCAACATATGGATGAATTGATTGCAAAGATGGATTAGATTGGAAAAACCATTTTAATATTAAACCTTATGAGAATGCTCATTCTTTTGTTCTATAAAATTGAAAATATTGAGGTCTCAGTTCTCACTGTTATCATATCTCTAGCATTTAGAAAAAAGATATTGAGTATGATTTTTTCACTAATTATAGTGCGATATTTCATGGCATTTACACGAGTTATTACAATCGATAAAGGTGTTTTTTGTTTCAATCCTTGTACATATATATGTTGATGATTTCGTCTCTTATTATTTTGTCATGTAACAGGTTGGTGGTAGCATTTTGCCAGCTTCAGTTATATCACTATACTGCATGTACCTCTGCTACAGTGGACTTGCCAGTGAGCCAAGAGATTACGAATGCAATGGTCTTCACAATCATTCCAAAGCAATTTCTACTGGCACTCTGACCTTTGGTCTGCTTACAACTGTTCTATCAGTTGTCTATTCTGCTGTTCGTGCAGGGTCTTCTACAACTATGCTCTCCCCACCAAGTTCACCTCGTGCAGGTATTTTTGTTGACAAAAATATTAAATCGTTATACCATATACTACCAAAATAAGTGTTCATGATGATACAGTTTTTCTTTTCTTAAAATTTTAGCCAATTGTTGTCTATGAGTTTCATATTGAGGGTAGCTATTTTAAAGGTTAAACAACCTTTTTTGGATTTGCTAGTAAAATAATTTATGTTCCTTATACTTTACATACATTTTGAGGATTTGGGGTTAGCTTTTTTCTCTCTCTCTCTCTCTTCTGCTACGCATTCTCCCCACCCCCTCTTGATGCAGCTAACTTGTTAAGATCTTTTCCAAGAGTAAAAATCGAAAAAAAAGAAGGAAAAGATAAAAATATCATATGTTGAGAGTACTATTTAACATTCTGTTTGAATGGGTGAAGGAACCGGAAAGCCTTTGCTTCCATTGGACAAGGCAGATGAGCAGGAAGAGAAGGAGAAGAATAAGCCAGTCACATATTCATATGCCTTCTTCCACATCATCTTCTCTCTTGCAAGTATGTACTCAGCCATGCTTTTGACGGGTTGGTCGACCTCAGTTGGGGAGAGCGGGAAGCTAGTAGATGTGGGGTGGCCATCTGTGTGGGTTCGGATTGTAACTGCATGGGCAACTGCAGGTCTTTATATCTGGTCTCTGCTTGCTCCTATTCTGTTCCCTGATAGGGAATTCTAAGTCTCCAAACGAGAAGAAGTTGGATATTATTGCAATAATTTTACTATGTTTATGTGTGTGATCAGAGATGGATTTACATTCTAAGCCTCTAAAGAGAAGTTTGATGTTATTGTAGCAAATTTACTCTGTATACGTGTGTTGATCAGTGATGGATTTGTACCCTGCTGAAATGCTAAGAACCTTCCTGATATATTATCACCATGCAATTATCACAAATTTGACAAAAAAAAAAAGTTTTGTTCTTGCTCCCACTGAAATTGATTTGGATTATAGACCAAACTGACTTTTCCAGTTCAGATGGTCTGCTTCTCAGCTAATCCGTAGGGTTTCAATATTCAAGAAACTAGAAGGGTTAAATGGAAAATAGAAGAAAAAGCTGACCATCAGGATCTCCAAAATTGATGTTGATCCTCCATTAACTCTGAATATTAATACCAGAAAGTAGAAACACCAATCAGTTCCAAGGTAACATGTTTGCGGATGCCATTTGGACTCCACAATGTGTTCAGTGAAATTAAAATAAAATGAATTTTGTTAAGCCTATATCAGAAACAATTTTGATCGAACACTCAATTACTTTCCATGCTTAATCCCAAACAGCACCCTAGTAAACATGGCAACAGATAACTCAGATCCATCTACGTAGGCCAAAACCATGAATCAGACATGGAAAGATTCCTCTCTCAATCCTCAAAATCTCCAGCATTTTCCAATAAATAATTTGCTGCCAATTCCTCGTTGCGATCACAAGCCAAAAACGCTTCAATGACAAGGGCTCTATCAAATCCCATTGCTTCAAGCTACAAAAAAAAAAAAAAAAAAATTACTAACTATTAAAATTAGAGAGAATACAAATAAAGTAGGAAAAGAACAACAACTAATTTGCGTACTCGTTGGATGGCCTCCTGTTCCGCTGGGGTGACATTGATAGCATGAGGCATGTCTTGTTCAGCTTGATCAAATATATCCCTGAAACACCAATTTAAATAAATGTTAATGATGATGCTAAGTCAATGCATAGATAGCCTGTACCATAATGACAAGTAAAGCTTCTCTTAATCTCAACATAGATGATTGGAGTCAACAATTTCTACTACCAAGCATTTAGATAGAGTTTTAAAAGGTCAAAATTAACAGAATTTATCACTTGTGAAAACAAAAACAATTATAAAAACAAAACAAAACAATTATTACTAACCTTAAGCTCTATCTCAAATAAAACTATGGATGCTTCATCAAATTTAGGTGAGATCCAATAAGCACTCACCCTTCAGAAACTTCAAGAGGTTCATTTATTAGCTGAAGAAACTCCGCATGATGGTCTTGAATTAGTCTTAAAAGCTGGGGGTTTTGCTTTCCAAGCTCCTGTAGCATAGGCTGTAAAAGAAGCAGATCAGATCCAGAACAATAAAAGCTCTTGATGTTTAGCTACTGAAAACATGGAAATGCAAACCTGTAGAATTTGTGGGTTTGATTGCACCATTGAACGCAATGCTTGGAACTAAAATGCAACAAAGATGCACTTAGTATTTCATATGTGAAAGAACTAAAAGTCTTCATAGTTGAAGAGAAAGCTAATGAACAAAAACGACATAACAAGACTACACCTGTGGATTGTTTCTGAGGAAATCCAGGGATCCAAGTCCACCAGCATCGGCACCAGAAAGTGTTTCCTAGTATCATTTCAGCATGTTAGGAATAAGAAATAAAACAAGTGCATACAAGAACTAACAACAATTTGTACACGTGATCAAAGTACATCAACAATTTAAGGGTTACCTGAGGAAACATATTTAAAGGCAATGAATTAGGAGCCCCTGAAACAGGAGCAACGGGGGCTACACCAGTTTCAGTGGTCTGACTTGTAGGAGAACGAGCCACTGGCACAGCCACTTCTGCTGATTCAGGAATCCCCTGAAGATAAAATAGCATCATTACCACATCCAAACAAATATAGTAGTTTAATACTAGAATTCTAGCCGTTGATACAATCATAAAGTTTCAGACATACAGAATATAGATAATCCACTGCTCGCTCTGGATTGTTATAAGCAGCTCGAAGTGCACGGGTTACTGTTTCTTTGTCCCAGTTGCCACCACCCACATCCATCAATTGTTGGATAGTCTGTTCAAGATTATTTCCAGCAACTAAATTGGAGGCAGCTTGACTATAGGTATCAGTATTTGGACTGAAAAAGTTGAGATAAAAGTTTTTCTCATTACTTTCACAATGTTCAGAAAATACCAAAAAGAAGGTCTGCTAGAGAGAGAGCGAGCTTCAGTACACATTCTTTTCAAGAAACAAATAATGAAAGAAGATAAAATTAATCAAATAACACCTGGCAATTTCTCACAATGTCTAAAGAGAATGGAGAATACTCTTAGCACTACTTGTCAACAGATACAATCCCAGATAAAACTTAGAACTACTTACTACAACAACAAAGAAACTATTCAGTTGACAGTTGAACTAACCAAAAGGAAATCAAAATGCTATGTATCGACTCCTGTTTTGTTTTCTTTCCTCAGCAAAAACGTAATAAGTGGTTTTAAATATTAGTCTATCACGACCTTTAATAGAATGAGATCCACACACATAATTTCAAGCTTGTATTAACCTGATATACAGGTATTTTGGAGATAGACACCACATACTTAGCTGTTGCAAAATCTGAAGCAGATGTCGTGCCCATTGAGGCCCTAAAATGAAAGAAATTATGATGTGCATTAGATGAATGTAACTGGTATCAGCAGAGGGGGCAGGTTTTAAGGGAGGAAGAAAAATTGCAGAATTAACTTACGGTGCTTGTGCAGGAGCTTCTGGGGCTGGGGTAGGATTAGAAACAGGTGCAGTTGTAGATGGAGTTGATGAAGCAGGCTATCATGGAAGACAAGGAAAATTTTGATTATATACTACATGAAACTGGCACATATGCTCAACCTAACAAGAAGAATGAATATGAAGTACACCTGAGCAGATGAGGCCCCAGCCGAACCCAAAGATTTGCTCTGTAAGAACAACCAAAGAATTGAAAATATACAAGTAATAATACAAGTGTATATAAAGAGCTCATGCTAAACTAGAATTTTCTAAAATCATTCAGAGATATCAAACTACACTAGTCTGTACAAGAAGGAAGCTAATAAAAAGCTATCATGAAACACTCATCCATGCTTGTCAAAATTTTCTTTTTTTTTGCAAACACAGGTATTCATTCAAGCTTTGCAGAATGAAGCCTAAAGCTTTTGATGAAAGCCTCTCCACAATAGCATCTAATCCCACATTGGTATAATATTCAAACAACCAAGGCAATTTGCCAACGGGAAGTGCAGGCGAACTTAACTAACAAAATCTCTCCCGGGATCAAATCCCATCTTCAATTAGGCAAATTCATCACCAAAACCAAATAAATTGCCAAAATTAACCATCCATATTCAGCTACTAACGAAACTATCCAAAAATTACATTACTCAAAACACCTTTTCATCGAATTCCCATCTTGTAGATTATATCAAAGTAAAAAAAAAAAAAAGGAAAAAAAGCATAAAATATACATTATTTAAAAGATTTCCCAAAATAATAAGAAAATTAATTTTTTAAAAAAAGATATACCTTGCTGAGCATGACAACCAGAAAACCATCCTCGGAGACTTTGTTATCAGCTAATGTGGTTTCATCTTTCAAAACCTTCCCATTATGAATCAAAAGCTGTTGTCCACATGGGTAATTGTCTTTCCCTTGTATATCTTCTATGTTTTTCTTCACAGCCATAACCTAATAAAAAAGATTGAACCTTTAAGCCCAATTTTTTAACCCTAATAACAAAAAAAGTTCAATAGCAACAAGGGAAACTGAGAAGTAGAGAGAGGGGATTACGGTGTCGTTGGGCTGAACCCTGATTTCAAAGTGGCTGCCTTTGAGGGTTTTGACCGTAAGCTTCATTTCGGCGGAGGGCAGGTGGGGAACAAGAAACGACAGCGTTTCAGATTGGGGATTTGAATCACAGAGGAAGAGAGAGCCCTAGAAAGTGGGTTTTATTATAGAGGGATCCAGGGAGAATCAGAACAAAAAGCTCTTGTAGCAGAGGATGAGCAGCAGCTCCTTGATTTCGCCTGTTTGAGTGTCCCTTGCCTTGTGCATTGCACGTGACCAAAACTTTATTCGTGATATAAAGAAAATAAAGATTTTTTCAAAAATAAAATTTAATTCTTAAATAAAAATAATTTTGTATAAATTGAATTAACTATGTTTTTATATATTTTTATTGATTAAATTGAGTTATTTAGGTAGAAGAATTTACAAGGAAAAGATAATTAAGAATTAGATTTAAATATATCAAAATCAGATGTTCAATTGAAAATTTTTTAAAAATAAATTTATGTTATTCTCAATTGGTCAAGAAAATAGTGGAAAAATAATTAATGGCGATATCAAATTTTATATTATATATAATCAATTGTCAAGGTTTTAATCAATCAGAATATATCTAGAATATCAATATTCCACATTTTTAGTAATTATTTTTGTTTTAGGGTTTAATTAAAAAAATAATACAATAAGAAAATTATTAGATAAAAATAACAGTTTAATAATTTAATTGGATACAATAAAAAATAAAAATTATTTAAAAATTTAAAAAATATGTAAAAGAATTTTTTTAGTATTTTAATTTTTTTAAAATAATTGTATTTTTTTAATAAAAAATAAAAATAAAAATATGAAATATGAGTTTCCACATAGCGAATAAAAAAATGGATAGTCGAATTGGAGAAGTTTGGTGTGGCAGGGGAAAAACGATCAAATTTTTTATACAAAATTCGTGAAATATTTTATTAAAAAAATTAAATAAAAATTATTATTGAAAATTAAAATTAATGAATTAAAAGATCTTGTTATATAAATTAAACATGCAAAATTTAAAAATATTTTTAGATAGATATTTTTAATAAAAATATTAATAAAATTTTTATTTTTGAATAAATATTGGTTAGATTTAAATTATAAATAATATTTTAAAACTTTTTATATATTATCAATTTTCAAATTTAATTTTATTAATTTATCGATTTAAATTTTTATTAAATCATTTAAAAAAAAACTTCACGGATTTTACATATATAATTTCATTTAAATTTTGTTCGGCGTGCCAGTGGATATATATAGGTTTCGTCACCAATCCAGCATTAATTATTTGCTTGCCAAAGTCGCCAATATTTACGATCACCCGGGCATCATCAACGAACTCTCAGTGTATATATATCAATATCAACCCTGGGATCTTCAAGGTTAGTTTCTATTCCATTCTATATTGATGATAGTAGCATTTTTGTTTTAATGTTACTCCTAAAAAATAAAATCACCTTTATATTTATTATTATGGGTAAAAGGTGAAGAGGGTATAATGTTAATGGTATTTTATATAAACGAACCACCTTCATACTTTTTTTTTTCCTTCTGGTCATGATCATGAATGCATGATTTACATTAATGAGACTGATTACTTGTTGGTGTATGTTTTCTGAATTGAATTTCCTTTATGCATGGATTCAGGCATGAAGGAGCAAGAAGGCTATTATTTCAGAGGGAGAAACAAGAAATGTCCAAACGGGACGAGATCTAGCAGATTTGGAAATGATAATCAAGCTGCAGGGCATAAGGGCTACTGGAATATTTGTTCGGAAGATAGCAAAGGTAGAGATGGAGTCTTCCTTGGCAGGAAAAATAGTCTGAACTATTAATTCCAAAATATTTGTAGTTGGATGATGTGATGCTGTGTAGAATCTATACAACTGTAAAGAGAATCAGCTAAAACGGATACAGAAATGCCGCAGAGCAGGAGCTCTGATGGACTCGGTCAGCAGATCAGCTCAGAAATGCCGCAGAGCAGGAGCTATGAAGGGCTCAATCAGCAGATCAGCTCCACCCTAGAGATTAGTGAACAATTAACCTTTGCAACGCTAGCAGCCAGCCGATTCTGGTTATCAGCAAGAGCAACAAGAATCCAATAATATGGCACCGGTTGAACAAGAGCACAAGCTTCGGCTGGTCATCCTGTCCCTCAAATAACTCAAGTTAGATTGCCTGTTGAACCTCTGATGACACAGCTGCCATTGCCTTCAAGTTATGATCAGCAAGAACAGTCAGCTTTGGCCGCTGCACCTATGACACCAGTTGAACAAGAACAGCTGCAACTGCCTTCAAGTTATGACCAGCAAGAACAATTCAATAAGCGAACTTTGGTTGCTGCAGCTGCTATAACAACAGTTGAACAACCATCGGCTAATCATATCTCTGATCTAACTCAAGTCCGACGACAACCTTTGACTACTCCTGAACCTCGGACGCATTCGTTTGGAGCACAAACATTGACACCGCTGCCATCGCCCCTCGTCCAGGCTGAACCGAAGCTCATTTTTTAATAAGCAAGAATCAAGGAGTTCATCTCATCCATAAATCATGCTTCCACAATCATCACAGATTCAATCTCATCCATAAATCATGCTTGTACAAATTTATTTTATGAGTTAATTTTATTTCTGCTATTATATAAATATATATACCTCTATTAATACGAATGAGCCTTTACATACAATTTTATTGTTGCTTTATTTTTACTGAAGCATTAAGCCAACAATTGCTTTCGCATTATGATCCGGAGTGAATTAATTTAAAATAAATTTCCCTTTTAAGATCATTACTTTGATTTAGAGAGACCAAGATTTATGAATCCTTGTAATTATTACTGCATGCATGTTTATGAATGCTTTTTAATTTTGCTTGCATAAAGAAAATTTTTTATGTAATGTTTATGTAATTAAATTACATGATTATACTTCACTTTTTAAGAAAATTTTGTTTTGTTTTCCAGAAAATCTAGCAATAATAGCGGATCTAGACATTGTAACAACAAATTATTTTAATTAAACAAAAAATTTAATTAGAATTATATAAGTATATTAGCATGTAAATAATTTTATAAAGAATTAAGCGAAATAAATATTAAGCCATTTATTGGTTTAATTTTGCTTAAAATAATGTGCCACATTTTATAAAAATAAAATTACTATATTATTTGTACATTATTAACATAATATGTTATTACATTCAATAATTTAAATTCAAATTAAAAAAATATAAATGGAAAGTTAGACATAATATATATATATATATATAAGCCATTTTATCTTCGTGATTTAGTATAATACGTTCATATATGTTTATTATTTTGAGTTAACAAAATTCAAACCTGACTTTAAAGCGTTGCTTTTATTAAGGATTGAGTTATAAAATGTATTTTTATGTTTTAAAATTTTAATAATTTAAAATATTATAAAAATATAAAAATAATTTAATTTAAAATTTTAATAATAATTATATATAAATTTAATAAAATAAAAAAATATTATATATTTTTGAATTATAATATATAATTTTTATATAAAATATTATTTAAATATATAAATTTTAATATTTTATATGATATGAAATGATGAATTCTTAAGACGAAAACCCTCCAATTGAATTTTCATATGAATTTTTTATAATTTTTATAAAGAGTTAGATAAATGTAACATCAATTCTAATTTAGTTTTTGAAATAAATTTAATATTTTATTCGTAAAAGGAAAGGAAAAGAAAGTAGGAAAAACCAAACCAAACACAGGTGGCGGGATTCCTGCATGCAAACGTTATTTGTTTCCTAGTTTGAGCGGCGATCCCATAGTCTCGCTTTCTCTCTATAGCTATCACGAGAAAGCAAAGACGACAACACCAAGTCCTCACATCAATGCCTCTCCCTTTCTCTTTCTCTCCTTCGCCACCTTTCCTTTGTTTTCACTTCTCCCTCTCTCTCTCTCTCTCTCTCTCTCTCTCTCTCTCTCTCTCATGTGAATACGTTGCACGTTGATCATTTTCCGTCAACTTTTTGGTTTCATGGATATTAAAACCTTTCTCCTTGTAAACTTCTATTCAAACCCAGATTTTTTTTCTTTTTGGGTTTTCTTGTCTATGCTTCAACGTATAAACTTGCCTCATGTTTCATTGTTTCTTTATGTAGAGGAATTTTATTTTTGATCATGCGATGTGGGTTTTGATCAGCTGCTATATTTTTGTGGGTTTCAACAGACTTCAGGTTGTTTTATTGGTTTTTTTTTTTCTGGGGGGAAGCTTGGATGTTTTATATGGCATATAAATGAATGTGAAATTAAGTACATTTGCATTATTGTATTTATATGGTATATTGTAATTAAAATTTTTTTATTATTTTATTAAAATGGGATTCTTTTCGGGATCTCTTTCTAGAGACTTGAGCCGCCTTTGCTTGGTATATTAGAGAATTTGAGGTTAGCTTGTATATGATTCCATTAGCCCCATTGATTTTTCAATTGCAAATCAAATTTTTTATTATTATGGCTTTGCTTTGAATTTTATGCGCTTTTGAGATTGGCCGCCAAGATTTGTCTTTTAATGTTGGGAGAAGATTGAATGCTGTGTTTTTGTGTGGTTCTGTGACAGTGAGGGAGAGGTCTAAATTATAATGGAGAAGAAGAAGTATCCGATTGGGCCGGAGTATTACACACTGTATGAGGAGGTTGGGCAGGGTGTTAGTGCTTCCGTGCTCCGTGCTGTCTGTATACCCTTCAATGAGGTTGTTGCAATTAAAATTCTTGATTTTGAACGTGATAACTGTGATCTGGTAATTCCTTCATTCTGATGCTGCTATTTTTTCTGTCTTTTAATGTTTTTTCTTTTTGGGGGTCAAATTTTGGTAATTTATCTTCACCTATTGTATACTGCATTTTGATTTTGCTCGTTTTGTATTCTGATTGGGGTTAAATGTAAGGGATCTTCTCCTTTAATAGATGGTGTAAATGCTGGTTAAAGGTATAGATCCATCATATTCACGGGATAGATCTTTCTTAATGCAAATGTAGCTGGTATAATTGAGTTTGGCCGATTGCTTTTGCATCAAACATGATTGACCCAAAGTCTTTAATACTAGTGCTGCCTTTTCTTTAAATGGCTTTTGTTTTTTCTTCCTGTTTGGCTTCAGCTAATAACTATTCCTAGCTGTTTTGACATTATTCTTGTAATGTGCTTTTTCAGAATAACATTTCCCGTGAGGCACAAACAATGATCTTGGTTGACCATCCAAATGTTCTTAAATCACATTGCTCCTTTGTCAGTGATCATAATCTATGGGTTGTCATGCCATACATGGCTGGAGGATCTTGTCTTCATATATTGAAGGCTGCATATCCTGATGGTTTTGAGGAGGTAGTTATAGCAACAATTCTTCGTGAAGTGTTGAAAGGTTTAGAGTATCTTCATCATCATGGGCACATACATCGGGATGTTAAAGTAAGTATTTGGTTTTCACCATGATTTAGAGCTGCTGTGAGTGCTATTACTCTTTGGTGTTTCTTACAGTTTATTGCATAATATGGGCTCCACACATGTAATCCTACCGTTTTTTTACTGAGATTTTAATGGTTGGGTTTATTTTATCTCTAATTCTGTATAATTGAGCAATTTTATTTTGCAAGTTAAGAGTTACACACATACTGAAACTTGGCAAGGTAAGTGAAGATAAGATTTGTAATAAGACAGAGGTTCTGATATCTGTGATATATATTTTAGTTGGTTACTTATTGTTGCTAACTAGAATGAGTGGATAATCTTGAATATGGGTTGTGAACTCCATTAATTTGGATAAAAGCTTAAATAGATGTTTCCTATGTAAAAATGAGAATTAGTTCCTCAATGATCTTTTCCAATAGGCTGGGAATATTCTCATTGGTGCACGTGGTGCAATCAAGCTGGGAGACTTTGGTGTTTCAGCTTGCATTTTTGATTCAGGTGATAGGCAACGCATGAGGAATACATTTGTGGGGACACCTTGCTGGTATGTTTACATTATCATTTCTACATTCCATTGAGTTCCTAGCTCTCTTAGTTAACAATCATTAGTGCCAAGCAATTTTTTAATTAACTTGGGCTTGGTATATCCTTGTTAAAGCATAGAAATGTAGATTACAGAATAATCAGCGCAATTCTGTTCATAAAGCATCTTGATCTTGAAGAGATGTTACACTGAACTTAAGTGCAGTATTTTCTTCTGTAAGAGTGGCAAAGGTTCAATGCTTCTTATCATTTATGGTCTAATTTCCTCTCCACTGTTTGCAGGATGGCACCTGAGGTTATGGAACAGCTACATGGTTATGATTTCAAGTCAGTCTATTGTTTTCTCCAAGCAGTATCTCTGATTCATGCTCCTCAGGTAGCATCATGTTGACTTTTATTTTGCAAAATCCCTGCAGGGCAGATATCTGGTCGTTTGGCATAACTGCACTGGAGCTTGCTCATGGCCATGCGCCATTCTCGAAATATCCTCCAATGAAGGTGGATAGCTTCTGCAATACCTCTTGATACAATCACAATCTTTTATTGGACACCAAAGGTTATTCTGATTTGAAGCATATCCATTGTTCTTAGGTATTGCTTATGACCTTGCAAAATGCACCTCCAGGCCTAGATTATGAAAGAGATAGGAAGTTTTCTAAGGTAAGCTTTAACCAATCAAACATTCTTAGTATTTGGATATAATTAGATGAAGTGATGTGTTCATTTTGTGTTTCTCTTCTCTCTTCAGTCTTTCAAGCAAATGATTGCTAGCTGCTTGGTTAAAGATCCTAACAAAAGACCTTCAGCAAAGAAATTACTAAAACATTCTTTTTTCAAGCAAGCCAGGTCAAATGATTATATAGCACGAACACTTCTAGATGGATTGCCCGCTCTTGGTGACCGAATCCAGGCATTGAAGGTTAGCATGCTACTTTTAGGCATATGGCTTTTAATTTGTATCATTAAGCCTTCCATTATGTTTCAGTTTCTTACTTGTACTTACAAATGCTATCATTTAAACATAGAGAAAGGAAGAAGACATGCTTGCACAAAAGAAAATGCCAGATGGTGAAAAGGAAGAACTATCACAGGTTAGAACTTTCAAAACTGTAATTGAAAAAAGTGGACTTTATAATGCCCTTGCAGCTGTGTTTTTGACAGCAGATGTCATTAAGTCATGATTATTGAATTCAAATTTTCTGTGAGGTTCATGATTAGATGAAGTCAATACTAGAGTGTGGGGTTTGGGCTGCAATATTATACTGGTGAATCTGTGATTGGCAATGATAAATTGTACATTTAATTTGTGAATTTTTATTTCACCTGTATGTGTTTTACTCTATTTTATCCTAGATTAGATGTTGTAGTTTCTTGGTCACCAGTGTAATATCTTGTACAACTATGTCTACTGGCTGGGGTTTCCAAGGTCTAAGTTCATTATTTATCTTTGCTTTTGTAATCATGAGCAGAATGAATATAAACGTGGGATAAGTGGATGGGATTTCAATCTTGAAGATATGAAAGCTCAGGCTTCCCTGGTATACTAACGGTTATTTTCCTGTCCCTCGGTGAAACTTTTTAGGGTTTTTTAAAGTTCAGAACTTGTCATATAATTTTTTCTCTCCTCATCAGATTCAGGATGAGGACCTTATATCTGACACTATCCAAGGAGGAAGCTCAAGTTCTTTATCTACACTTGATGGACAAGATAAGCAATCAGAAAGTCAAACGTCTTTTCAAGCGACAGACAAGGTATTTCCATATATACTCTTGTTTTGGCAGGTGTTTTAGGAATTATTAGTTTTGTTGCTGTATGGCTTGTGGTTGGTCTTTTCTTCTTTTCTCCAAGATCTTTTTTGGGTGGTTCATGATGGTCTAGCTTCCACAGGAAGATAATGATCTGGTCCAGAATCAGTCGGCTCCTCTTGCAGCAGTTGAACCAACAATAAATTTTGCCAAGTATGTTAATTAGATATTTGCCAGTCATGCTATATGTCATTTTTAATTTTAGTCCGAGTATATGAAGTTATGAGAACATAGCATGGTTATGGTTACAAAATTTTCAATATTTGTCTTTCCCTATAAGTGTCACATTAGCTCTCATACTCTGAAGAAGGCTTCATTTAGTGGAGGTAACATAATTATGTCTGTGTTTGATCATCCAGAATTAGATTTGAAAGATCTGATGATGATCCAAGTGTGGCTAGTCCTTCTCCTGAACTGAATGTGATTTCACCTTGTCACGATGATCATGTTGAAAGTAATCTGGGTGAAAAGCCTGTTTTGGAGCTCAATGGAAAATCTTCTGATAGTATGAACAAACCTTCTTATCAAACGACAGCACCATTTTTAGGAAGCTCCAGTATACCACAAACTAATGTTCTTCCAATTAAAGGAGAAAGGTTTGATACTTCACCCATGCAATTCTTTCAATTTGCTTGGTTATCAATGCTTACTTCTATGTTGTAGCAATAGTGGCAACTTAATTTGCTTGTGTCAGTTTGTAAACTTCCTCTACCGAGGATTTGTTCTGTGAACTCCATTCATTGCTTGTTGCCTCTATGAGATAAAGCATGCTATTCTGTTTTTATCTTTGCAGTGAAATTGTTATTATAAATCAGATTTTATTGTTGGGCTTTCAGATGCTTGATTTCCTATTTGATAGAATAAGAGCCAACTATTGTGATTTATGTATGCCAATGTGATTGGAGTTGTGTGAATCCGAAAGATAGAATGTTTGGACTAGATGCACTTTTTAGATATCAGGGAAACACATAGCCAAACTTGTATTAAACTATTCCCCCTTCCACTGCATTTTCACATATTAACTGTAATATTATTTTTCAATATTTTTATTGTCATATATGTATAGAGTTTGTCAAACTATATATCTGTTGCACTAATTTAATGAAGTTTTCAGCGATAAGCAAAACCAGCTGCAGAACATTTCTGGTGGAAATGTGGCAGGAATTCCTGCTGGAGGGGAGGATACTATTTCCGAGCTTCCTTCTAAGGCATCTAAATCATCAGGCAAGTGTGATTTGTTCATTCTCTGGCTTTTATCATGCTAAAAAGTCTCCATGTCTTATGATTTGGTTGTAAGTTATTATTTTGCTCTCCTGCCCTTTCAAGTTGGTGTACATCCCTCATAAGAAAGGTGTCATTGCAGCAGTGAACAGCGATGATCTTGATGAGAGAGCAAAGCCTCCCATTGTTCAGCAAAGGGGACGTTTTAAAGTTACATCTGAGAATGTTGATTTGGAAAAGGTGACTTAGATCTTTCTGGTCTGGCTGGTGCTTCTCTTGTTCATAAAGGATATGAATTCACCTTCTCTTTTCAGGTTATCGCATCTCCTATACTACAAAAGAGTCACAGCATGCAGGTTGGTAATTTCGAGGTCAGCACATATGTGTCAAATTGCCAATTAGACCCAATTGTAGCATCCATTTTATATTTCTCTGGTAAATGCACAATTAGGTATTTGACTTGATTTATAGGAGATTGACTTTCATTGCTTACAAGCTTTTGTAGCACAATAGGTAGTCCTAACAAGTATTAGTAAAGAAGTTATATGGTCACAAGCAGAAAAGCTAACAGTCTATACTGAACCATTATTTAAGTGGCTTGTGCCTTATTCAAGTACCAACAAAGAGATGATAAACTTTTTGTCCAGAGTTGCATAATTTACTATTAATTTCTGATAGAATTTCTTAAGGTTTTGGAATAGTTATCATGCTAGCTAATTTTTGGTTCCTTAGAATAGAGATATTGTTATAGCTATTTAGTTGAGAATTATTGCAATATTTTTTGTTCTCTGAAGTAATATCTAAGCGGAAACTGGTCATCTGAGAAAAGAGCAAAACAAAGGTAGGACCTTGATCTTGGAGGGGTATATATACCTTTTCAATCATCCTAAGTAGACAATGAATGCATCATATGCCTGGACAAAAGAACATATCTATACTATTATTTTATTTGTTATAGTTTATATAATGTCAAAGTTATGTGTTATGCAGTTGCTCACCGCAAATCCTGTAGTTTCACTTGCACCACCATCTGAAGCTGCATCATCAACTACTGCTGCCCATCATCTTTTCCCATTGGTGCAAGCTGTTTTACAGACGAACATTCTTCAAAGGGTATAGGTTATCCATATACTTTTGGCATTTTTACTTTATAACTGTCGGCTAATATCTCTCTACTTGCCATAATTTTGTCAACAAGGAAAATATTCTCAAGGTGATGAAGCAAATTTCTGCTGGTGACTCTACAGGTGCTAAAGTTAATGCTTCTCAAAAGCACCTTCTATTCCTATCTTTTATAAATTCAAATTAGATGATCTTACATGTTTTCTCCATCACTTAGCCAACCGTGCATTTGAGGGAGTATACATGCTAGCTAATGGGGCTGTCTCTGAGAAATCTTTGGTAAGTCATATAAGGCTCTATCAGTAAAAGTCTGCCAAGATAGTTTCCAAAAATGTTGTTTAATACCATAAAAGCTTGTGAATCTGCACTTATGAATTGAAACATGTACTTTTGGCATACATGTGTGAGATCTTTACTTTGGATAAAAGGTAGGTGAACTTAGTTGAATTTTTGACAACTTAATAGAATATAAAATAAAAATGGAATTGAATAATATTTCAGTGATAGTGGAATGTGAAGGTCAATATTAATGTTGAGCTAAATGCATGATAGAAAATCTGAGTAGTAGTTTATGTGTGTGCGCGCATGTGTTTCAACAGGTTTACCAACTCTAAGAAAGCCCCATACTGGAGGACTCCCATGTCTGTTTAACTTTTGGAGAGTTTAACGGAAAGCCAGAATTTATAATTGGCTACTGCATTTTACCTATTTGCATTCTCATCTATTGAAGTGATAATAGTAGTGTTTATTTCTAGTTAAAAAAATTTGCCATAAGTACCTTTAGATTTATCATTCTGCAGTTTCTTTTAATCTTTCCTTTTTCTAGTCTTTTCTGCTATTATTTTTTTCTCCTTTCTTTCCCATTTTTCCTTCATCATAAATTATGCTATATAATCCATTAAACCTTATCATACATCGTTTTTAATTCCCTCATGGAACCACACGACTTCAAGCTTGCATGAATGATCCCGAATCCGGCACTTTATCTTAATTTATTGAGGAACCATATTTTTCTTGAATTGCAGTTGGAAGTAGCTCATGACAGGGAGAAAGAATTACTTCATGAAATAACCGAGTTAAAATGGAGGTATTTCAATGTCATGTGCATGCAATTTTTTTGTTTCCTTCTCAACTTCACCATCTCAAAACAAAAACTCAACTAAACCTTGATTTGCTATATGCAGGCTGATTTGTGCCCAAGAAGAACTGCAAAAATATAAAACAGATAATGCCCAGGTTAGTTTCTGAAATACTTTGCTCATCTGTTTCCACTCTTCTTACTTCAACAATGGCTGCAGCTTCTAACATTCCAATTTCAGGGATAATTTTATTTCTGACTGGAGCTTGAATGGAGGTAGAACCTATTTCTTAAACCATATGATTCTAACCATAGCTAAAAAGAGAAGAAAGAAACAAATATGATGCAGAGACATGATATGGCTATTGGTAGCTCCATATTGTTTGTTTTCAATTTTGTATTAGCTGAAAAGTTTTTTTTTTTTTTTTTATTCCAAAGCCCCCAACTTTGTTGTACATTACTCTTATATTTTCTTTTCTAGACATGGTCTGCGTATAAGTTGTAAATACTAAATGTAGCTTTAACCTTAATTTTAGGCATATTTTTCTATTACTTATGGATGTGGTATTATTGTGTTTTGACATATGATAATTTTAGGCATGAGAAAAAAATTTACAAATTAAAATTTTAATAAAAAATAAATATTAAAAAAATATGTTATGTTTGATGTATTGATACAAATTAAAATATAATAATTTTATATTTTATATGTATTTAATATGAAACAAACACAATTAAGATACACAAATTATCAATTTTTTTTTTTCAAAATTTAGTAATGCTAAATTTACACGAAAATGATTTTAATTTTCCCTTTTTGCTATAATTATTGTTTTCTCATGGAGCTTTTTAGGTGAAATCTAATTATGTTTTTTAAATATTTTTTAGTTAAAAGAATATGATCAATTAATTAAATATTTAACATATTTTTAATTTATTATTCTAGTATATTATTGGCTTTATCTATGCTGTACTATAGCTCAATGATTATCAAATTTATAAAAAATAATAGTAAAAAAAGCAAGCTTGGTGACAATTATGATAAGGAATTACTCCTTTGTCATATTTTTTAACATCTAAAATTTTTATTTTTTTTATATTTTAAAATTATATTTTACGATTCTTTTTTTGCTTTTTGATATTAAAAATCAAGAAAATTTATTTTATAAATTTTTTTTAAAATTTTAATACTAAATACGTTAAAGTCAAAATTTTTTCTCAAAATTCTTAAAAATTAATAAATGACAAATATTTTGGGATAAAGAAAATACTATTTAAGTTTATAAATTTTAAAAATTAATTCTATCTTTTGTCATAAAAGGAGTATTTTAACTTGAAATCTCTATTTTGAAATAAAGCATAAGTACCATTAAGTAATCCATCAACTTAAAATAATATATTAATTGATTATCTTCTTCGCTTGATGATAAAATTTTTTTACTCTACCATTGAAACAAAAGATTATTGTAATATTACAAGAGAAAATTTTAAATACACCAATAATGGAATTTTTAAAGCATTTGGGACTCTCATGTCGAAGTGCCATTTAAAAAGTTTAATGCCGTTATGACATTTCACGCATGCATCTTTGAAAAGTTTATTCGAATTAATTTCAAAGTTCAAATCAAAAGATGAATAATATAAATCTTAACTCTTTGATTTGTTTGCAATTTCAACATGAAACTTAATACTATGTATCATCCATTAAAAACTTCTTAATGGAATAAAATAGCCCTGATATTTTATTTCCAATGTGTCAGCCTGCATGAAAGACAATATCCATAAACTTCCTATTCATTCCTCTAGCGGACAAAGCCTTCATGGCTCTGCCAGGAGCCCTCGACTCGTTTTTAAACAGGAAATTTTGTTTTGGCTGGATCAAGGGGGTTTTCTGAAGATGAGTGTCCATGGTGTCCTGGCCCTGCTGCAGTACGAGATAGTAATAAACCAATTATTTTCTGTTTGATCCAATTAATAGAATGGAGACCAGCCACATGCTGTAGATTATAAAGCTAGAAGACAGGATCTGATCTGTTTATCAAGTTTTAAGGGATTCAGGGATGTTGAAGCATCTGACAGTCTTCCTACAAGGTTTAGATTAATTTACTATATTTAGAAGGGAAAGTTCCAAACATCGTGTGGAACTGGCATCTGGCTTTACAAACTGAAATGAACCTCCACTATCTGCTCTCTTTGTTTCTCTGACCAACAGAAATCCCACTCTTTTGGCCGAATAAACTCGATCCTACAAATATAGACTTCAATCTGAATCCACATGTTTTGATATAAATCATCTGTTGTAACCCTTGTCCGTATCATAGCTTCAGATTGTTAATAAGATCAAGTGTCTCCCATGTCTTCTCCAGCAGTTGCTCTCTTCTTTTCCCTTTTTCTTCTCTTATTATCTGCAGCTGATGCTTTTAACATCACTGAAATCCTCAGCCCGTATCCGGATTTCACCACATTCAACAACTATTTGATTCAAACCGGAGTTGCCGGTGAAATCAACAGCAAGCAAACCATCACTGTCCTTGTTGTTGCCAATGGTAACATGTCTGTAATTTCAGGCCAATCGACAGATGTAATTAAGAAGGTCTTGAGCGTGCATGTGATACTCGATTATTTTGATGAAGCAAAGCTCGAAAATTTACATTCTAGAACATTAACCGTCACCACACTTTACCAGCAAAGTGGGAGAGCCCAAAACCAACAAGGTTTCTTGAATGTAAGTCATGTGGGCAATGGTCCGGTGGCTTTTGGATCTGCCGCTCCTGGTTCTAACCTCGATTCCATCTTGGTTAAAACCATTTCTACTCAACCGTATAACATTTCAGTGTTGCAAATCAGCAATATTATAAACGTAGCCTCAAATTCAACTACCCCATCTTCCCCTCCTGCGCAAACACCCGCAGTTTCCCCACGACCTCCTCCTGCTGCTTCCCCTCCAAGGAAGGCCCTAGCACCAGCACCCACTCAAAAGGAGTCTCCAGCCGCATCTCCACCTAATCCAACCGATGATACTGCACCATCTGTTGATACTACTGCCGATGGTCCAGGTTCTGATAATCAAAGTTCTGCTGTATCTGTAACTTGTGAGAATTATCTTGCCTCCGTCCTTATGGTTTTCACTTCGGCTTGGTTCCTGCTTACCATGATTTGAAGATAGGACAAGAAGGAAAGTTTTGGGTTCTTTTCATATTTGAAGTTTTGGTTTGTACTCATCTACTACGACGATGAGATGTTCCAAATTTTCAAAATGCTGATATCTTCAGGCTTTTGGTTCCAACTTTTGAGTTACAACTTCACAAATGGCTTATTTAGAATGAATGCCTGATAATCATCATCTTCATCATCATACGACTCCACAATATTTAATTCAGTTCAAATTAATCAATTAATTTCTTTACTTGGCCTGATGATTAGATGGTAAGAAATGGATAATTGTCTAATCTTGAGAAACTCAATCACGGATTAGGCAAATGCACGTGGGACATTTTTTTTAACATGGGATTCAGGCTCACAGAACTTGAAAAACATTACAAGTTGTATTAACAAGATAATGTACTACTATATAATATAAAGTACAGATTATTTACTTAGAGAGGTACAGATTTTAATCCTTAATAAAAAAAAAAAAAGAAAAATCAATCGATATATTGACTGATAAATTTTTAAAAATTACGAGTTTAAAATTTTTAAATGCGTGGTGTATTTATGATGCATTGATCAACAACGTTAAAAAGATTGGACACATGAAATTCATGATGAAAATTTGTGTTCACTTGTCAATTTTCTTTTTTTTTAATTTTTCATGTCTTATTGATATTTAATTTTCATGAAATTATGATTTTTAAAATACAATCGAATGGATAAATTGAGTTTATTATATGCCTTTTTAAATCTAAAGGAAAAAAAGGTTATAGGGATGTTAGTGCTATACTTAATAGATTTAATAATTTAAAATAGATCATGATAATACGATATAAATATAAAATAAAAATAAGATAATAAATATGATATTATTTAAAATTTTAACAATAATTATATATAAATTTAATATAATTAAAAAATATTTTATATTTTAGTATTGATATAAATTGTAATACATAATTTTTATATAAAATATCGTATGAATATACAAAATTTAATTGTCAAATTTAACATTTAATTTGAGAAGATAATGTGACTTTTTTATATAAATCAAGATAACGTGGCTTTTTCAAAAGATAAGAAGAGAGAAAAAAATTATTAGAAAAATAAACAACATATATGCGTTATAGTTTGGTAAAAAAAAAAAAAAAAAACAAGATAAGTTATAGTAATGAGGAAATATATATATGTCAAAGTAAAGCATCCAAGCTCTATTTTATAAATATTTGATTTGATCATTTTAAAATATAATTTAATAATATAATACAAAATTAATATTAAATATATAAAAATTATAAAAAAAATGAATAATTTAGAAAATTTTAAAAATTATATTTAATATATATAAAAATTTTAAATTTTATTTGTATTTAACATGAAATAAATATAATATGAATATAAATTTTATAAGATAAAAATCAAATTAAAATAAAATTACCATAAAATACGGAAAATGAAACAGATTAAAATAAAAAATAAAAAATTTTAGTCTGCAGTAGTAATAGAAAGAAAATGACAAAAAGCTTTCTCACAATGATATGATATTTTCTTAAATTAGTAGACCCCTCCGAAAATCCTCCAAAATACTCCACTTATCGCTCTCTTTCCTTCTCTCTTCTTTTCTTCTTTCTCTTTCGAAAGAACGATTCGATCTCAAGCAAGAAATTCAACAATTCCTTAGATGTCTTCAGAGAAGGTGCATGTGGAGCACTGTAAAGGCGTCAATGGCCTCGACAAGGTCATCTTAAGGGAGATTCGCGGTTGCTCTGCTGAGGTTTTCCCCTTTCATTCTCTTTCTCTCTATATCTTTTCTCCGATCTCTCATTTGCGTTTTGTTTTCCTATCATTCTTGTCTCTGTTTTCGGAAACGGAATGATTGTTGTGATTTTAGTTCGGAATCTTCAAATCCGTGTTGAAATGTTAGCCGCATTGTAAAAATTTCCGTTTCTCTGAAGAGTTTTGCATGATTTCTTCAGTTGATTATTGTATTTATCGATTTAGATCTTGCGATTTCCTTAGTTGTCTGTGTAATGAGACTCTGATGATTTAGTCTTGTAACCAGTTTTGCTTAATGAATACTGTGATGATTCGTTGCGTTTGCATTAAACTTAGATTAAGGAGAATTCATTCTTTCATGTAAATATACAGAGTGTGTTTTATAATGAAAAGAAGATAAAGAGGATATGAAGAGAAGATTACTATAGGGAAGCTAAAATATGAATCAATTCGATAGAATAGTACGAACGATTCTTGTGAAACCAAACATGAGGTGCAGTTTTAAGCACTTGATTACTTTTTTGTATCAAGCTTTAATGTGCGAAAACTTTTCTTCTGGAACATTACCTTGAGATGATGTGACAAATTATTTTACTTATGAGAATAATCAGGAGAGTTTGCAGGACAATGTGATGAATTTATGCTGTGTATATAAGATATTTTTAAAAACATTTCTTTTTCCTTGTTAGTTTACGCCAGCATGCATTTGTGCTTGTGCAATATCTTTTATTGGTAAGTTATGATAGAAATGTTAGTTAGGACTGTTATTTTATACACCTATGTGGGAGTTTAAAACAGTACGCCCACAAGTGAGTTATTATGCTTACAACATTCCTATTGCATGATAAATAATGAAGTCAGTGTTGAATTATTAAGTTAACATATGTAGATAAATGGACACGTGATAATCAATTAGATCCGCTTATGGGGTTTTCGAATTCCACCACCGGTGTATAGATTTTAATATCCTGCAAACCATGGGAACCTTTTACCTCCTTTTTTTTGCTAATTATAACTATTAGTCTGAATGTTAATTGGTTTGTTTGATTTTATTCAATTTTGTTGATTTTTTTTTCTTATATTAAACATGCTTAAAAGTGGAATTAGTATTCTTGAAATCCTCTTTCATGAACTGAGGAAGTCATGAATGCTTAGTGCCTTCTTTCTTTACTCCTCTTCTGCTTCTTAACCTGAAACAGTTAATATACGCTTAGGAAACAAACAAAATGTCTTGTGTTCATTCTACTTTTTTTTTTTCCTTAAACAGGTGTATCTGTATGGAGGTCAGGTCACTTCTTGGAAGAATGAACTCAGGGAAGAGTTGCTTTTCCTTAGTAGTAAGGTATCTGTTTTAGAATTATTCCTGTAAGAGGCTGTTTAGCTCAAAAATTTAAATGAATTAAAGTTACCTCTTCTCCTGCTATTAATGATCAACCCTTCATCATTGTAGATACTCTCAGAATGCACATGCAATAGTTCATGGAATAAATTTTACCACATTGGTGGTGGCAGTGCTGTTATCATTTTCTGCCACTTAGGCAACTATATGCTACTAAAAGGTCCCATTGATTGTGTAGCGTGGTGATCAATTACTTGCAAGTTATAGTATTTATTTCAGGTGTTTGATTAACATTTAATGCTACGTCTTGGTGAAGAGGGTGGTGCTCAAAGAGCACTTTCAAAAAAAAAATGAGTTCTCAGGTAGTTTTAGAAGGACGTGAGTGTCAAAATGACCATCACTTATACTTACCTTTTGATACAGACAAGGCTTTTAAATTTTGTTAAAGTACAAAAGAATTTCTAATTGAAATGTCAATTTCATATTGATTTTTATACAGGAAGAAAACTAGCAATTTGAATGGATCTGCCAAAATTTTATGATTGCCCTTTAAATTAATAATATGTGCTTTCTGCAGGCTACTTTTAAGCCTCATAAGGCTATTCGTGGAGGTATACCAATTTGTTTTCCTCAAGTATGTGCTTCAGTACTTTTATCTGTTTATTTTTGCAAGTTTTATATCTTTGCTTCCAAGTTCAATTGTTTGCGGTACACAGTTTGGAAATATCGGCTCTCTTGAGCAACACGGATTTGCAAGGAATCGAGTTTGGAGTGTTGATCCTGATCCCCCACCATTTCCATCAACTACTTCTCACAGGGCCTTCATTGACTTAATCCTCGGGCATTCTGAAGAAGATGTGAAGATCTGGCCTCACAGGTGCATAGGATGAATTTTGATTTATTTAACACAGTTTCTAAATTGGCATTTCAATTTCAATGCTCTTCTTTGAAGCAAAGTTGTTAAACTGGCATGAAATAACTGTTAAACTGCTGTCTGGACCTGATTTTAATGCTTTTTATTTCCTCTATAAATTCCTGTTTCGCCATAAAAAGAATTTCCTAATTTATGGCATTAGGTTGTGTGCTGTTTTGGAGCTAACATGTACCTAGTTTTAAAATCAATCTTGCTCTGGTACTGGTCTGTTTGTTGATTTGTGGATTAACTGATTACATTTGTATGTTACTTGTCTGTGTATGTGGTTTGTACAGTAACTTATTACATTAATGAATATGCAATTATGTGCAGGTATGAGTGTCGGTTAAGGGTAGCTCTGGGACCTGGAGGTGATTTGATGTTGACATCTCGCATTCGAAATACAAATACTGATGGAAAGTCATTTACATTTACATTTGCCTATCACACCTATTTTTTTGTCACTGATATCAGGTTTAATATATTTCTTTTTATCTTGTGGTTTTTAGTCATGAGAATCTCTGCATTTAAACACGGTATTATGCATTACCAATTGCATTTTTTTTATTTAACAATGCTGGGTACCGTTTTCTTAAGTCTTGAAAGCAGTGTGAGATGCAATCTCTGGAGAACATTCAATGATGAAATCACCCATTAGCCTTAGGGGGAGGATCTAGGACTTTGAAAAAGCAGGAGTGTAAATATGAGATCAAAGTTGTGCTTAGTCATTGAATACAAGTAGTTTACTGACACATGATGTATAGTAATGCATGCCACAGTCTTCTACATTGTAAATGGATTTGCTTTATTATTTTGCATGGATGTTCCAAATATTCTTGCAACAGTTGATGACTTTTTATTCGAATGTTGTATGTAGAAATTAAAGTTATGATTAGAAGCAAGTTCTATTTGGTTCACCTTTTAATAACACATTTATGTTATGGATGGAATAGAAAAAAAAACTCTTCTTTTTTTTTTTTTTTTGTAAGTGAAAAAAATAGCTCTGTTCTAGATGTTGCTATTATGATACATTGCTAGGACCTACTCAATCGTGTTCTTTACAATTGTTTTTCTATTTACTTATATTTAGTGAAGTGCGGGTAGAAGGATTAGAGACACTGGATTATTTGGATAACCTGAAGAATAGAGAGCGGTTCACTGAGCAAGGGGATGCAATAACATTTGAATCAGAAGTTAGTGTCAAATTTTTTTTTATAAGCAGGCTTATGTTTCTCCTGTCTTTTTAATCCTAATTTGTATTTGTTGTTTTATGTTTACTGTTATTGTTGATGAAAAAGGTGGATAAAATATATCTCAGTACACCAACAAAAATTGCCATCCTGGACCATGAAAGGAAGCGAACATTTGTGTTGCGAAAGGATGGACTTCCAGATGCTGGTGAGTTTGTCTCTAGACACTTCCATACTAATTTAGAGTGCTACGGATAGGTCATGGTGGATGGTGTATTCTAGATAGCATATAAAAATATTTTCTGTGGTCTATTCTTCATCTTGGAAGTTAACAACTCTAGATTCAATTGACACAGCATTCAGAGTAACTAAATAATTGCGTAGTTTTATCTATTTAGTATCATTTTCCAAATTTTAAAACATTTTGATTGGACATGTTAGAAACTTACTGTTTAAGATGAACTAAGATATGCAACTTAACGTTTTGTTTTACATTATCGGATGAGCATGCAAATCGTGATTAGATGTGTCGGTTACAGTTTGGTTCCTATATTTTTCAGTCGTGTGGAATCCCTGGGATAAGAAAGCAAAAGCAATGGCTGATTTCGGTGATGATGAGTATAAACATATGCTTTGCGTGGAGGCTGCTTGTGTGGAGAAGCCCATCACCTTGAAACCCGGTGAAGAGTGGAGAGGAAGGCAGGAAATCTCGGCTGTTCCTTCCAGTTATTGTAGTGGACAACTCGACCCGCAAAGAGCACTCTTTAACCGATGAATACCGGCTTCTTCTTGGGCATCTCTTGTACAGTTTTGAGACAACAATCGGTTTGCACAGCCGATTAAGCCTCCTCCAACTGGCTCCGCAATAGGTATTACCCAAGCATTTAATCATAAATTGTCTATGTAAAGGGTATGGTAATTTTGCAAATTCAGATTCTTTCTGTTTGATTACTAGTTCACTATTCTTTTTCATTATTTTCCTCCATATTTTAGGATTTAGTTACTAGGAAATATTCCTTTATTGCATTTTGAAGTCAGATTTTCTTATTAATATAGTATAATTTTCCGAAAATTGTACAAGCAATTTGTTAGAGTTTGCCAGTGAGGTTAGTAATAAAATCATTCGCTTCGATTTGTGAGAATTATAGAGCTTTTGTAGATAAGGTTGCCTTACTCCATATTTCTAAGGAGTCGACATCTTATGTTTCCAATTTAAAGTTATGGTACATATTATACTATATTTTTAATCTAAGATTAAGAGTGTAACCAAGCCTATATTTTGGAATTAGAAAGAAAGTTCTGACAAAAAGAAAAGAGTTTCGGTTCTTGAATTATTATAAAATATTTAATGTGATTTTTTAATTTTAAAAATTTTTAATTTGTTATTTGAATTTTAATTTTTCTTAGCTAATGTGATGTCTATTTTTAATATAATTAATTTCAAATGATGATAAGTGATTAGTCGATTAACTATCATATTAATTAATGTATTCATAATTCACGAATTACATTAAAAGTTTATAAATTTTTGTTAATAATTTATTAGTTCATCAGAACCAGCAAGCCCTTTTTGGAATAGTGACAAGGAAAGTAATAGAAATTTAATAAAAATATTAAAGGAACAAATCAACGGAAAATTTCTACTTAAGTAGTTAATTTATGCAATTTTCGGATTAGAAATATATTCCAACATTTTCTTTTAATTATTTTTTGATGTAAAATTTCATGGATAAAAGCTTATATAATCATATAGAATAAATGGATTAAGTATTAACTTTTAATTTAATAATTAAAATTTAAATTCGACAATCACAAATACTAAAAAGAAAAAGTACTAATGAAAGTTGTAGTATAAATTACACATGGTTTATACAATTACATTTGACATAGAATTTAGAATTTTTTTTCCTTAAGAAATTTGAAAACTTTTTTACAATTACGTTTGAAAACTTTCTTTTAAAAAAAAAAAAAAAAAAAGAAGCTACTACTTGTGTGTGTTCATAGAAGTCAAACATTGACTTGCCATATAATAGTAGTACAATGTTGGAAATCACAGATTTATCATATCCTCAATTGCCGTCATACCCTACTCTTTGAAAGTGCGAGCCACACTCCAATCCTTTCTAAACACGTATCTCTACACCTGCCAAAACATTGAGCGTGATTTCACGTCCCTTGCATTGACGTGAAAGTGATCCCAAAGTTCCTCCAAAGAAAGAAAACAATGGAAGAAATAATCATTAGAAAACGATCAACCCAAATAGGGTAATCTGAAAGAATCTTCGATTTCAATCCCAAAAGCCCACGCGGATTTTTTGGAAGAGAAAAACAGAAGAAAATGTGTTGAAAATGCAACAAAACTTTCTACACAGAGAGGGAAAGAAAGAGAAATAGAAAGTGAAGAAGATACAAGGAGAAAGAAGATCGAGTTCGAAGGAAGAAAGCAAAACGATATTTTGTTTTCTTGTTATCTGGGGAAATTTTCTTCCACTTTCTCGAGCTCCAAACAGGTCAGAGCAACAAAAAATTTTCTTTACGAAATTCTCTCTTTCTCTCTCTGGTGAATCTCATATCTCCTTCGCAATCTCTGTTGTATTTGATTTCCCTGTGAAATTCAAGCTATTGTTGAAAGTTGGCCATGAACTCTAAATTCCTAAACTTTGTTGAACCACGTAAAAGCAGTTCGCTTTTTGAGGGTGGTATTTTGCTCTTAGCTTCTATGAATTGAACAAAGAGGAGATTGTCATGAAGTGGGTTGAGCTTGTTTTCATGGATTTTGTGGTCAAATATATTGCTGAAGAAAATTAAAGGAGGTTTCTTGTCATATGGTTCAAGTTTGGCTTCCTTTTTTTTTTTTTGTTGGGTCGTGATTTGAATTTTATTGATTGAATTTTGGAGGGGCAAGTTTAAATCTTTGAGCTTTGTGACAGCTTTACTCTTGGTTTCAAAGATGCGTTTTATATTGGTGTCGATGGGTCTTTCTGGAGCTAGTGGAACATCTTTAGTAGGGTTATGGAAAGTGGGTATTTGGAAATGGAGCAAAGAAACCCTGATTTAGTTGGAGTTTTTGTGTTTAAAGGAAGGTGTATGTATCTGCATTTTTTGGTCAAAAAATTTGGTTATGGATTTTTAGCGGTGAAAAATGCCTCTGCCAAATCAGCATTCGCGGATCAGTCTTATTGAGTTGAAAGCTCAGTTAATAAAGACACTTGGGCCTGAGAGATCGAAACAATACTTTCATTATTTAAATAAAATGTTGAGCTTAAAGCTAAGCAGGGTTGAGTTCAATAAGGCTTGTTTTCATGTTCTTGGGAGAGAGAATATTAGACTACACAATCTCTTAATCTGTTCAATATTGAAAAATGCTTGCATTGCTAAAGTCCCTCCACCGCCAGTGACTAGTCATGACTGTCTGCAAAGTGGGGATGTTCTCTTGTCACCTCGGAAAGCAAGATCCAGATCATCCACTAGGCTTGATGCCATGGTGGGTTCCGCTTCTCTTGAATCGACAATAATAAATGCAGTTGTCATTTCTGAAAATGGGAATCTCACTTCTCGTGGTGTAGGGAAGCCGGTGCAGCATCATCAAGAAATTTCACCCGAAGCAGATATTGGAAGGGATGTTCTACTTCCTGACCCTCAAAAATTACCTTTAACAAAGGGATCTGTTGATGGTTTTCTTTATGAAGATAGCGGAGATCTAAGTGAATTGTTGGTTGTTGAAGATGGAAAGGAGTTATCTGCTAGAAGTTCATTGCAAGCACCAGTTGGAATTCCATTATTCTCTTATAGCGTATCTGGGGTTCGAAGTGGTAGTTATGCCAAGTCATATGATGTTGGTGGATTGCTTGACTCTGAGGCATTGAGGGAACGCATGCAACAAATTGTTGCATTGGAGGGTCTTGAAGGTGTGTCAGTGGACTGTGCCAATATATTGAACAGTGGGTTAGATGTCTACTTAAAGCGGTTAATTAGAATGAGCATTGAGCTAGCAGGAACCAGGCATGGATGTAATTTGAGACAAAACAACACAGTCAAGCGCCATTTGTATGGGAAGCTTGTTAATGGTGTCTTGCCAAGTCAGCATAATCAGGTTCAACATAGCAGTAGGAATCTGGAAGGGATAGATGAACAGAGATCCCACAAACTGATTTCTTTGCTGGATTTCAAGGTTGCGATGGAACTGAACGAACAGTGGCTTGGAGAAGACTGGCCACTACTGCTTGAGAAGATATATATGCATTCATTTGAGGAATAACATTTCAGGAGCTTGTGAATCTGTATATCTGGTTCCCCTGTTGTACCTTTAGCATAATTTTGGTTCACTTAGTTTTTTCTGTAATTTATAGCCCATTAGGAAACAAATTTTATGACAGTTTTGGAGGAATAATATCTTTAGCTTAGTAGGCAGATAAAATTGCATGAAGTAAAGTTCCAATGTATGTGCTTTCCAAACTTAAATCCAGTTGGAATCTTAATATCACAAGTTATGCTCACTTGACCATTCTTGCTAATTTTACCCATATTTCTGAAACTTTTCTATGTATTAAAGTCATATTTAATTGTGTTGATCTAGGAATTGGCTGCATATTCACTTATATGACCATATATTTTCTGTCTTTTTTATGTGTTCCTTCTAATTCTTTATGTTATGGCTTCTCTTCTTATGAACTAATGAAGAATAGCTCTATTATAGCATAATAGCTTTACTTTAAATACTCAGACTCAATGATATCGACCGAAAACTAAAATTTGCCTAGATAATCCTAAAACACATGGGTTTTTGAATTCTTGTCTGATATAGCATTATCTTCAACAACTCTGATATAATTATCAAATGGTGTATCAATTCTACTAATGTTGCATTTGAAACAAAACATAAGTAGGAGTTGAATTCTATCAATAACTCATTCTTTCTGTTATCTACCTCCCAATGGTGACCTGTTGATTTGATTTCAGATATGTTGAACCTTTCCTTTTATGAATGCAGTGAGGCAGGAGCAGGATCAGGCTCAACAGTCTGTTCTACAATCCACTAGCTGTTGTTCTCTGGATGAATGATGGTTGTGTTGGATTTAGCTCGGACTTCAGAATAAGTTTTAAGGTCAGTTCAAAATGCAGATATGGCAAGTTCATACATTCCAGTTTTTTTTCCTCGGTGGAATTAAACTCCTAGTTTATTTATCTACCAAGGCATACATATCTGATAGCTACAGGTACAACCAGTGAGTAAAACTTAGCTTACTGATGAAGCCCATCTGTGTTATAATTTTGATTAAAAGTCATGAGAAAATATCACATATATACAAAATGATTTCATCATTTGAAAGCATATTTTTGCCCCAGCAGACGTAACAGTGATGCATCATCTTATATTTCGATTTGAACATTGTTCGTGGTTGCAACAGCTCTGTTCCATGCCACTCCAATATCGGCTGTCGGGTTCTAAAACTATGGTGCCAATGTCAAGTTGCAGAACACCAGGAACACATTATTATTATTATTATTATTATTATTATTATTATTATAGGAAATATGGTCTCAAGTTAGACATGATTTGCCGAGAAGGATTAGGATGAACTGTGGTTAGAAGACCATACAAAAACTCTCCAGAAAGGTCGTTGCTTGCGCTTGGGATTGTTAGCAGCTGTCAGCTCTGTTTCTGATCTTCTCAGCATCTCCCACATCACCTGCACATCTTGGTATCCGCAAGTTTGTACATCATCATGAAGCTTCAAAAGCCCTGCACCTGCACGCCAACACCACCACCATCAAGAAAAAGGTTAATAAGTAATCCTTCCTTTGTTACTTGGACATGTATTGATATCCGATGAGGGTGTGCTTATTTTTTAAAATTTTTTTCATATGTTTTTGGAGAATTGGATCTTCATACCTATCAGATATGTATTAGATATGCGAATATTTAAAAATAAAAAATAAAAAATGGGAAAATCATAATTTTATCATATTCTATAAGAGAAAAAAACCAACCAAACCACATTCATGGAATATAAGAAAAAGCAAAACTTTTCCCCTTTTCTTAAGGTCTACAAATCGTTTCTTTTCAGTAGTCGTGTTTAGCATTAATTGTGATGCTCTTAGCTGAGTTGTCCTGGCCTCAAATATCAGTTAATTGGCCAAACTCTTTTTTCTAGGGTGTAATTCTCCACTACCTTTGTGATTGTTAAAAAAAAAAAAAAAAGGGAAAGAGTGATTTATGTTGTTTTCAGGCCATTGATAAGTTGAGCAAAAAGTTGCACAAAAAAAGATGTTGATCCTAGCCTTTCGGCTGCATGGACCATCAAGCCATGGGTTATCAATAACTTGAACCTTTCCATTGAAAAAAAGTCAAATTTTCTTTTTTTCCTTCTGCTAATCAAAGAAGACATACGTGTGTTTTCCTTGGAATTTTTATTTTTTAGACAGTACCCAAAAATCAGAATTGAGGAAAAAAAAAATGAAGAGATATTTAAATGGATATGTGATCAGATCAGAAGGAATAAAATAAAAAATGAAAAGATTCAAAGAAAATTAAGGCAATTTGAATTGAGAAAAAAATGAGAGAATGTCATTTCAAATGGACATGTAAAATGTAAATTTATTTGTACTTAGGAAAAATTAAGTTCTGAATTTGAAAAAGATCAAAACTTTTGAAAATAAATCATGAAAGAAGTATATATAAGTAATAAAAGATGATAGAAAAATTAAAGAAATAGATGAAAATATTTTTTTTTTTTATAAAAGTGAGTGATGTAACAAAATTTAAAATTATGATTTAATATGATTCTTTTGGCCTTTCGTATACGAATTATAAAATAGAAGACTTAATTGGTTGTTATTCCTGTTCACAGCAAAAAAAAAAAAAACACGAAAGATGCTATGCTTCATGGTGAACGCTATGAGCTTGGAAGTAAGCATAATAAAACTCATCATCATGCTTTGTCTTTTAAGTGGATGATAAAGGCGTAGCCCAGCATTAATGGGATCTTTCACGCTGTTTTTTCCTTGATTTTTATTTTCATAAAATGAAAATAAAAATAAAGAAAGGCTAGTTCGTTCCCATATGAATATACGCTTATGCTTGAAAATAATTTACAATTAAACATCTCATTTAAAAGTTCTCATTCTATTTGTGAAAAAAAAAAAGGAAAAAATCCAAGAGAAACGAAAAAAGTTATTCTTATTGTGCCAATAATTGAAAATAAAATAATTTTTTTCAAAGGAAATTTGAAAAATTCCATTATTACAAGAAGGAAGAAAGAAGAACAAAGAGAAAACTAAAAAAAAGTTGGAAAAAAAAGAAGAAAAACAGAGAAACGGAGAGAGAATGAGTGAGTAAAACGCACCGTTTTTGCGAGCTTTAACACGAGCAGAAACAGCAAACCAAACTCTCCTGACAGGGAAGATCATCTTATGCCACCAATCCATGAATTTTTCCTTCACTCTAATCTTCTTCTTGCTAATTTTCTTCCTCTTACCTCCTCCCAATATTCTACACGCTATCGTCTTGATCCCGGCCAGAACTCTCGATCTCCTCCCTCTCTTCCCAAACACAAACAGATAATTGAACAGAAAAACAGAGAAGAAGAAGAAGAAGAAGAAATCAGGGAGCTTCGGATCAACTAGATTGGAATTGGAGGATCTTACTTACTAATGGTAGCTCCACATAACCATAAACAATAAATCAATCAATCCAACTAATTAAATAATAGAAATTAGCTTATGAAGGGAAAAGTTGAGTTCTATAAGTGGTGATGGAGTACTAGTACTAGTATTACGACACCTTATATAGGTGATGAGAATGAGAGGTGGTTTTTTTTTTTTTTTTAAAAGCTACTTGGCCTCTCTGGTTTTGGTTTCATTGGATAAAAATTCAACAATAATAATAAATTCTTTTATTGTTAGAATATGATTTTTTTTAAAATAAAAATACACTTGTTTAGCTTAGATTGGTCAATCATTGTAATAATAAACAACAATAAATAAACTATAAATCCCTCCTGAATTTATATTACTATTAATTTTATAGTTTACAAAAATGTATGGTACGGATTTTTATCAATAGATTAGATATTATTACAGTTATGGGAAGATTATATATATATATATATATTTATATTTATATATGTTTGATTTTCAAAAATTAAATACGATGATTTATATAATTATATTATGTAAAAATTAAAATTTATATATTTATATCGTATTTTATATAAAAATTATATAATTTATTCATATCAACATAAAATTATATAATATTTTTTTTATTTTATTAAATTTATATATAATTATTATTAAAATTTTAAATTATGTTATTTTCATATTTTTATATTCATATCGTATATTAGATTATTAGATTTATAAAAAGCTATTTTCAAATATTGAAAGAATAATCTAGCACTACATTTAAAGAAGATTTTTTTTCTTAACCTAAACTTAGGTTTGAATTTTGAATACAAAGAGTAATATTTCCTGAATATTCGAATAAAGGAAGATTAAAGTGAAAGTTAATAGGAATGAGAATTTTAAATGAAATTTTATACATAAATTGCATTATTTAAGAAAAAAATTAAAACTATTACATGGAAAATTAAATAATTAATTAAATTGGCCTTTTTAAGCTATTGGCTATGGGAAATTAGTGTCGGCAGGGCGTTGGCCACGTAGCTAATAAGGGAAACCGATTTGGCATGAAAAGGATTGATGATCAAACGTGCCTGACCTCGTTCTGATGCAGAACTTACCCAATCATATTATGCCATGTACGTTCATAGGATTCTTGTCCTTTCACTATGTTCCCTATCTTCTTTCTTTTTCTAAATTCTAAATTCCAATACTATCAAACCATTTTCTTTTTCATTTCTATTCTTCAAAGTCCTTTTGAATATTGGACTATTACCTTCTTGGGTGAAGCTAGAAAATTTCTAATTGGATTCCAAAGTTTTAAAATTTTTTTGCATGATTAAAGATTTTAAAATTCAAATTTAAAATTTAATTTAATTATTTCATATAATTATTTTTTAAATAATATTTATTAAATTTAAAATTTAACATTTTTAATTATTTTATTTATTTTTAGATTGCATCATTTTTAATAAAAAAACTGAGATTTAATTTTATTTTAAATAAAATATTAAAATATTAAATATTAATGTATATGAGAATTTTGTTCTATTACAAAAACTAAAGTCTATAAAATAAATCATAACTAAGTTACTATTTTTTTTATTTTGTATAAAGAATTTTCTGAGTTAATTGGAAAGTATTCTTCAAAGTTGAACTTATCATTTTCCTTTTGTTCACACGTGCAAGCAATCCGATTAAGTACGTTAGTACTTTTTTTCTTTTAGAAGGGTAAGAAAGTTCCTGCCTTGTCTCGTATTGACAGCTTCAATGAACCTAATTTTTTGTCTTTCAAAATTAGCTTGTAGTTGCAGGCACCCATCATGAAAAATTTTGTGTTTTTAAAACTTTTGTTTTTTTTTTTTTGGTTTTAATACATGAAATATTTATTATATATAAGAGGCGATTTAAATCTCGTCTCGTACATCTTAAAATTCAAATTTAAATTTAAATTATTAAGTATTAAATTTGATATTAATTAATTATAAATAAATAAATTTAATTTAAATATAAAATCATAAAAATATAAATATTAACAAATTTATAATAATATGATTTCGATATATCCTTATCAAGTGTTGACATAATTATTATATGATAAATTTAAAAAATATATAAGAAAAAATCATATAACAAAATTTAGATTTTAATATCATATTAAATTTAATTATAAATAAAAAAACTTTAATTTAAACATAAAATAAAGTTAAACTCAAAATTTAATATCCATAACATAATTACTTTAATGTTACTTGTGCAAAGTCTTGTAACTAAATTTGATGTTTGAGTTGAAAATTGAGTCATGAGCTTTTTTAATTTCTGAATTTGATATATGAACTTATTCAATTTCCTCCAAACTTGAGTTGTAAAATCAAGAGTACAACTGGATATTTAGATAATTTCTAAACTTTCATTGTCTAATCAAAGACTACTTGTAAAAAAAAAATTAGGATATGGTATCCACTAAAGTGAAAATATTTATCAGTATATATGTTATTAGATAGAGTTATAATAATACATTGAACATTAGAGAATCTTTGTCTCTACCCACAATTACTTGGGTTGGTTGATGAATAATGAGCGGAGTCATAGTTGGCTGCTTACCCTTTTCCGAGAAACTTCATAGCTGTTTGAGGCAGAAAAGCATATGATCCTCCTTTTTCAGTTACATGGACAGCAATTAGCAAGCGAGTTATGATTTGACACCACATGGTTATTCATGCTTTATTTGAATTTTAAGCTAATTATTACTCTCTCAATTTCAAAATATTTATCATATATTAATTTTTATGAAATTCAAAAAAAAACTTTTGATTTTAATATATTTAATATTCAAATTTAAATTTTTTATGATTTTTGATGTTAAAAAAATAAAAAATCATAAAATATAATTTTAAAATATAAAAATATAAAAATTTTAAATATTAAAAAATATATAATTTTGAGACATTTAAAAAAAATGAGACAAAGAGAGTATTCAACTTATTAATTACATAAAAATTTCTTTTATTGGTACAACATAAATTTTCGTATGTTTAAATTTTTTAATTATATTTTACAAATTTTTATTTAAAATTATCAGACTTTAAATTTTGATCATTAAAATTAAAAATTTTATTCTATTAACAGATCATATAAAAAATTTTATGTCTTAATTCGTCAATTCCACTTTATTTATCTTGAAATTATAATTAACTCAAACCTTAAAGTTTCAAAATAACTTTTCAAATTTATTATTGGGATATTTGCAAACATGGAAGATAAGGATTCAAACTTAAAATCTTAACGCTCTTTCATTATTATAAATTTTTATTAAATCTAAAAATATCATATATTTTTTCCTTTTAATTAATAGTGATGATCTATTTGCATAAGGTAAGGTTCATGTAAAATCCATTGTCCTCATTAATGCAAAGGAGACCAATTTGTTCCAATTATTTGGCTTTATAATTGAATGCAATTTTGAAAAATTGAACTTTGTTTTTTTTTTTTGTTTTTTTAAAAGGAACCAATGAAGGCTATAAATGTGGTGGATACAAATGTGTCCAACTTTCGATTTAGAAATTGATTTGGAATTTCATGTTTAATTATTGAACTTTCCACGTTGATTTGATTGAAAGTTTTAAAGTATACCAAATTCATGGACTATAATTCTTAATTTATTAACGATAGTTATTACATATAAACCGACAATTTTTGTGGGTCATAAGAAAATAAAAATATACTTAATTTGTCTTATTTGTAATGCTTTTTAAGTTGGTTTTGATTTGGTTAAGATTGTTTGATGCAGTAACAGTTGTTTGGAATTAAAAAATAATTAATTATTTGTAGTGATATAAATTAATATATTTTATAATTGCTATAGTATTATAGATTTTTTGTATCATAATTTTTATAAAATTATAAAAAAATTATTAATTCATTTAATAAAAAAAAGTTATTGTGCCAAAAAATATTGAAGTAAATTATGAAAAATATAATATAATTTTTTATTTTTTAAATTGTTACTTTTTTTTTTATCACGTGGTCAACAATTCGAATGATTAATGAATAAAATATTGACTAATTGAAATAATTTCAAAGGTTATTCCATTACAGTCACTTATCAGAAATGAAGATCCTTCAAATCTTCCAATTAAAACAGTAAATTTGTCCGTGTTTCAAAAATTTTTTAAAAATTATTAGTCAATTTAGTCTGCTGTAATTGGTTTGGGAGGTGGGAAAACGTGACAAAATGCAAATAAAAAGAACTAGCTGGAAGCAGTGGCACTTATTAAAAACGTCAAGGCACAAGGATTCTTGAAAATTATTCAAGTTTGAATTGTGTCTGGGTTTTGAAAAAAAAAAAAAAAGAATGGTGGGGCATTTGTTTAACTAAAAATAAACTCTTTAATTTGAATTGAGATGATTGACAAAGCACTTTTTCCCTTATTTTATTAGAGTTTTTTCCTAGAAAATCAAATCTTGCTTTATGCACAATTTTATTTAAAAAAAAAAGCTTGAATTAGATTTGTTTGAATCAATTTCATGTAGCCTTTATGTGATATATATGTTTAAAGAATGCATGTTTTTGTTTTGGGTATGGATTCTTTTTTAAGTAATGTAAGATCGTTTAAAAAAGATAAATTTCAGTATGTAAAATTTTTTGTTTAAAAGTTAAAGGTGAAGATGAAGATTCGTAATATGTAATTTTTTTTATATTTTTTATTAAAAAATTTATTTTTAAAATCAAACTTACGATCTTTCGATTATAAAAAATAATCTTATCATTGTTTCAAGATTTGTCTTCTAATGTGTAATTATTAATATATTATTAATAAAATTTAAAAATTTTATTGATGACGTATAAAATAATAATCTAGATAACCATTTGATTACCATATAAGCAACTAGTAGAACTGAAAAAAGAAAATCAATTAGTCAAATTAAGGTCAACCTCAAGGCCAAAATGGAATGGGGGTATATGACGAGAATAATTCTCATCATGTTGAAGATCAAATGTGGTTAATCCTTTCTTTTATGGGGAGTATTCTTAGATTTAATAATTTCACCCAAAAAAATGTTGAAAGCAGTCTCCTAATCTTCATTGAGCAAAAAAAAAGGGGGGGGGGGGGAGCGGAATCATTCATCAAAAATGCAAAGTTAGCATCAAAGATAAGGCAGCTTTGCTCATTAGAGATGCCATCCAAACCAATCACATCATGCCAATAATCAAACTTTCCCATGTTCCTTGAAATTACTCTGGTTGTAAACTCATCTAATCAGATAAAAAAAATCAACCATTTTATTCAGCAATTTTCAATCATACTTTACTTTTTTGTTCAAAACTAATTTCGACAAGATAAGAACCAAGATTAGTGCTTTTACTTTGGTTCTTCAAGCCTTGTCAGCCAAGTTAAGTCCTCATTCCACCAAAAGCACTGCCCACAAAACATCACTAGAAGCTGTTGGACTGTCCCAATGACAAGAAAAGTCGACATTTTCCTTGTTTTTTGTCCAAAGCTTTTCCAAAGTGGGTGGTTTTCAGTGCAAAATTTTAGTTGGTGGAATTTAGGATGTTGAAAACTAAGCATTGGATTCTATTATTGATCGATCGGATTGTTCTTAGCGCTAACATGATGAAAAGGAATATGTCATTGTACAAACCAAGACATTCCTCCTTTGAAGGAGTTGCTTGGATGACTTAAACATCTGATTAGATGGATGATTGGGATAGGTTATATCATAATTAAGGAATGAAAAGCTACTTTAAATGGTGGGTTTAAGCTTTAAACATGATTTACTAACATGAAAAGATTCAAGTATTTTTTTTTTAGGTCTTTATTAGGAGTGGTATCATACCATATCAAATTATGCATTTTGAGAGTTCAAGTGACATTGACATATTTCTATTAAAGATTAGTTTAGTTGGTAAAGAGATGACGCTTTTGAGTGTCAACCAGGGTTCGATTTTCGTAATACTTGTATCATTATGAGAGAGTGCGTTCGTAAAATCGCAAAAAAAAAAAAAAATTGAAATAAAACTTGAAGATATCCAGATTATATCATCCTAATCATTGAGATTGATATCCTTGATAAAATATACGCAAGTACGCTTGGCTGTTTAAAAGGAAAAGAAAAGAAAATAACGAAATTCCCATTGAAAAAATAGTGGTAGCAGTGAACTGAAAACAATTCTCCGAAATATGGACCATTACAGAATGAAGATAAGCAAAGGCTCCCAAACAATGTACTGTCACATTGATAAAACCTCTTTATATCTTCTAAATTTGTTGGTTTCTTCAGCCCACAATTTCCTCTTGTGGTCGTAGAGATCTTGTGTCGCATTTGGTTTTTGTGTTCTTTAGCTTGTCACGTTGAGCCTTGAAGCTTGGAATCACGTTTTTTTCTTTTAGCCTTTTTCACTTTCCTTGATCAGCAGAGATAAGCTAGCTAGCTTCAGCATTTTAAGCCACGCCATTCCTTCTGTTATTTTTTCATGGATCAGGAAATTATCATCATTTTAATGATACCTTTGAGTTTTTGGGGTTATCAGCTGGCTTGGAATGAAGTCAAACTTTAGCAGTATCTGTAGTCAATAATCATTTATCACACCAAAGAGACTCAGCTGTCAAGCTTTAGTAATGACATAGCTTGAACCAACTCTAGGAATTATGGTGATAAAATTGGACCCTGGTATTAAAAGGCATGATGATTGACAAAGGCTAAAGATGCAATCACATGATTTGCGGCAAAAATTGTGATCTTTGTAATTCTTAAGACATGTTTGAAAGAGAGGTAATGGGGAGCCAAGATTATTGTTATTCCATAGAATATCTCTTTTTTTTTTTTTTTAATTGAAAAGTGTAATTCCGCATGTCAATTACCAGAAACACACAAAAAAAGAAAAGAAAAAAAAAAAACGAATGAAACTAAACCACATATTAACAATGTTTACAACATTTAACACATTGTATTGTACTCAGTCATCAATGTTCTTCATGTACTCCTTAGAAAGTTTAGTCTCCATTATTAGTTGTTGCTCCCTGAGGAGAGAATATCCTGATTCAAGTAAAGCCTCTATCGTTTGCTGTTCAACAAAACATGCAGTCTAGTCAATCACATGAGTTACACATCGAAGACAGCTGAGAAACTCAATTCAGAACTTTTCAAGCATGCAAGCTTCATGTATTGATATAAAGGGTATGGAGATGTGTTGATATAAAATACCAATCAAAAGTCAATGAATAGCAAAGACTGGATAGAAAATTCTACATAGTTTTAATCAAAGCGAACAGAATTACCAGGCTCTAGTATTGTGTTCACCAGAGAAGATGCAATTCTTTTAGAGTTCTTTTCACTTCTATATGTTGTCTTTACTTGTTATTGAATGACAACTGGTAATGCATATGTTGGTATAATAAATGTAGAACCAATTTTCCTAGAAAACTTTGCTAATGGCATAAGAATTGCCTCTAAAAAGTTGACTTGGAAATGGGCTAGATGGTTTATGAATCATTATACAACCTGTGGAGGAGTAAATACAGGGAGTTCTTCATTCTTTCTTCGTCTGAGCAGCTTGTGTCCAAGTTTTTCAACTCCTCCAATATCCTCAATCCACTGCAATGGGAAAGGAGTAAGATGATGAAAATTCATAAAATTACTTGTTTTCTTCGAAGGGATGAGAAAATTTATGTCCAACAGATGGCATAAAACAGGGATGAAAGAATTAGACACCTTCCTAAAATGGTAAAAATAATAATCAGCAAGGTAAAAGCAATACTATTGCACCATGTTAGGTATGAGAATCGGTAAAGAAAAGAAAGCTTGCATATATGGAGAGTTATATACCTTTGAAATTGACCTGTCATATGTTCGAGACCTAAGAGCTCCATAAAAATCCAAGGCTGTCCAAAAACCAAAACGGAAACAAATTCAATGATTCACTCTAAACCAAATTTTTAAACAGGTAAGAACCAGGGATCCATGATACAATCCCATGTCATTGTTGTTCCTTCTAGAAATTTGCTATAGAAGTGACAAAATCTAATCATAGACATCATGCAGGAGCTAAATATACCTTGATTGGGAAACTTATCCACAATATTTACAACCTCGATCTTGGATATGCCATCTTTCTCATACATTCTGTGAACAATGTTCACAATATCTTCCTGGGTAGGCTGCCTGTATCACAAATGATGTTTAGAGAATAATGGTATAGCTTGATTTCTTTCTTAGAACTGCAACAAAACCATAATGTGATTGTATTGTATCGATAAGCATCATAATATAATACTACTTGATAACCAATAACCTAAAATCAACTAAACGATGGAAAACTTTTAAATGGAGCATCGACTCAGTAACTTCAGATGGACTCTTCCATAAACAGTTTTAAGTCAAACTAGTATTATTCCCTTCGTGAATATTTAACATTTGTATAAAAAAACTTTAGGGAAAAGTGAACATACTCTGCTGATTGGTCAGAGGAATTCAATTTTAAAGAAATGCAATCTCCCTACAGAAGGAAAGTATACAGTTTGATTTGTTGCCATTTATAATGACAAACAAGGTAAGGATGCAAATGAAAAGGAGCAAAGAATGAGAGAACAAGAATTATCTAATAAACATGAAAGCGCAGAAATTGAGGAAAGTGTCAAGCTTTTATTGTCATTTACCAGTAAAACTTTTCCATCCTTCCATCACGAATCATGGGAGCATAAATGGTAGAAAAATCATTCCCAGTGACAATGATAGGGATTCTATTTGTTACATCTGATTCTCGCCAATCTTGTCCAATGCTAACTCTGGTTGGATTATCTGACAAATTCATTAAGGTTCCAACAACAATCTGATTGTTGACTGTCATTTGAGTGTTACCTAGATAAGATGAGAAAAATATATAAAATTCATGATAATGAATCGGTAAATAAGTGAACTTTAAAAACAGAAAAACTTAATTATCAAATGAATGAAAGAAAACTTAAGGTATGTTTTGATACAGTTCAAGGTTTTTGGTGTAAGGAAACATTAGCTCACCAAATCTACCAAGGCCAGCATCAATGTCATTGATCATTAGACAACTCATCTTCCCCTGCATTAGTTTAGAAATTTTAAACAAACATGTAATTAAAAAAAGTAGTAGAAAGTCATTAAAAATAATGTGGAACATCCATTAGCACACGAACATGAGTATAACTGTATATATTTCATTGAAAGCCCCCAATATTATTACGGTCATTATTGTTCTGTTTTCTATACTAATAAGTTTGCCATAGTACTGACTTTCTATGGCAAGGGAACAACTTTAGCCTTCTTCCATCTTTGTCAAGCACTGAGGAACTCCCTAAAATCATAGATAGAAATAGGAACTGCTAACAACAAAGCTGTGTTGACATCTTGTTTCATTAAAGCACTTCAAATCTACAATAATCAAAGGTTGCACAGATAGACATATGTGCCCATGCTATGGTGGAATATTAAGGCATTTATTTGTTCAACTCTCCCACTAGGAGGAAATAGAATTCAATATCTCAATTGGACATTTTCATCTTACTTGGTAGATCATTCACTAAATTTTTTTAAGGAGTTCAAGCATTTGCAAAGGGCTTCCTGTCAAAGTGGCTAAAAAGCCAGCTCTCTCTCTTTTCCTCTCATGTTCTCTGCTCTTCTCAACTCTCTTCTGCTGTCTTCTTTTCTTTCAAACTATTACTGAGTGAATTCGAGGCTCAAGATCTCATGTTATCATTGTAAGAGTACCAAAATATACTTGAAGAGATGATGAAGGAGGAATAATACGTTCATTGACACATTAAATATCTCTACTGAAAGGCTAAATATCATATGCACATTGTACCATAAGTATTAAAGTGCATTATTTTAAACTTCATAAACCTAGACATACATATATGAAGAATAAGGGTGGTAAAGCTTCTAACTTGGTTCTGGACCACTTGGGAAGCTGTTCTATAGCGTTCGCGTATCAATTTTCCTGGTTCTCCTGTTAAGGAAAGAATGATGTGAATACATCATGTCTTTTTCACATAAAAGCAATTTAACTGACAGAATCTCCTGATATTCTTGCAGTTGTAGGCAATGAGTATATTTTTTTTCTTTTTCTGTAAAAATCATGTGGGAAAAGACAAAGAAATTTCTTTAAAACATTAACTCTCCTAAGAAAACAGAGAAATAACATATTTGCAATCTATTTAAAAAAAAATATAAGTATCAAGAGCATATATGACAATAATTTGAAAAGGTAAAGAAGAAAAGAAATAAACACACTAGTAGACACTAGTCTTACCAGCCCTTTCAGATTCTAGTTCCCCAGCAGACATAATTACAGGTTCAATCCCCATAGCCTGAAAAATGAGTTCAGTTTGGAATGATTTTCCTTGACCTTTTCCCCCCCAGATACCTGTAACAAAAAAATTCAATGTTTCAGAAATAAATAATGGAGAATGCAAGTTAGAATACACTGATTTTTTGAGAAATACAAGTCAGAAGGAAAATCTGCAATGCATAACATTTAACGCTATGAAATATTCTTTTCAATATAATTATTGTGGAAACTATCATCAAGATAACCATGAGAAGGATGGAGTTGATATAGAAGGAACATTTGAATATATGAGCCAGCCATGACCACAAATTTAACAACAAACAAGTAAGTCTAACCTTTTAGAAACTCTCCCCTCCTCCCTTTTCCAAAAAAAGAAAAAAAGAAAAACAAAATTTTAAATTTCCAGTTGATATTTTAAATATATACCTAGAATCAATGGAATTTTCACATTGAGAAGATGAGCAAGGTAGTTCTTCACGACATGGCACACTGCAGCAAGTAGAACAGGAGAATAAGTCATTATTGGAGAAGACAAATGATAGAAATATTTAATAACTTGCAAAATTTTATATAGGTTATGATGATAATATAAAAAGCTCAGCAGAAAAGTAGCAAATCAGAGAAGGTTGAAAAGTGGAAGATTACCCATCAGAGATACAGGATTATGGCATGATAAAGAATGATATATAATAGCAAGCATCATCCATAATATATCAGATTTATCATACTATTAAAACATATAATGGAAACAAAATAGGCTCTAACTCTATGGATATTCTAAAAAACAGAAAAATTAAAGGTTTGCACTATTCACTAATTTCTGCCAGATTTCCTACTGCTCCCGTATCATTCATCGCAATTGCTCATCTTTGTGCAATTTCATAGAACTTACCGACTTTATCCTGTCAATGAGAAAAGCAAACAGAATGCAATGTTAGTTTCTGATAAATCATAATAGAAAAAAAGGAGGGAGAAAGGAAATGCAATAACATGTCATCTCTAGCTGATGCAGTAGCCTCAGAAAACTTAGGTGAAAGAAAGTAAAGGACATGTCAATTGCAACTGATTTCAAAGAAAAATTACGAACGAGACAATGAAAATTCAAACCAGATAGCATAGTTGAATTAAAGATTATTATATACCAATTGCTGCAAAGGTGAATGTTTGACCAAAAAATAACCAGTTCAGAATGATTAAGAAAACAAACATTGATCTATCACATAACAGCGTATGAACATGGGAGGAAAGTAGTATGAACTCATGTATCCATCATCAAAACTTACCTATTTTACCAATTCCAGAATGTAACACATTGGTGTCTCTAAGTTCAAACAAAAGTGAAAGATTTCACAAAATTCATTTGGAATCCTTAAAAACAAACCACTTCAATTTACGGTGCTAATTCAGTTAGGTATAAAAAAGTGTTGCAAGTAAAACAAGACCCTGTAAAGCTAATCACATTCTAGTTCAACCTATCATTCTGAATCATAAAAGGCAACCTTTAACTCAATTTTCCCAAAAGAATTGCAAGGAATTGTGATCCTTAAATATGTACCATGAATGCAGGAGCAATGTAATAATCCCCTTGTAGATGCTCAAACGACCTCGTCACCTTCTGCCTGTAATCAAACACAATATCCGCTATGGACAAACAAAAAAAAAAAAAGATCCTCACTTTCATATCTTTAAACAGTTAGTCAGAAGTCAAATAGAAGAACAGTAGAGCAAAGAGAGGAAAATTACAGTCTTTGCCAAGAAAATTCCCAGTAAAAAGATCATCGATGACACCAGGTCTAGCACCAACAGCTATGTTCATGTTATCAGCTTCTTTGCCAAGCCTGTAAAGATAATCTCTCCCTTCTGAATCCTTGGCTTCCCAGGAAGACTGCTCAGACAATCTCTTGGCTCCCTTGGGATTATCAGTATTACTGTTATCATCATTATTTTTTAGTTGATTTGGAGTAGATTTTGAAGTACAAGAAATGGGAAAGGAAGAAACTGACAAGAGTTTCTTCGGAAATACTGAAGGAAGAGTAGAAGGGAAAGAAGAAGGGACTCTGAAGAGAGCCATTTGGGTTATGGGTTATGGATTATGGGTTCTGTCAGTTTGAGGTATTATGTGGTTTTTTTAAAGGATGGGTTGAAAGTTTTGGAACATTTGGCGCCACTAACAGACAACTAACAATTATGTGATTCTCCCCTTCAGCGACCTTTTGGAAACCCAAATAGCTAAAGTTAGAACCTTAAGTACTGAACTCAGATCAGAGCGTTATGAAAGTTCTATGGCTATAGTGTAGCTGTCCACAGGAATTGTCCGTTTTAATTCATGGGATCTTACGATATTGTCCATACAAAGTTTAGGATTAATGGCTTGTTTCTAAGACTATGAGATCTTCTATGTTCCAACGAGAATCCACTGTTTTCAATGAAACATTGTTAGTAGTCAGGCTTTAATATAAAATGTCAGATCTTTAAGTATTGCCACTTACTGAATTTTACAGTTTTATCTAAAGAACGCTTTACAAATTAAAAATAATGTAATCACTTATATTCAAAGGCCGATTCTAATAATTCTTCTGCTTTCAAAATTGAAAGAAGCATGGACCAATAATTATGAATCAGCATTATTAGCCAAGCATTATTTTCAGGCTGAGGTAGTATCTTGAGACTTGAAGTGATGCCGTGAGATTGAATCTAAATGAATTAGTGAATGGATGGGTAATGGATTGATTAGGGCTTGGAAAAATCCCCCTGATTTTTTTTAAATTTTTTGATGATTATGTGAGAATTAAAATTTAGTTTATGTTATGAGACATCAACAAGAAAATTGAATTGGATGTAGGTGACAAAGGATAATTTTCATAGTATGAATTTCACCTTGTCGAAAGTAATCTCGTAACTTAGTGCTCAAGTTGAAAGATATCTCTTTAAAATTACTTTCAGATAGCAGGAAACAAATGACATTCAGAAAGTGAGATAAGTTTTCTACAAATCACTTCATTACATTGTATGCTTCCTGCTATAGAACACTAGAGCAAAACCAAACTTCGGGACAAGGAATTTTCGTTTCTATCTGGATGCTAAGAGCCACTTTCAATGGTTGAAAACAACTCACATTCTTACGTTATCCTTCTCATGCTTTATTTGTTCTCTTAGTTGGCCTGACAGCCACCATGATCGTGAGTCCATTCTGATCCACAGGCATAACAAAATTCAAACTTACACCTGCAACCACACAAAGTCCAATAAGCCTGAAGAAACAATAAACCAGAACCCTCCTAAGTCCTAAACAGATTAATTTATTAATAGCTATTGCCTTTGCACCAACATCTAACAGAAAGCTGACAATTAATAAGGTTCGAACTTCGAACCAATTTGGGAAGTTTTAGTTCAATCCTGTCCTCCCTGATCGAGGCTTGATAATTTCAAACGAAACGAACAAAAATATCATAAATTTATGTAAGTGCTTTCTAAGCAAGCAGGAATAATGATAGACTGACCTGCAAGTCATATGTAGACAACCTTCGGTTTTTTCTATCATATGTAGGCAACTGGGACACGTACGCCATTTATTCTCTTTGGCAAGGTTCCTCAACATGAGGTCTTCTCTGCCTCTCTCATCTTCATTCAGCTTCTGATACTCCTCACAGCTGAACCCAGCATGCCATGAAACACGACATTGCGCACAGAACAATCTATGGCAGTAGGGGCACTCAGTTTCTGCTATGACTTGGTTATCATTCAGCAAAATGGCTGAACAACCCTTCAAAGGACAGTAAATTCTTCCACCTGTTGCACAAAGTAGTTCTTCACATAGTAAATCCTCCCAAAGATTGATTACCTCCTTAGGAAGCAGAGGCCTACATGCTTCAAGCTCCAAACTGAGTTTGCAATTCTCCCCTGGGCACATGATTACAGTTATATTTTGCTCGAGCCTTGTCTTTACATACGTGCGAACGCAATCAGAACAAAATGAGTGAGAGCAACCGGAGATTGTGAACATTTGATGCCTTTCTTTTCTATCAAAACATATTTCACAGTTCTTTAGAGAAGATTCATCAGCTTTTTTCGCATACTTCCTTGGCTTGTGCACATGCATCGATGAGCTTGCTCTGGTAGTCATCAGCCTTGAGGTTGAGGATGACATTTCGTTGACTGACAAATATATTGCATCTTGCAACTGCAATTGTTCAGCAAACTTGGCATCCAATTGTTGTGAATCTCTGCCTTCGTTTCCATCAAGGACTTCTGACAAGTAAATCCCTTCTGCAAAATCAAAATCGGATGAAGCTTTTGCCATTTTACAAGCACTTAATTACAGTCCCAATCTTATTTATCCTGCAATTGAACAATTGGTAAATAAATGGCTTATATTGGAAGCTAACTTCATAGGAAGATTCCTTTCGAATTTAACTTTCCTGTAACTTTCTAGGAAATTGTCCATTACGATCCATGCATTTTATCAAGACTCAAGAGCTAAGCAATTGACTTTGACTTTGATTTTTCAACTCAGCCCAAAGAATAAACAAAGATAAGTCGAGAAGAACTTACAACATACGCACAAAATTTTTAAAAGAAAAAGGATAGACTTGCCTAAGAGCTTCTTTTTTGTGCGTGTATATATGTTAACAAATAACTGCACTGAAGAGTTGGAATATGATTCAATGAATTTCACCTGTGTGTTCTTTCCATCAACTGTAATACTAGCAGTATTTTCTCCTTTCACACACATTTTAAAAAGAAAAACAAAGAGAGAGACAATGAATTGTCTGCGCTTTTGTTTATGCTGTTCATGTCAAAACAAACCAGGTGGCATAATTAAAACATTACCAGCATAATTGAGGAACAATTACTGGTGGAAGTAATGCTAGAGTAGCGAGCACCCAGATATCATACATGAGTAATACCATCGAAATTTGAAACAAAATAAGCCAATCATAAATTGCTCAAAGCCTGCTAATCTTGCATGGAATGAATTTCTATTAGGATTTGGAATGGGCCTCATGCTTATATGTATGATATATCTGTTGCAAATGGACTTTTGGATCACAAATTTTAGGGTACTATTAACTATATAATGACACGAGAATTTATCCCATAATTCTAAAACCATCTATGAGTTCAAGGGAATTTATCCCATTCCATTATATGGATGATAACATCTACATCTATCTATCCAAATTCCAAAGAAACAACCTTTGAAATTTCAAACTTGGCCTCTTAACTAAACCAGAAAAATAAGATGCTTGAACAGAGGAATTCACATTTTCCTGGGTATTTTATTTAATTTTACTAAAAAATAAAGCGAAAAAAAAAAAGACAAGAACAATATTTCAAAATTATTGATGAATCAATATTTGAAATTAGTAGAATATTAAGTACTGAACTGCAAATCATGTGGACAAGCACATAGTATTTGCACTTGGGGCACCTAGCCCATTTATTCTCCATGGCAAGTTCCCTCACCATGAGATCTTCTCTCCCTCTTTCATACTCATTAAGCCTCGAGAAATCCTCACATGCAATCCCTGGATGCCAGGGCAGAAGGGGCACTCAGATTCTCTATTGATCTTCTCCTCCATCATCATTCAGCATTGCGGCTGAACAATCCCTGAAAGGGAATTCATGCACCTTTGTTAAAATATTTTTATGGAATAATTCTTTTTTTTTTTTTTTGTAAGAATTGCTATTAGTTTGAAGCAATTTACAACCCGATAATGGCCATGCTGTAGCGTCACAAAAAGAACATTGAGCCATAGAAAAAGCCAAGGTTATTAAGGTACTACTTATTAAAACAGATGTTAAGCAATGATTGGGAGTTATCCATTTCAAAGATATCTTCTCGAGTTTGATTTTTCCAATTTAAAGGTACCTTAGACATACTTTCTTTTTCATTGGGAATTATCCTCTTTCCATCCCATTATATTTGTTTTTTTTTTTTTTTAAATTTGAGTTTTAAATTTTTTAAAATATATTTTTTAAAATTTTAATTTATATAATATTATATAATATCAGAGTTGAATTCATTTGATAAAAAAAAAAAAATCAAACATGACAGATAGGAAGGGTATTATATATTCATAAATAATCTATCACGTTTAATTTAAATGTGAATCCAACATTAACCTAATGACACTTCTCACAAAAATGAAACATTAATCTAACCTAAGACAATAAGGAATAATAGAAACCATGACACTAAATTTAAAAGGATTTTATTTAACTAGTCTTCAAGATAGATTATCATATAAAAAATGTATTTTTTTCGATGCATTAAAATTATTACATTAATTATTTATTTAATATAAAAATATTATATTAAAATCATAAAAAAAATTAAATTTTATCACTTTACTTAAATAAATTTTTATATTTTTATTACACCCAAATAATTTTTTAAATTTTAATTTATATTTAAATAAGTCTTTAATCTTTAATTTGTAATTAAATAAAATTTTAACATAAATCAATTATATATATATGAAATAGTTTAACACAAATAAAAAAATAAAAATTTTATTTAAATATAATAAAAATATAATAATTTATTTAAAATAAAATATTACTATAAATAATATCTTAAATAACTAAAAAAAAATCTCGATGGTACTCATTAGAAATATCTGATTTGGGAAGCGGGAATGGCATTCGCATTTTCCTTAATTTCTATTTTATTAGCAAAATCAGGATTTTGTGTTGGCCTGATCAAGAAGTTGGGGTGGGCTTTAATGATTATCAAGCTTGGGAAAGGCTTGGAGCCTTCAGTGGTTTAGAGTGGCCTTTGGTTCGGGCTTATAGCAACCAGTCGCGGTAGGTGAAGGGGCAATGGTCCAGCTGACGCACATTTCTCCGACGTATTGTCGTAGGTGAAAAGCCGTTTTGAAAAATGTCAGCCACATATCCGAGTGAAGTTGCTATCTTTCACAACCAAAAATGGACCCCATCCCCCCACCCAAGTCAACGTTCACCGACCCTCTGTTCCTCACCCGGTTTCCTTCACGATACTTCTTACCTTCCAATAGGAAGATTTTAAAAATTTATTATGATACATAAGTAAATATTTAAATTTAAATTTATAAAATTTTTTATGAGATAAAATTATAAAATTTTTTAATTAAAATAAATAATATTTTATAGATTAAGTATAAATTTTTATAAATAATATCGAAATATTTTTTAATCGAATAGATGATAAATATTATATTGTGATAGTTATCTCTAAAATCTTATTAAAATTAAATATTGTCACTTTTAAAATTTCAATATTTAATATGATCATAATTTTATAATTTTATTTGAGAATCACTTTTAAAATCAAATTAAATATTATACAATAAAAGTTAATTTTAGAATCTAACATTTAATATAATATTAATTTTGTAATTTTTTATGTAATATAATTCTAGTTTTACCTATATTTTGTATTGAATTTGATGATAATATTAAATTTTAACGATGAAAAGTTATAACATTTCAATTTCATATCAAGAGAATTTGAGAATATGATATAACATATAAATAGAAGTTTAAACACAAACTTTTAAAATGATTTTTATAAAGTAAAATCATAAAATTTTTGAATTAAAACAAATAATGTATCTTAAGTTAGATATAAATATTTATAATTCCCATTATACCCTCCCACCAACCACTCTCACCCACCTTAATCTACTTGCTATATCAATATCAATGTTGGCTAAAATTTCCTTTCAGGCTCCAAAAAACATACAAAGCCTAAAATTTTTCAGTACATTTTTTTTCTTTGTAGGTCAGCTCCCAATTAGCCCCAAATGGCACCCCAAGCAGAATTGCAACAAGAAGAAATCATTTATCGATCAAAGCTTCCTGATATCTATATCCCCAAGCACCTCCCTTTGCATTCGTATTGCTTCGAGAACATATCAAACGTGGCCTCCAGGGCCTGTTTGATTAATGGGACGACAGGTAAAGTTTACACTCACGCAGAAGTTGAGCTCACAGCTCGCAGAGTCGCGTCAGGGCTCAACAAGCTTGGCATCCAACAACACCAAGTGATCATGCTTTTGTTACCGAACACTCCAGAGTTTGTCCTGTCATTTCTCGGCGCATCATTCCGTGGCGCTATTGCAACAGCTGCCAACCCTTTTTTCACCCCTGCGGAGGTATCAAAGCAAGCAAAAGCTTCCAACACCAGGCTCATAATCACGCAAGCCATCTACGTTGACAAAGTAAAAGAATTTGCCGAAGACAACGATGTGAAGATCATGTGCATTGACTCGTGCCCAGAGGGCTGTTTACATTTCTCCGAGTTAACTCAGGCCGATGAGAATGATCTCCCTGAAGTCGGCATCGTTCCAGACGATGTCGTAGCACTGCCTTATTCGTCAGGAACCACGGGGCTACCCAAGGGGGTGATGTTAACACACAAAGGTTTAGTCACGAGCGTGGCACAGCAGGTCGATGGAGAAAACCCAAACTTGTATTTCCACAGTGAAGATGTGATCTTATGTACTCTGCCCATGTTTCATGTTTACGCCCTGAATTCGATTATGCTTTGCGGTCTACGTGTTGGGGCTTCAATTTTGATCATGCAGAAGTTTGAGATTAGATTGTTGTTAGAGCTTATAGAAAAATACAAAGTGACAATTGCTCCGACTGTGCCACCTATAGTTTTGGCCATCGCTAAGTCATCGGAAACTGATAAATACGACTTGACTTCCGTAAGGATGTTGAAGTACGGGGCCGCACCCATGGGTAAAGAGCTCGAGGATGCTGTAAGAGACAAGTTTCCTGGTGCCAAACTTGGGCAGGTATGGGTGTTAAAATCTTTTACCTGTCATTTTATTTTCTGTCTTAATACTTGGTGAAAGTTTTGAAAATTCTTCATTTTAAACTATCTGGTCAAATTCCATTTGTTACTCCCATTAGTCTATACTATTTTTCAAAAATCCTTCCCCAACCCCTCCTCCCAAGAAAATGGAAAATGAAATACTCTTATAAAAAATATTGACTTCATTTTCAAAGATAATGCTCATATTGTGGGGCCGAGTTATGATGTTGTAGCCCCACTAAACATGATAAGATGGAAACTCCAAGATTAGCTGGTGGTGGTGGCTGTCGGCCTCCTCTGTATTGTTGCCGTTTAATTTGGTGTCTCAGGCTTCCTTAAGCCCCTTTGAAAGCAACAAGAAGAAACCGTTTGAAATAAACACACTTAATTTAATTTGTGAATGTGATGAGTCGACATGATGGAACAGATTTTAATTGCAAAACATTTTTTACAGGGTTATGGAATGACCGAAGCAGGAGTTCTAGCAATGTGCTTGGGATTTGCTAAGGAACCGTTTGAAATAAAATCCGGGGCTTGTGGGACTGTGGTAAGGAATGCAGAGATGAAAATTGTTGATCCTGATACCGGTTCCTCGCTACCAAGAAACCAGGCTGGAGAGATTTGCATTAGAGGAGATCAGATCATGAAAGGTAAATTATTAAAAACAAAACTAAAAAAATGCCCTTATCATATAATTCTGTACTGAAATGAATTACACGATTTGCTGAATATATAATATTTCAGGATACCTGAATGAACCTGAGGCCACCGCCAGGACCATTGACAAAGAGGGCTGGTTACATACCGGAGACATTGGTTACATTGATGATGATGAAGAACTCTTCATCGTTGACAGATTAAAGGAATTGATCAAATACAAAGGTTTTCAGGTTGCTCCTGCTGAGCTTGAAGCTATGCTCATTGCTCACCCTGATATTATTGATGCCTCCGTCGTCGCGTAAGTGAAATACTAATAGCCAACCTACGTTTATAGTACTATCATAATTGGTTCCTTGGTTTAATAGTTTCTGCAATTTTCAGCATGAAGGATGAGGCGGCTGGAGAAGTTCCTGTTGCATTTGTGGTGAGATCAGACAAATCACAAATCAGCGAGGATGAAATCAAGCAGTACATTTCAAAACAGGTAATTCAATTTTTACTGATTTAAAAAATATAATAGTATATTACTATTGGTTTGTTGCCTTGATGGATGGTGATTGGTGGTTGGTGATCCTGAATATGCCGCTTATATACTCTGCAATGGTGCAGGTGGTGTTCTACAAGAGAATAAGTCGTGTGTTCTTCATTGAAGCCATTCCAAAGGCAACATCAGGCAAAAATTTGAGAAAGGAATTGAGAGCTAAACTTGCTACTGGAAACTATTGAAACTTGTTTTCCAGGTCTTCCACGCCCATAAAAGTTTGAAATAATATACGAAAAATGCAAAGGTCCCTGTTATAAACAAATGGGAGTGTTCATATATGTGAGTTTGGCAAGAATGTAAATTACAAGATAAAAGAATTCAATTTGCTAGAGGACATATAATTGATTAATATTCTGTTTTTTCTTTTCATTTTTTTTTCACTGTTTTTGGTAAATGGAAGAAGATGAAAATTTTATTTTATTTTGTAACAATATTAGCTCATAGTAAATTGCAAATTGAGACGACAAAAAACAATTTCATTTTATGTGAAAGTCCTTATGGCTTTAGATATTGTTTCGGAATTCGGATAAAGTAATCTGAATTTTGTACTACTTAGAATTTCTAGTTTTTTCTTCTTTGTCAATTTTGTCTGCTCTGCTCCTCTTTACATCAATAAATTTCTGGGGTAGCTTTGTTGGCAAATGTTGGATTCCAGAAGCTGAATAACTGCAACTGATATCCAAACTCCATTTGCATAAAACATTTATTCTGAAGAAGATGTAAACATAGAAAAATGTTGTCTGTTTAGGTTGCTTGATGCCTTTTACCGACAAGCATATCAAATATTATAGACAGAAGTTCAGAGTATCTATTGTTAGGATACAGTAACAAGATGCATTAACTATGACTTAATCTTACTACAATTACAGAGATTTAAGACATGGTCTCCCAGTTGTGCAAAAAATAATTTAGTCTGAAATCTGGCATTCACTCGTCTTGTTCATTCTTGGTTGCTAAACTTCTGTTATCTCTTCATTGTAGACAATTAAAATTTAATTCCATGGGCAGAAAAAAGCTGGCAAATCGAACAGACTCTCCCATGATTATCAGATCCTGTTATTACACAGCTCAACCATTACAATTTACAACTGTAACGAGTGTTTCCTCCATTCTTTCTCCAATTACCCAAAAGGATTAAGAGGATTGAGGTAAGTGAAGGAAAGAGAAAAAATTAGAAGGTCTTCTAATACAAAATTACATTTAACCTTAATAGCAACAGGCAAACAACTTTTCATGTAGCATATAACAAACTCCATCGAGATCATGCTTAATGTCAGCTTGGTGAAAAAGCAAGAGTGTGGCCATAAACTTCTCCTGTTCCCCTCAAAACCCAATGGGATTACTCCAATTAGGTCAAAAACACAAAAGGAAACTGGGAGAAAATTGTAAGCGCACCACTCTGTAGCCCCATGGAACCAAACAGGATTAGCATGATTCATGAAGCCTAATTAATTGAGAATATGAAATTTATTGCGGGTGGTGATGGAACTGATCAAGAAAACACGATTTGAGGAAGGGTGCAGGAATGCGTTGCTTGCTAGTCATCACCCTGAATGTACCAGCAAAGGAGCATAGTGGCACAGCGGCGCAAGATGTAAAGTCGAGCACGTTGCTGCTTAACCAAGGAAGCACACTTAGTGGAGAACCCATTCCCCTTTCTCTTTGCTGAGGCCTTGACTCCACAGTTGTATTGCTGGTACTGAAACTGAGCCATGGCTAAAACAGGAGTATTTTGCTATAGATTTGCTAAAAAAAAAGCTCAACGTAGAGCTTTAGGCCGTGTGGATTAAGGGTAAAGTATATATACAATTACAATCCCAAAATCCAAGAAAGGTTAGCTGGAATATGAAGGAAGCAAGTGAACATGGTCAGGTTCAAAAACTGAGGGATTTGCATTTGCATGGAAGATGCAACTTAGTTTTTTTTATACAAAGGGGAAGTGAACGTGGTCATTAAGCTTTTATTGCTAATTCGGTATAAAACCCTTGCACAACAAAGGACTATTTCTCTGCCTTCTCCTCTATAATAATCTTTATTAGCTGGAAATGATGAGGATGATAAAAAATTATTAATTAAATAATGTGAATTAGAGAAGTGGCAAAGTTGAGCATGAAAAGAGGAGAGCTGTATAATGAAGACAAGGCAATAGATTTGGCTTATGGGAACAGTGACCCGGCAGGATGGCCTCAATTTTGAGGCTGAACGATAGTTTGGTTGGATTACTTGGATTTTCGCCACCGTGGCTCATACTCCCAACTCTCTCTCTCTCTCTCTCTCTCTCTCTCTCTCTCTGCATGCTAACAAATCAATTTTCCCCAAATCTTGAGCAAATTTTTGTCCTGCAAATGGCAACATCCCTGAATGAAAGAAGTGAAAATCAATCTGTCAGAGAATCCCAATCCCATTATTATTTCGTTGCAGGTGAAAGAATCAAAAGACCAACTGTACTTTACGATTCAATATGTCAGTATTGAAATTTTTGTTGGAAGTCTGATATATATTTATAAGAAGAGACGAGAAAAAAAACAAAAATCGATTTAAAATTATAATATTTGATTCATTTTATTTATATTAATTTTTTTATTTAATTTAGATTAAATTTATATATTAAATTTGAATTAAATTTCGAATCAAAATAAAAAAAATAAAAAAAATGAATTGAATCAAATTAAATTATATATTTTTATTAATTTTAAAAATATTTTAAATTTTTATAAAATAAAACAATTATTTTATATCTATTTAAATACATTAAAAATTTTATTAAAATAATATAAAAATAAAAAATTTAACATTTAAAAATTAATAAACTGAATCAAACCAATAAAATTCAATTCGAATCAAATTTATTTTAAAAATTCATAATATCATGCATTATTTAAAAAAATTAAATCAAATTCAATCTTATCTAAATAATTATCACTCTTATTTAATAAATATCCTGTATCAATTTAGCTTTGGAGAATAAACCAACTCCTAAGTACATATATTTTGCTCTTATGTTTGTTAATGATTAATGACTAAATAAAGAAAAAACTTATTAAATCATTAACTTTGGTATCTTACAACTTATTAAATTGTTAATATTTTTTATACAAAGGAGGTAGTAATATAAGAATAGGTAACAGGTCATAAATGCTAAGATTTGAACATTTATTAAAAGTGATTGCATGAAATAAATAAGTTAAATTCAGTTTATAAATTATTAATGTTTCCCAACACTTTGCAAAAGCTTGCTGTTCCTTTGTCGTTTTCCATGGTATAAGATAAACTATCTGAATTTCTTGACTCATACATTGTACAGCTGAGTTTGCTTTCAGGAAAAGGTCATAAAAATCCTAATCAGACAACTTTGGGAGGAAACCAATAGTGCTTGGACTAAAATTACTGATCTATTGACTATCCAGTGATGCATGCTTACTTGCCTAGACAGCTGAAGGTAATTTACTCACATTTTCAAAGTATATTGTATGATCATTTGGATACGGAATCCTAATCTTCTCCATGTGTCACGTTTCGAGCTAGTCAATGCAGACATCTCTATCTCCATAGATATGTTTTGCTCCAATCCCTGATGCAGAACATGCATCCATTGTCACTATCGCCCATAAAATGCTGCCACTGATATCTCTTGCGTTTCTTCTTTAAATATACATTTTTTTCATAGGTTTCTAGTCCAAGATAATGGGCGGACAAACATAGAAAAATTACTCCAACAAAGGGACTTGAACTCAAGTCTTCATTTTTTATGGTAGCACTACACCAAGAAATAAAATAACTTGCATCTTCAACGATTGGAATAGCTTAGAACAGGATTAAGTTCTTTTGTTTATGAGTTCTGACACCCTTATTGTTCTTACATTGGCATGAAACTGAAGCTGTTGCTTACATTCAAATGCCTTGTTTTACAAGTTTGATTTCTATTTCACCGTCTATATGCAATGTATGCATATCCTTGAGTGAATTGAAAGCTGTCATTTCTCAATTTTCTAAAACCAAGTACAAGGATACGTACATATGGCTAGAAATCCATAGATCTCTGCTCACAAATCTTTATCGATGGTATACACTTTTGGATGTTTTGCTACAACTTACAAATGCATTAAAGTAAAGCAATAATAGAGAAGAATGCAGACGTTTTAGAACTAATAAATGATGTACTACTGTTTTCGAATGAAATTTTAAATTTTGGTTTAATTAATTGATATAATTATCTAAATAATATTACGTAGATTTCAAGCTTAAATTTCAATACAATAAATAAAGCGGAGATATTTCTTTTGAGATTTCAGAGAAAGGTCACGTGCAAATCCTTAAGAGCTTATAACTTCCTTCAACCCGGTAAGGGCAATTCATATATTACCCTGGCCTTTCTGGCATGCTGTCAGGATTCTGGCATGAGTCCATGCTAGATGCAGAGCTTAAATCATCTTCAATATCGGTTTTCTTATCTGAATCTAATCTGTAATACTTCTTCCTAATTTATTTGTTTTATATTAATTTTCACAGAGTTTAAAAAGAATTTTTAATTTTAATATCTTTAATGTTAAAATTAAAAATTCATGATTTTTAATATTAAAAAATAAAAAAATAATTTTAAAATATAAAAAATAACAATTTTAGATATTCAAAAAATATATATATATAATTTTGAGGCATTCAAAAAAAAAATAGATAAAGAAAATGAGACATAATTCTTATGAATTAGATTAATGAAACGACACACTGTAAACGAATTACTGTCCCTGTTAAAGATTATAAATTCCATGAGAAGAGATCACATGTCGGTTCCTCTTGTGGATATTACACTTTTCACACCCAGGTCTTGAAATAATTTTTGAGTGGTGCTAAATGCACCGTCGCCTTTTTTCTTTACATTTTATATTTTTAATTTTTATAAATAAAATTATTTAATTATCTTTTTTTTTACACAAATTTTTGAAAATAAATTTATAAAAAATCATAAATCTTTTCGATAATAAATTTCTTGAGCGCTATGTAATTTTTTGAAAATAAATTTTGAAAATATTATAAACTTTTTCAAAAATAGAATTTTAGAAAGTCAAATGACTTTCTGAAAATTTATTTTCAAGAGGGATAGAAAAAATTTAAGAAATATTTTAAGTAAAATTTTCACTATCTCACCTTCCCAAAATGGATGATTTTTTGAAAAATTATTTTCAAAAAATTTATAATTTTTAAGAAATTCATTTTTAAAAAATTATATGATTTTTTAAAAATTTATTTTCAAAAAATTATAAACTCTAGAAAATTGTGAAAAGCATAATTAAATAATTTTACTTATGAAAATATTTTTTTAAAAATTATGGTGTGAAGAGAAAAAATGGACATAATCTTTTGCAGTATTGTTGGAGCTGTGTGTTGAGTCTTTGACATACAAGGGAGCCCACTGTCTGCTCAACTTGGGCCCATGGCCTACAAGTTTTCACATCCGAAGTTTATTATCAGGCCTAAGCAAGAAGTAAACCAGCCCACTTGCCACATGTTAATGCGCGTTACCTCATCTGCATTTATGATAATATTATTGTATCAAATGCAATAATTAACAGTTAATTTGATGAATATTTTGCGGATAATGTATAGCAAGTGTTTGGTCCAGCTTATAAAAGAATTTATTTACTGTAAAAGAAAAAGTTAGTTATTTGCCTTTCAAAATTTTAAAAATTTTAATTTATGCAAAAAAACATATTTAATTTTTTAGACGAAATTATAAATTGAAGCTTCTTCAAGAAGTGTTAATGGAAATTTTTTGTATTTTCATTTTACTTTACAATATTATAAGTAAGATTATATTATTTCATATTTTTTTATTTTGTTCATTTTTCTACCTAATTTATCCAAAAAATTTTAAAAATTTAATATGAACATTGATATATGATTAATTATCCCTTAAATAAATAATTAACATGGCTGTTAAAGTCTAATGGCGACAAGGAATAGTCAAACAACTTGACTTAGTGGATGGTGAAGGGACAGTTGTTCATGTTAACACTTCATGCTCATGAGAAAAAAAAAAATGCTACATTGGGATGAGTTGGATAAAATTTGACCTACCCACATCTACTTTTTTTTTGCTTCCATATCAGTTAGGTTTTGTGTGTTTTGGATCTGCTTTCATTAATTTTCAATTGACAAGCCACGATAGCACCAATCATATTAAAATCAATTTCATACATACACACTTAACTAGCTAAAATTTTTTTTTATGATAATCCAAAAATAGATAAATTATATAATCTTTTAAATTAAGATAATATGTGTCATATTTGATAACTTAATATAAATAATTGTAGGTCGTGCATTTGAAATGATCCCAATAAACAACCATTAATAAAACTCAAATCAAAATTTTTTTATCGAAAAAGATAAATATTAACTAATTAAATCAATCACTTTTTGATAAATATTCTATTGAAAGTAACGATCTTCCTTTTGTTACATAATTTGATCCATTTGTCTTTGTGATTCGAAAGGTTGATTTGACATTTTTATATTATAAAACACATGATGTCCTTTGTTTACAAATTAAACACATTTGATTAAAGATGACAACAAGTTGGATAGGTATAGTTTTTTATCATCTCGGATTCAACTTTATATTCATAAAATTCGAATTTGATTTGAAGTTTTTTTTTTATTTTTTCATATCCAAACCTTATTCGATTCGATATTATATAAATCATATCCGATTCAATCAAATTTGAAATTAATAAAATATTATTTTTTAATATAAATATATAAATATATATAAATAAAAAATTAAATAATTAATTAAAAATAATTTTTATATATATCGAGTTATTATTACTCAATCTGACCTGACCCTAAACCTAATTTAAAAAAAAAAATCGACTTTATAAGATCGAATTGGGTCGAAACACATTAAGGACGAATTAGGTTGTCAACCCTACATTTGATAAATTTTTTTTAAAATATCCATGATAAAAGAATCATGCATTGTTACGTAGAAAAATATCATATCTATTATTTTTAAAATTATTTGTTAAAAAAATGATGATCATATGATTGAAATGATGATAGTTTGTTTTAAGAAAGTATAAATTTTGAATTATAGATTTTCTTTCATACAACTAATATTTGAAATTTTAAATCAAAGGATGAAAAATACTAATTATTCTATCCATGATTTTTAATTACACCTCATAAGTATTGAAAAAATCAGTTTCAAATATGAATGAAAATTACAAAAAAAATTTTAAATTTTACAAATGATGTTAACAAGATAATATATATCACTTAAATAATATTAATATATATATTAATCTTTTAATCTCATTTATAAAATTTTAAAATTTTAGATATAGTTTATAAAAAAGCCAAACGGTTGAGATCAAATCTAATATATAATTTCAAGTTAAAACATAATGAATCTCAATGTCTACCATGACAATTATTATGCAAGAAGTCTCCAATCATTGTGGAAGATTGAAATTGTAGAAGTCATTTACTACATGCAACGTATCATGCAACGTTTCACCTACCAATTGGTCCCTAACATGCAAAAAAATTAAAAAAAAATTAAAACTTTCAAAAAAAAAAAAAAAGGAAATCCCAACAAGGTATGAGACACCCACCTTTTAAAACACATCCCAAATCTGCCTCTACTTAATTTGTTTGATAGATTGTGTAAAATGTCCAACAATCCACACGTTTTCCTTAGTATTATATTATAAAGTCCAAAATTAATAATTTTGATTTCGACCATGATCAAAAATCATGTGTTATAATCGATTATTTTTTAGATTAATTGATATATTATTAGAGTTGATATTTAAAAGTTACGAGTTCGAAAGAATCTAGACATATAATATTTTTTTCAACCATATATATACCTAGAATAAGGAGGTTTAACATAAATTAGGAACTTAAAAAAAAAATTTTGTTACAAGTTATAACAATTAAGCACGTTAAAATCTGATATGAGCCTAAAACAAAAGAAAAAGGGACAGCAGCTCAGTAAGAAATGGGTTCCAAAATGCAGCTAATCTCTCGGTTGGATTAAAGATTTTGTAATGAAATAAGCCCTATTAGTTCTTTTTTTTTGTCTAAAATTTTCTCGGTGTTTGATAATTACTTTGAGCCCCAACTATTTTGAAATTGAACTGAATCGGATATTATAAAAAAGATAAATTCTCTCACTATTTATTTTTATTTATTTATAAAATTCGAAATTAAAATCTTACTTAAAAAAAAATAAAAGCCTTACCACTTGGATCAGAATGCGTTTGTAGCCCTATTAATTGTTACTAGAATTGGCTACAGTATGAGTTTGTCCTGATCAAAACTTTAGCATATGTTGCATGACTGAACAAAAATTGGTTATTGTACAACTTGTCAAAGAATTTTCTTTAAAAGTTGCGGAAGGAATGAAAAGAATACAGCAAAAATTTTCTGATCATTTCTCTCTCATCTTTTCTTTTTCTCTCTCTATTTCTAAACGTATCATTTGGTGCTTTCATTGCCCTTCCGCCATCATGCCTCCAAAGCCAAACAACGCCATCGAAGAAGCCATTCACAACCTTACTGAGTTTTTTTCTTCCCAGATTCTTGATCTCCAAACCTTGGAGTCCAAGTATTCTGACCTCTCCTCTATGATACAAGAGCAACGATCCTCCATGCATGATCTGCAGCTTATGTTTGCTCGTCTAGAAAAACCTACCACCACTGCAGCTTCGCCCCCTCTACCCCCACTGTTATCTACGCCACACATCACTTTTTCAACCAACTTGCCTAATCCGTCCTCTGCTTTTACAGTTAAGTCTCCAAAACTTCATATTACATTTTTTGATGGCTCAAATCCTTTAGACTGGCTTCTCCAGGTTGAGAATTATTTTGAGTTCCATTCTATACCGTCTCATCATCGATTGTCAATTGCTGCCTTCTGTATGACCGGACAAGCTTTGAGTTGGTATCAATGGATGGACCGCAACAACCACTGCATGATTGGTAGTCGTTCACTCATGCCCTTGAGCTCAGGTTTGGACCCTCTACATTTGTTAATGTTAGAAAAAAATAAATAAGAGAAGAGAAATAATATAAAAGACTTTTGATTTTGAGGTGAGAAAAATATTTTTTTAAAGGTAATTAGCATTTTATGATACAATAAAATCTCAAACTCTCTAATCAGAAACAGTAAAAATAGTTATACTGAGAGATTTATCTATAATAAATAAACAGACATAAACTTCTATTTAGATAGTTATGATTTTCTATATAATCATGACCTTATGAATAATAATTTATTTATATTCATATAGTTATGATCATTTGTCATGTGATAATTATTTCTATTCAAACATAATTATTTGAAATATAAATAAAATTAATACAAAAATTAATTTTATTCATCAATAATTAAAATTTTCTATCCAATGTGGGATACACCACGTTCTAAACTACCAATAATCCTTCACTAGTTTAGAATGTTGGTGCTTAATTTTTATCATTCACAAAAATAAATATCATAAATACAAAAAAATATATTTCAATTTAAACCTTCCATTAGAGTATATATCTTAGAATCCTAACGAAATTGATGGTGTCCGCAGATTAAATCTCAACTTCTAGTATTGGAATTAAAGATATAACACACATAATACTTATTTATTCTTCTGTTGGAGGTTTATAATCGCTTTTAGCACTATTATGATTATATGCTTATCCTATTCATAAATGTTTACAAGAGCCCTAATTATTTTTGTTGAAACGACACACTTGTATGTTTATATAGGTAGACTTTCCATTATGTTTCCATTGTTTTAGACATTTAAAACTTCATTAAGAGCATAAAAACTCATCCTCCTCATATAATGGATCACACTAGTTTTTAAATTTTGAATAGATTGTACTAGTATTTAACAGACATATAACAATAACTTGTTTTTACCCATTAAACTTTGTAATTAGAGGTTACTAATTCAAAGTTGGATTTCCATTATCGATGTCTAATTGTAAGGGTTTAAATCCATTCTACTTGTAGTACTACTAACTAAATATTTTGGAATACAATTTTCATTTATAGTAATTACCCCTACTTGAGATTGAATCTCTAATATAATCACTTCAAGCTAATATGTCTAAACTTTTTATTTTGTATATAATTTATATGCTTAACCAAATATTTTGGAATTCAATTTTCATTTATGACAATTACCCTCACTTGAGATTGAATCTCTAATACGATCATTTCAAGTTAATATGTACAAACTTTTCATTTTGCATATCATTTATATGCTCAAAATATTGTTGTCTCATTCTTATAATTTTAAAAAATAGCTAGTTTTGGTTGTGGCCATAACTCTATATTTATTAATTTCAACAATTCTATTTTCATACTTACATTTTTAATATAATTATACTTATAATACAATTGGATAAGCTCAATGAATAAATCAAACGATTTTAATCCTTTTAAGATTTTTAAAGACCTTTTTATGACTTTACTTTAATAAGTGTTTAAATTATTAGCTTGTATAATTTGCTCATTAAATTATACTAAAATTTTACAATACTATGATGTAATTTTTATTTCTTTTGGTTCTTATCACCCCCACTATGTGCAAGTATGCATTCTTTGATTAAAGAATATCTCATTCAATTATCAAGATGTTATATATACTTAATCATGTTGCCATTTCATTTATCTTTTTACTATTTTGTGGGTTTTTTTTTTAGTAGGAGGCCTCCAAATCTACCCTTAGTGAAAGATAATTAGTTGATATCTTAATATTTCAATAAAAGTTTCAAAACTTTTATATTTTAACTCAATATAAGAGTTTGCTTCAATAAGCAGATTTTAAATATAATCATACTTCTATAGTCTCCTTTTAAGACTTTTATGTCAATTCATAAATATTTATATGAATCTATTTCATCATGGACACTATTAATAATTTTTTTTATTACCATGAACAAAACCATTTTCATCACCCAAATGGATCAAATAGCATTCTTTTTGCTATTATAAAAGCTTTCAAATTCACAAGATTTTTGAATCACTCATGGCTTCCAAAGTAAATATACTTTGAAATTTTCACTATATAAATCATAGATGATAAATCATTTGTACAATCCATGAAGTAGACTATATAAAAAATTACCACAACATGATCAATATTGTGGCATTAATTTTGGCTTATGGCTATTCTAAGCCAACCATAATAATCTACCCCATACTTACAAATCATGTAGATTTGGCTATTAAAATTATGGCATTTATAATGATGGCTTTTAGTAAAAACTAATTATCTCAAATGTTATCATCGGTTTTCAATGCATATAGTAATTGCCCAATGACCAATTCTAAGTTCATGATTATTGAAGCCTCTAAACTTGATTTTAAAATTTTATAAGAACTTTATTTCTCTACCATTGTGTAGCCTATCTATCTCTGTTATTTACTACCTTTAATTAGTTAAAATATTTTTGAATATATAATAAATTCAAACTTTACTCATATGATCAATATGCCTATATACAATAAAAGTCTATAGTATATTTAACTCTAATTTCAAATAATTTCACAATCATTTTGTGACCAATATGTTCATATCTAGATCACCATATCAATGCAAGTCATGAAACATGAATCCAAATAATCATTTTCATAAAATAGTATAAACAATAATTATAATATAAATTTTATTCATATTTCATGCAAAACTTCGTGATGAATTTGCATTGATTAAATCATTGATTGGCTAACTCTAAGGCTTACAACTTTCACAAACCAATATTATTATCTAAGCTTATATGTCAATATGGTATATAATTAGCCACATCCTTGCCACTATCATGAAACTATTAAAAACCTCGAAAACTTGTTCACTTTTCATTTTAACAGCCTATAAAAGACCATTTTTTTAGGGTTCAAAAAGCAAAAATACCTTCATTATCTTTAACCAATAATGTATTAATTGGATGATGGCATTCTATCTCCATAGTCCATATATTTCTTATATGTATAAGAAAGAAAATTTCATCTCATTTAGTTCATTTTCGTAATATATGATAAACTTTACCAATGCTCTCCATGCCATCACAAAATGGAATTAAACATATGCATGTCTTGGTGTCTTTGGAACATTGAATTTGCATATTTTTTTTTAGTTTATAAACATGCCTAATTAGACATTGATGAGCATCCTTTAAAATGCTTGTAACTGACAAATATTTCAATATTTTTTTTAATGGCATGCCTTTTCGTTTAGTTAATATCTCATATGCGAAAAGCAATGATACTTTTTTTTTTAACCATCGATTAACTTTTTGACAGCTTTGCATAATTTTCACTTTGTGAGTGTTCACAATAAAATTTTATTTTGTAAAATCACTTCTAATATAATACAACTAGTAGGTAAAATATATGTCACACTGCCCATATTTCTAATAATAATTATTATTTGGTTTATTAGCCACCAATTAATCCATAAAACACCATATCTTAATAATAATTATTCACATATATCAATTTAATTTTAATTGGTTTTCATGAAAATTAAATACTAGTCAAATTTTGAACCACTAATAAATTTTAAATATATATATCAACTTTTGATTTATAAACAATCAACAAAGATAGAATCATACAAATAGTTTGACTCAACTTATTATATCAATTTTGATGCCATGATTTAATAATAAAACTAATCTTCTAGCTAAATCTTATTTTTGTACATATATTCTCTACTTGTATCTAATTTCCTATGATAAATTTCTTTATTCATTTTTGATTATTTTCATAGAAACTATAGGACAATTTGTATGTTCTAGATATAACCAAAACATGACAATTAAATAATCGATCATTCCATTAGAACCTAATTTAATTCGTTATTTGATAACAAGTGATAATTTTTTTGGTCGTAAATCAATTCATGTCTTTCTCTTTTATGTTTTCAAGCTATTTCCTATTTTGGTCTTTATAAGTATCGATTTTTCAAATAAATATAATATAATTCATTAAACCCAATTGTTGAGTCAATTTTAGTATTTACATATACTTATGCAATGTAATCAATATTTTGCATATTATATTTTGACTTTACACGCTAATGAAATAAATTGTTAACGTGTTATCTCATTCAGTCAATCTTTTTACCAATAATTATGCAAAAAATAAAATACATACATTTAATGAAGATCCTTATGAAAATTAACATTTTGGTCCATAGAAACATTAATCCTTTGACACCTTGAACCTTCTCTAATATTGATCTTCAAATCATGCCAATTTCTTTTCCTTGTATCTTCTTCATGTGGAGTATAAATTTCTCATAATTACCTTCAAATTGTTAGAAAAAAATAAATAAGAGAAGAAAAATAATAAAAAAGAAATTTGACTTTGAGGTGAAAATAACACTTTCTTAAAGGTAATTATGCCTTTAAGATATAACAAAGCCTTAAACTCTCTAATCAGAAACAGTAAAAATAGTTACACTGAAAGATTTATTTATAATAAATAAACAGACATAAACTTCTATTCAGATGATTATGACCCTCTATATAATCATGACCTTTATGAATAATAATTTATTTATATTCAAATAATTTTAATCATTTGTCATATGATAATTATTTATGTTCAAACATAATTATTTAAAATATAAATAAAATTAATAAAAAAATTAATTTTATTTATCAATAATTAAATCTTTCTATCAATATGAGATACATCATATTCTAAATTACCAACAATTAATCATCAAGCTACTTTGTTCAAGTTGAAGCAAACATTCTCCGTTACACAATACCAAGTTGAATTTGAAAATACTTCTAATCACGTCTCTGGTTGTCTGAAGAGAATTTACTTAATTGTTTTATTTCTGGGTTGCATTCTGATATTCAAGGAGAGATGGCAATTTTAAATCTCAATCACTTACACAAGCACTGAGCCTTGCCATACTTTTGGAATCCAAGTTATCAAATTCACGAGTTCCTTCTTATCGACCTCCACACATTTCATCACCACAGCTACTGCCACCAACACCACCTCTCAACCAACAGGCTTTTCTTATCAGACGTTTAACTCCTCCTGAAATGTAGGCTTGTCGTACTAAGGATCTTTGTTTCGATTGCGATGAGCAATACAAGCCGTGCTATGTTGTCGTACTACACCATTCTTACTCTTGCAAGCGGAGGATGATGATCCACCACCAGATCCTCCTGATTTGAATCGTTCTATGACACCAGCTCTGGCTTCAATACCACGGCCACCTTCCCCACAGAATTTTCTCAAAATGATCCCACATATTTTTAGACATCCCTTCAAGCTTTTTTGGGTGTTTCTTCTCTTCATTCAATGAAACTTATAGGGCATATTACAGGACATCCAGTAACTGTGTTGATTGATTCTGGCAGCACTCATAATCTGATTCAACCACGGATTATAAAATATCTGGAACTACTAGTCCAACCATTCTGGCAGCACTCATAATCTGATTCAACCACGGATTGTAAAATATCTAGGACTACTAGTCCAACCAGCTCTAAAGTCTCTGTAACAGTAGGAAATGGTGATTCTATTGTCTGTGCAGGATTTGGTTCTATAGTGCACTCATCTTTTCTTTCTCTCTCTATTTCTAAACGTATCAAAATCCAAATATTTTTGGGCTTCGTCTTTGTGTTTGGGTCTTAGTGACCGTTAGGTTTGGAAGAGCAAGTTTTGAAACGCCAGGCGGCATGTTTTCTACGCAAAATTGATTCCAAAACTATATATTTGCATGTGTTTCTCTTTAGTCAGGACTCTGATCCTCAGTTCTATTGTTATTTCTGTAATATGATGTGATCTGTTCTTCGATCCTAGTTATAATTAGGGCATGACCGCGAGTGGTTTGGATTAGGGCTGCATTGAAAGATTCTTATAGTATATAGTAGTTTTTCTTTTAGTACTCGTAGAGTTTGAATGCATAGTAATTTTTATGACTATGTTGAAAATGGGACACTAGAAATTTGATTTAAATTTTAAGGGTGCAAATAAACCCACCATTACCGAACTTTGTTATGTTTGTGATGTATTCATTTAACTAATGAATCCTAAAATGTTGTTCGTAATAGTTTGTTAAGTTAATAAACAAAAACCAAATACATGAACTGTTCTAATGAATTGAATATGAATGAATTTTAATTTGTTCATAATTTGTTAATTAACAAAACTGAAATGTTATTTGTGTTTATTTGTTAAGCTTAATAAATGAACATTAACAATTAGAAACCAAACATATTCAAGTAATGTTTGTCAAACTTTATGTTCATTTATACATCCTAGTTTGATTCTGAGTGTAGTATAGTAACTTGTTCCCGGAACAGAATTGACCTGTTAATTTAAGGACATGCATATGGTCCAACTTTTCAGCAATGACATGATTCATGATCTCATTTGGTCTTTCTAATCTTTGTAACTTAATTATATGCAGCATTGACGGGTTTAAGTTCAAAACTGTGTAAGATGAATAACATCTTGGTCCATCTTGGCTCCATGATTTTACAGCTTGAATCATGAGTGAAGAGCTTGATAAACCTTTGCTAGATCCTGAGCATTTCAACCGGGAGGGGATTGATTTGGTGAGTTGTACTACAGCAGATAATTGACATTTCCAGTATTTTGGAATTCATAATTGTATGATAACTAAATCAATTTTCAAATACCCTGCTTCTAAAAGGAACGCTTACCACTAGAGGAAGTTTTTGAGCAACTGAGAACATCCCGGGGAGGACTTGCATCTGAAGATGCTGAAGCTAGATTGCATATTTTTGGTCCAAATATGCTCGAGGAGAAGCCGGTGACCACCACTATTTGGAAACAGTTTTGTTCCTTACTATAGCTTCAAAACTACCATTAAAGTAAGACCTTGTCGCCTATTAGTGCACCAAAATTTTCGCTAGATCAAGATCCTGTTAGGTTAGAAGTGTAACCATTCATGACAATAAATTGGAAAGATCTTTTTGAGGCTGGAGATGGCCGTGAGATATAGAGGTAGTTTATTTTATTTCATTGAAGCACTGTGATAATGCACAGAGGAAATTACAGGACCAAGTCAAAGATGGCTTCCTGACCAAGTGGGATTTTAAATGGGTCTAAAGTTCATTCTGTGAAGATTGTTTGCCCCAAATGTTCAATAAGCATTGATAGGCATAAAATGGGTCAAGCTGTTTCATTTCCCAATCTATAGAGTGCAAGCGGAGCATATAGAAAGTACCAGTTCCTTGGCCTTTTTTGGGCAACATTACTTTTAATTGCCATTTTTTTGTATCAAAAGCAGTTTACATGTTATCCAGTTGGAGTAAATGAGTAATTGTTAGTTTTTTTCTAATCCAGGAAAACAAGTTTTTGAAGTTTCTAAGTTTTATGTGGAACGAACCCTTTGTCATGGGTCATGGAAGCCGCAGCTATGATGGCAATTGTCCTTGCACATGGTGGAGTAAGTTATATATTTCACCAAGCACTTTTCAGAGCTTGAATGTCTTATTCAAATTCTTTTATCCCGCTTACTTTTGTTATTAAGGTTATCCTGATAGCTTTCTTGGTTTGTTTATTTCAGGGCGAAGGTCCTGACTGGCAGGACTTTGTAGGGATTGTGTGCCTTTTGATTATCAATTCAACAATTAGTTTTATAGAGGAAAACAATGCTGGAAATGCTGCAGCAGCACTTATGGCTCCAAAAACAAAGGTGTGTCCCTCCTTTTTGGTGCCTTCAAATTACGTTTCAGTTTAAAATGTCAGCATTAACTTTTATTCCCTCCTTTGGAGAAGGAAGCCTAATTTCAGAAACTCTTCTCCTATGGCACTCCATAATTTATACAACAATTTGTCAATTTGCATAATCTTTTTTTTGCAGGTACTAAGAGATGGGCAGTGGCAAGAGAGAGATGCAGCTATTTTAGTACCGGGAGAAATAATTAGCATAAAACTTGGGGGTATCATCCCTGCAGACGCTCGCCTTCTTGAAGGAGATCCACTTAAAATTGATCAGGCAAGTGCCTTTTCACATGGTAAAGAACAGGCAAATCTGCTAGGCTTAATATTTGTCACATTTGATTGTCTGTATTTATTCCTATCAATTAAACAACAGAAGAAAATCAGGTAAAATTTTCTATTTGCAGTCAGCCCTTACTGGAGAATCCCTTCCAGTCACCAAGAGGAGAGGAGATGAAGTTAGTCTTGACTGAGCCTGGCTTAAGTGTAATAGTCAGTGCGGTCTTGACTAGCACAGCTATATTCCAATAGATGAAATACTATACGGTAGAGTATCAATCTTTTCTTCTGAACAGAAACTGTAGCTTATATCTTTAGTAATGAAAAACTGGCCACAGAAAATGTAGTCACCTGGATCACTAGTGATATTCCATAATCAAGAGTAACTTTATCTCGGTCTGACTTTAAGATAAGAGGTATTATAGCTAAAATACTACAAGGGCTCTTGTCATATTGCACATTTTAACACTTCAATATGCTTCAACTTAGTTGATAGTTACCAAACAGAAGCTAGCCTAGTTGGTTCTCACTAACTTGTTAAAACCTCAATTTTGGAGTGTAAGTCAGAAGCTAAAAGCAGCATTTTTTCTATTGATACCCAGATTTTCAAATTGATAAAACTGACTAGCCTGCTTGAATGTGCAGATATATGCTGTCTCCATTTCAATTCGCATTGTTGTAGGCTAAATTTCTATCACGCTTCTAACTGTTCTGTTCACTTTCATGAACTTAACTACTTAAGGTTTCAAATACTGATCTGCTTTTCATAAATAACTATACTATTGCAGCTCGGTTTTTTGCTTCTAGCTCTGATATGGGAATATGACTTCCCACCTTTCATGGCTTTGATAATTGCAATCCTTAATGACGGTAATGTTCCACTCTATGACAGCCTTTTTTTGGATTTTTAATCAGGAACATTATGGCTTCATAAATATTAAGTTTACCTTGGATAAATTAATCAGGAACTATCATGACTATTTCCAAAGATCGAGTAAAGCCATCTCCAAGGTCTGACAGTTGGCAGCTTAGTGAGATATTTGTAACTGGCATTGTCATTGGAACAAATCTTGCTTTGGTTACTGTCCTGTTTTACTGGATTGTAATTGACACTGATTTCTTTGAGGTATATAAACTTGTAATTCTTCTTTCCTCTTTCTCTCCTTGCACAGTTATTTTGGGAAAAAAATTATGTTTCCTGAAAATCTTTTTGTGTTGCAGACTCACTTCAATGTAAAGTCTATATCCGACAATACCGAGCAAATTTCCTCTGCGGTATATTTGCAAGTTAGCATCATTAGCCAGGCTTTCATCTTTGTTACTCGTAGTCAAAGTTGGTCATTCCTTGAGAGGCCTGGCGTTCTCTTGATGTGCGCGTCTTTGGTGGCTCAACTGGTAAGGTTCTATGAAAAATTTTCCGTTAAGAAACAGAAGGCAAATCAGGCAAAACCTGGTGCTTAACTCATTAACTTCATGCGGTCACCCTTAAGAAGTGACATGTAATAGGTTTGGGATTCAAATCCCAGTACATGCAAACCTTTTCCCTATCCCAGCAACTGCTTTCTTACCAAAAAAAAAAAAAAAAAGGCAAATCAGGCAAAGTTTTGAAACCATTAAATTTTGTATCCCTTCTCATTGTGCAGGTGGCTACCTTAATTGCCGTGTATGCAAATGTTAGCTTTGCTTATATTAGCGGCATTGGATGGGGATGGGCCAACAATTAACATGGGATTCAGGTAAAAAAAAAAAACTGCTTTATTTTGTTTTTCTCAAATGGAACACAAATGACAAAAAAAAAAAAATCAATCTACAAGTTGGCATCATTGCATGAAACAGATAGATAGATACGTAGACGTATTGAAGATCCTAAAAAAAGAAAGAGTAAGTTGTTTGGGTTAGAAAAATACAAATCAAGTTTGTTGAGATTATGATTTTTTTTTTTTTTTTGCTTTTTAAGGGATAAGATGTGCTAAGACCCTCGGTCTCTCGGCTAAATCATTGGCACAATTTTGGCCGAACTTCAAAACTTTTGGTTGCTATACTCATATCATTGGACGGAGCATACAATGCTTTGGAACCCAAACATGGTCACAACCATTTTAGGCATTGTAGATCCAGGATTCAACAATGAAATATATATACTAAGCTTATTGTGTATTTGAATAATGCTATGTATAGTCGTGTGATGAGAGGCTTTGGGCATAAGCTAATCAAAATCAAGTTCAAAAAATTAAAATTGATATCGTAAATTCAAATTGAGCTGACAGTTGACTATCAATTTAAAGCATAATAAATTAATAATTTTTGGATCTTAATTCGTAAATTATTAAATGATAAAATTAACATGAAATTTAAAAATTTAAGTCAATCTAACACGTTTACTTAATTAAAATAATTTAAATATTTTCACTTATCAATTGATTTAAACTAATAAAAAATTTATTTTACCTTTTAGATACTAAAATACTCCTACCACAAGCCTAAACCCCACATTCTGTCTCGTTGACTTCATTCAATATTTGAATTTTTTTATAAATTGAAGATTAATTATTAAAATTAAAATTTTGATATTTTATTAAAAAATCACATGATTATTGACATTATCGGTTCTCCTTTATTTTAAAATTAAACTTATTTTAAGTCTTGAAGATATTGGAGTTAAAAGTTACCACATAATATTTGCAGTAACTTAACAACTATCATAAAAGTGTTACATATAATAAATAGATAAAATTTATTTTAATATTTTAATTAAATAAATTTGATTTAATTTTTTATTAATAAAATTTATTTTAATAAATTCTTTTCATTACGATTAAGACACATAAAAATTTCAATTTCTAATATAAAGCTTGTTATCAGTTTTGAATTATCCAAAAAAATGAGTTGAAAATGAGAGGAAAAAAGAAAAGAAGTGGAAAAGAATTGAACTCCCCGTGCGCGTGGAATATGTAAATTTGAGAAGAGTTAAAAATATAAATAATATATTAATACTTATAAATTATTCGATTCGAATAAAATTCGAATTCGGTTTAATTATTATCGAATCGAGCTTGAGTTCGAGTAATTTGATTTATCGATCAAATTAAATTTGAGTATTTTTATATCTTATTCAAATAGTTCACGAGCTTAATTAAATTTTTATATTTAAATATATTTTTATTATTTTAATTAATAAATTATATTGAATTCGAGTTCGAATAGTTTGATTCATCGATTGAGTCGAATTTGAGCATTTTTATACTTGATTCGAGTAGCTCACGAGTCTAGTTAAATTTTTATATTTAAATATATTTTTATTATTTTAATTAATAAAATATTTCGAATTAAAGTTTGAGTTCGAACATAAATTTAGTTTTTATCGAATATAAAAATCAAATTTATTTTTACATATTAATCGAACATAATCAAACGAATTTAAATAGTTCATTTTTTATCTCGAATTAAACTCGAATTAAAAAATAAAATTTGATCAAATTTAAATTAAATATCAAGCTTTCGAATCAAATTTAAATTTAAACTTAATATTATATAAATTTAAACACAATCAATTACATCCTGATTAGAGTAGTCAAAGGTCCCTCTTGTCCAAGAGTTTGAAAGTTTAAGCCTTGCCCTTTGAATGAAGCTAAAACTTGGGGCCCTAAACTAGACTGAATCTTCAAGAAACGGCAAAGCTCAAGCTGGCATTGACTAGGCCCACGTTTTTCAAACCTTTAAATAAAATAAACGAACTCAACCCTATTTCTTCCTGCACATATATTTTTTAAAATATCTAATTTATCCTGTCTACTTAATTCAAGTGGATTAAAGTGAAGATTTTTTTTTGTTGTTTTTTTTTTTTAATTTATGATGCAATATATATTTTTTAATTTATATGTCATGAGTATTTATTAAAGTGATATTATTTTATATTTAATAAATATTTAATTTTTATATTTTTATTTTTATATTAAATTTTTTTATTTACAGTTAATTAATTTTAAATTTGATGTTTAATATGAATTATAATTTTTTTTGTTGTTTTTTTTCAAAATTATCATATGATAGATTTTTTTTTATTTCTCCTAGATGAGGTATATTAAAATAATTTTATCTCATATTTAATAAATATTTAAATTTTTATAATTTTATTTTTAAGTTAGATACCTCTACTTTTTATGAAGTGATTATAGATTAGATATTTAATATGATATCAAAAATAATTTTTTTTTACCTTTTTTAAATCTATTATGTGATTTTGCTTATATGTGATATTTAATTCTTGTAGTTTTATATTTAAATTAGACTCTTTCAATTCATTTATTATCAATTAATTTTGGGTTGAATATTTAATAAGATATTAAAGTCATAATTTCTTTTTTATTATTCTTTTCAAATTTGTTAAGTTGTTATGGGTTTATTAAAATAATATTATTTTACATCTAATAAATTTTTTATTTTTGTATATTCAAATTATGTCATTCCACTCATAATTAATTAATTTTAAATTAGATACTTAATAAAATAAAAAAATTATATGATGAAATTTGTACATGATAATAATTGAAAAATCAATTGCAAGAATCAATTAAGAATTATATTTTCATAAAAAAATATGTTGGAAAATATTAGTTCAAATTTGTCTAGAACCAAAGCGTCTAATTGGTTATTAGATAATTTTTGGTAAATAAAATAGTGAAAATAAAGATAATGATTTGGGAAAAAAAAACATTGGAGTCATAATCTTATTCTGTTTGAATGCAATAGCATATTTTAAAACGAGAAAAATATATAGGCCCTTTAAAACAGGAAAAAAAAAATGACAAGACCATAATAAAACCAATATTAAGAAAAAAAATGAAATTTTTTTTAAAACAAAAGAAAAATGCCAACGATCACCGACACATGGCGTGGAGCGCACCATCTTTGCGGGGTCCTTTTGTGACAAATCCATTTCTGCTACCATTTTGTCAAAGTTTTATTTCTTAATTTTATTATTACACATTTATACTAATTAATTTCCCTTAAAAAAACCAATTTCTTTTATTAATGTAATATATGCATAAAATTTAATAAAAATAATACATTAATTGTATTTTTTTAAATATCATTTTAAACCAATATCTATGGACAGTGAATCACTGATTAATATTTTACTTTTTTATAAATTATTTTATTTACTCTCAATATAATTTTAGATTTTATAAATAAAATTCACTTAGCAACATATATCTCTTAATAGAAATTAATGAAATAAAAATTAATTAAAAAATATATGTTGTGTATTAATTAATTTTACTATATTAAAATTTAAAAATTTTACTATATTATTATTATTATATTAATTTTAATTTTTTAAAATAAGACAAAATAAAATGAGAGGAGGAATTTTTATATTGTGATGTGGGACTAGAATTTATGTGCCCCATTCAAAATCAAATAAAAACAAAAGGGTTTTATTTTTTATTTTATTTAAGTGGTGCCTATGAGCTCCTTACAAACCTTCCACATAAAAATACTACAAATAATAATTCTTGGGCAGCTTTCTTTTGTTCTTGTTAGCTAAGCACCCTGATAAACAGGAAAAAGACTAAATCTGACTTGGGCATTTTTTTTTTTTTTAAGATTTAAAGTTCTAGTACCACCAAAATTTGTCAAATTTAAAAGTAAAAAAAAAAAAAGAAAGGAAGGTAAGGGTGCAATTTGCAAATTCCAACACTCTAGACTCTATCATCTGACAGTGACTGTCACTCAATCTGAAATGCCAACAGTTTTGCCATCATTCTGGTCGTCCTGAAAAACCAGTCTAATCATTCAAGAATCTAAACCGAAATTTAAGCAATTCAAAAGACAAATCCTTTTGTAGTTTACAGTTTACTACAAAAAAAAAATAAATGAAACAACCTCAAATTATGAACAGATAAATACTTTGTCAAAACAAGAAAAATGGGATGGTATACATGAATTATGTTATTGAAGGCAATTATGTTTATATATATGTTTTATCAATCATTCAATCTCTAAAGCATCAATCATGTTTCTTTCTTTCTTTTTTTTTTTTTTTCTGGTCCTTATAAAATATAGTATGGGGTCATAAATTTGATGCCGACTACTTTCTAATCTTTTGAAAATCTGTATAATTATGATTACAGAAACACAATAGAACCCCAAAGCCAATAGCTTGTAAGCCTTGTGATAAAAGCTACAGCTGCTGTTTTATTATTGGATAATGGTAAGTATTTTGATGGAAAGAACGAGTATTTGGCAAAGCCAGATACACCTACCAAAAGCGTGACATCTCTTTACTTTTTCCTTTTTTTAACAGTGTCAGTCACATAAAAAGAACAAAAACAAAAATCCAAATTACAAAAATGGGAATTTTTGTTGTGTATGTAAATATTAATTAATGTTAATGATGATAATGTTATAGACATAGGAATTAGGCAATGCAAATGTGTAAGCTTTTCTGTGGCTTTGGATTCTTCTGGCAAATCGTGCCTGCCAGCTTTTGCTTGGTTATGGCTAAACAAGTGGAAAATCTGTAGCAGAGATAAAAATTTAATTTTTATAAAGAAGGAAGAATAAGAAAAAGGTCTTGACCAAAACCATTTTTGGTTTCTGGGAAGTGACTGGTTTGGAGAGAGATGGTGAAGAATTGGAGAAAAGGTTTGGTTTTGGTGCTCTTTACAGTCGGCATTTGGGGGTTTAAGCCCAGACGTGTCAATGGTGCAACAGATCAAGGAGATGGTTAGTGTTACTTGGCTTTGCTTTTCTGCCTTATTCTGTATAGATTTGTAGATTTACATGTTCCTACTTTTCTTGCGAAGTCTGTAATCTTTGGTGGTGCTTTTTTGGTTGGCTTCTGTTATGTTTATCTGTTTTTAGCTGCTTGCGGCTTAAAATGGACTTCCTTGATTTCATTTCCCTTTTAACTCTGTTACTGTTGTTTATAAAGTTTTGACCATGCTTTTAAAGATGGATTCTTGTAGATTATGGAGATAAGTTCAGAGATAAGGAGGTTTGATTTTTCCATTGTCATTTTAATTCATATCTTGCTAGGATAGCGATTTCTGGACAAATTTGTAATTAGTCATTTAGGGTCTTCTCTGAATTCTGCTAATTGGACCAACTGTATTCTTTCTCCCCACTGCTCTTTCTGGGTATCAATACATAGGTTTTTCGTGCTTGTGGAGCCATAGCTCATAACATTCAGGTATCGGATGGTAGGGTTTCCTGCGTTAACATAGGGTCAAATATGGTGGAGATTCCAGCTTGATGCCTTTCAATTTAGTTGCCTTATGCTCCTAGTTGTCAGCGTTGCTAGTGAATGGAAGGATAGAAATTGGAAATTTAACTGGTTTCTAAGGACTAATGATTCCTGCATATAGCATTAGCTGAATTGGGTCTCTGTTAAGACTGGATTATGAAGACCAAGAACAGCTCTTATATGTCAGGAGAAATGACCACTCAAATTTGGTAGGACTACCTAAATGGACTATCTAACTCTTCAATTGAAATGATTCCCTTAGTGATTAACTTAAAAATTCTTGGCACTTGACGTCTGCCTATTAGAATCACAACAATTGACAAGGTTTTTATCTCTTTGTAGATTATATGCATAGTGAGTTAAATTAGACCCAAAACTTATACTTCAAACTATTTTTTTGAGGGCAAGGCTTTCGCTGATAGATATCAATAAAATCTCTTTCTTCCATTGGTCCAATTACCCATGATGTTTTATCCCTGTGGCTACCGAAATTGATGTCCCAAAATGGTGGAAGGGAAACATGGAGGATTGGGTTTGATTCACATATTTGCCTTTCTTTCGTTTTTTCTTTTTAGTTTCCTTCTTTAGCTTTCTACTTATTATAAGAATTCATTTAAATTGCAATATGGTCTTTCTTCTCTAGCCACACTGCTTAAGCTTTTTCAACATTATACAAAAAGTGCCAGTTTTCTGCTTAAAAGTTGATCCTTGAAACTGAGATCATCTTGGTTTTCAGGTTTCTCTATTTTGTTGTAGCTCCAATATTCCTGGCCAAATTTTTACTCATTAATAACTTATTCTTTGTGGAACAGCTATTCACTTGGTGGATGGATAAACAATCTATATACTAGGAAAATAAATTTGTTAAACACATATTATGTGCATGGAAGCACACACTAATCTAGTAGTTGCTATAACATACTGCTTTCCATGAAATTTTGCAACAGAAGAGTTGAAGAATTTAAGACTTGCTCATCCTACTCATGAGATGTTTGATATGCAGCTTCTGCCCTAGGGGTTATGTTCACCAGCTTAAATTCACCGCAGCAGCTAACTGGGTGGACTGCTAGCAACGGTGATCCATGTGGGCAGTCCTGGAAAGGTGTTACTTGCTCAGGCCAACGTGTCACTGAAATGTGATCTTCTGAGTTCTCTGTTTTCCTTTTTGACATGTTGTCCTACATTGTGCTGATGCTAACTATGGTATGTTCTTTTATTTTCCTTTTTAATCAGTAAACTGTCAAATCTTGGACTTTCTGGGTCAATCGGTTACAACTTTCAAAGTTTGACATCATTGAAGGAACTGTAAGAATCTATAATCTTTAGTAGTGGGTTGATATTTTTCTATATTTATTTGATTATCTTCATACTGGTGTTTGACAAAATCTGCAGGGACATGAGCCATAACAGTCTTGCAGGCGATTTACCATATAATATTCCTCAGAACTTGCAGCGATTGTATGTTTTATATGTACATTTGTTTCCTTTCTTGTTACTACTGTTTCATTTCTGTTTTTTAGTGATTTATATATCATATAATGTTCATTTGTATGCAGAAATCTTGCATTTAATCAATTTACTGGAGGCATCCCTTATTACTTCAATCAGATGTATTCTCTTCAATACCTGTAAGTAATGTTCCAATTACTCATCTCTTGACACAAGGTCCATAGATGTTTAAACTCTTACACTGTCTTTTTTCTTTTCCGTTTCTGCAAATGCAGAAATCTTGGTCATAACCAGTTGCAGAACCAATTGAGTGACATATTTGGACAACTTTCTTCCCTCTCCACATTGTAAGATGTTCTTCCTACCACCTATCAGATTATGTAGTTTTTTATAGATGCCTGTCTTTAAGCTAATTTAACTGAAAGACTAAGTTAACAGTTATCTTTATTCCTTGCTTCAGGGATCTCTCTTTCAATTCTCTGACTGGTGATCTCCCTGAGAGTTTTAAGAATCTTACTAGCATGAACTCTATGTAAGTATTAGTGCAAAGGTCTTTTGTGTAACAAGTATATATGGCAGATTTCCTTATATGTATTATTTACTGTTTTGCAGGTACTTGCAAAACAACCAGTTTACAGGCATTATTGGTGTCCTTGCAAATCTTCCGCTTGATACTCTGTGGGTAACCAGTATATCATTTTTAAAATGCTTGAGCATTGTGTTGTTTTCTTATAATGTAATTGACCTGTAATACTGCCCATTTTGATAGTTGTTTTTATGTCTCACAGTTATATTTCCAATAACCATTTTACTGGCTGGATACCTGATCAATTGAAAAGTATCAATTTGCAGTAAGTATTTCACTGCGTTATCAAGTGCTATGATTTCTATTTTGTATCAAAGAACGTTCTATGCAATTTCAATCTGAACAATCTTCATGACAGGAAGGACGGTAATTCGTGGAGCTCGGGACCTGCACCCCCACCTCCACCTGGTACCCCTCCTGCCACTAGAAACAACAGAAATCACAACTCTGGTACCAATAGTTCCCCATCTGATGGTGTTTCTGGTGGTGGGAGTAGCAAATCAGGGATTGGAGGTGGAGGCATAGCAGGAATAGTGGTATCCATCCTTGTTGTTGGGGCAATAGTAGCGTTCTTTCTGGTGAAGAGAAGATCCAGAAGGTCATCCTCAGATATTGAAAAGCTTGATAATCAACCCTTTGCTCCTCTTGCTTCTAAGGAAGTGCAAGGTAGCACTCATAGTCTATCAGCAATTCTGCATAGTGGCCAGTTTAGTGTCACCATAAATCTATCTTTATTGTTTGCTCCAAGTTGCTTGTAATGCTAGTGCATTGAATTTGTTAATGGAGAGATTTTGTGAGTGTCTTTCATTTTTAGCTGCAAACAGGCCTTGTTCTTATAGTTATTAAATCTCTGAAGAATATTTAGGATTTCATTTCAGAACTTATCTCCTAGGTTTTGTAACTTTAGACTCCATTTGAATCATGAAATTTGCAGAGTGTATGCTCAAAATAGCAACAATGCAAGGAACTGATAATGTAAAAAGTTCAGCAGATTAGAAGAATATATGCTTCATTGAAGAATCCCTTCTTGAACCATGATTTGATGGGCATTTCTTCATATCTCGTTTTTTGAATTCTCTTTTGAATTTAAGCTTTTTGCTTCTATAAAGGGATATCATAAATGAAGCCAAATCTTATCCAATAGGAGACACTGAAGCCTTATGTTTTTTTCTTTTTTTTTTTTGGTGTGCGTGTGTTGGGGTGCGGGGGGGTTGGAGTGGGGGGATAGATTAGGAATTTATTATGTTCAGATAATATTCTGATTTTATCATGTTGAAATGCTACTGTGTGCTGCTAGACGTATATTGAACTTTGTGATTTTAAAAATTCTAAGCTGCCATCTGCTGTATATAAATTGTACAGCACTATTTTGCTTTTGTCATAGTCTATGTTAACATTTTCTCTCTTTTAATCTTTTGGCTTTGAACATGTGTTTACTTCTCTTGATCTAACTATTTGCTTCCCATGCTTAAAATTGTATTGCAGAAATGAAATCTATACAGTCTTCCTCTTCACTTGAAACCAAGACCTTTGACAAGCCTGCTTCGATAAACCTTCGTCCCCCACCCATTGACCGACACAAATCATTTGATGAAGAAGAATTTTCTAAAAAGCCCATTGTTGTTAAGAAAGCTGTCACAGTTCCTGCAAATGTTACATCATATTCAATAGCAGACCTCCAGATGGCTACGGACAGTTTCAGTGTTGAAAATCTTCTTGGTGAAGGCTCTTTTGGACGAGTTTATCGAGCTCAATTCGATGACGGCAAGGTACTCTTCCTGCCTAGAAAATCCATAGTCATGTCAAAATAAATGGACCATGACCTGTGCTTAAATTTTTTATAGCAACTTCTGTTTTAATTCGTGCTCAGACCTGAGAAATACTCTTCTCATCAGCATGTATAAATCTTGTATGTGCCACTCTTTTTCTAGCTGTGACCTTTAAATTTTGTACATGATTATCTTCAATAAGACGTTCCTTCATCACAATTAATGCTACAGATGCCAATGTTATTGATCTCTGTAATTTTTTTCCTCATAGTTTGTCATGTACTTGCCATAACTGCTTTAAAAATGCTCTACTCAGTACTCACCTATCTGGTAACTTTTGTTTATACTGCATAGGTTCTTGCTGTGAAGAAAGTAGATTCATCAGCTCTTCCCAGTGCAATGTCTGATGAATTTATAGAGATAGTTTCAAATATTTCCCATTTGCATCACACAAATGTAACAGAGCTAGTTGGCTATTGTTCAGAGCATGGACAGCACCTGCTTGTCTATGAGTTCCACAAAAATGGCTCGCTTCATGACTTTCTGCATTTATCAGAAGAGTACAGCAAGCCGTTGATTTGGAACTCCCGTGTCAAAATTGCTTTGGGGACTGCACGTGCGATAGAGTAAGTTGATCATTTAAGAAATGGATAACAATAGCTATTATTTATCTTCTCATTTTAGAGTAAGTTTATTTATCATTTTTGATAATTTAAGGAGTTAAGTTTATTTATCATTTTTGATAATTTAAGAAGGAGTTAAGTTTATTTATCATTTTTGATCATTTAAGAAGGAGTTGCACTTAATCTCCTTTTCTCCTTCCTCCAGAACATTTAACGCTGAGCACCCTCCCCTTCTTTTTTTCTTTTAAACAGCTAATACTGAGTGCCCTACCCCAAATATATTTTACTCTCCTCTCTTGTCTTCTTTTGCAATGTGGGGTGATTTGGCATTTGCATCATCTACTTCAAACGATTTACTAATATGTTGTAGAGAGTGTATATGTGTGCATATCTTGTTCAACTTTTGCCAACTCATGTTGTTAGTGGACCCCTTCAAACCTTGCGCAAGTCAGGTAGTTGTATAGTGAGGATAAAAATATTGGCATGGCTAGTAATATCCAATGCTTGTAATTGAGAATTAACTATTTGTAAGATGCTAGTAGATTATCTGTTGACTATCAATAATTTTCAATTTTTTGTTACGATCAGATATGTATTATAGGGTATTAGTTTGGTAGTTCATATGTAATGGAGTAAAAACCAGGAAGCCATACTTTCATAACCTGCAGGGTTATTATATCTTGTCAAATGGCTACTTGGAATTCATAGAAGGTTTTTCACCAGGTACCTGCATGAAGCTTGCTCACCGTCTGTTGTTCATAAAAATATCAAGTCAGCCAACATCTTACTTGATGCTGAGCTCAATCCTCACCTTTCGGACTCGGGCTTAGCAACCTTTATTCCAAATGCAGAGCAGGTAAAAAATTTTGTGCATCCTAGACATTACTATTGTTGCATGGACTAATAACTTCATTTGATGTTAGTTATCGAGTTTCCCACTAGCTCTGCACAACTATGTTATACATCATTTATATTTTGAATTGTCTTGTTTCTTTTGTCCAATTCGAGTTCTGTATTCCAAGTACTAGTCAATTTTAATTGGCATTTGTCAAAGAATGAGGCTGCTTGTTGCCATCTGCGACTTTGTATGTTTATATCCTGTTCTTAGTTAATCTTACAAGCTGTAGAGTTCAACTAAACTTTTTTTACCGCAATGTAGCAACAGTATGAAAAATTTTAAAATGGCATTCTATGCTTCCTCAATATGTCGCATGCAAAAAAATCCTTTATGCTATGTAACATTAATTCAGTTTTGTGAGTTTCATGGTCTATAAACAATATCATTTATGGCTCTGGAGACAAACAATGTTTGCTCAAGTGCACGACTGTTTTCTGGCGCACTTAATGGGATGTTGAAAGCGACTGAATGTAGGGAAACAGGAATAAAGAGAACACTTCCATGACCTATTGACATTGCTCGAATTAGTTTCACTTGTTTGCTTATGTACATACTGAAAATGTCTGCTTTTGATATGCAGGTACTGAATCGTGATGATTTGGGGTCTGGATACAGTGCACCTGAGGTTACTATGTCTGGTCAGTACTCTCTTAAGAGTGATGTTTACAGTTTTGGAGTGGTTATGTTGGAACTTCTCACTGGACGTAAGCCATTTGATAGGTAAGGAATCGTCTACGAAGAATTGTGTATTCCATCATTCTGTATTAGCATCCTGTTAGTTCGCCACAATTCTAATTATGTGGGGTGTTTTTAACAGCACAAGGCCAAGATTAGAGCAATCTTTGGTTCGATGGGCAACACCTCAGCTCCACGATATTGATGCTCTATCTAAGATGGTTGACCCTGCACTTAAAGGGCTTTATCCGGTTAAATCTCTTTCTCGTTTTGCTGATGTGATTGCTCTTTGTGTCCAGGTATTATCTTGGTTAAAGCATGGTGGATAACTTGTGTCCTTTTTGTCGTTTCATCTACGTTAAATCTTCAATTAATTGGGCATATGCGTGGTGCTAAGGGTGACACCTTAATAGCTAGCTAGGTTTGCCGATCAAGCCTGTATCCATCGAGTTTGAGTTGTGATACGATTTGATTCTATAGGATTGGGTTTTTTTTTTTTATTAAATTGAATTTCAGATTAAGTTTGGGTCGAATTATTTTGAAAAAGAGTCAAAATCAGGTTTTATGCACTCTAATCCCAACCCAGTATATATGTATATATATTATTTTTAATTAATTAATTAATTTTATATTTGTATTTAAAAAATAATATTAAATAATATTTTATAATAAAAATATTTTAAATTAAAAAATTAATATTTTATTAATTTTAGATTGAGTAGATTATGACTTTAAACATATATGAATCGAATTGAGTTTGAAATGAAAAAAATCCGTTTCAACTCGATTTGTTGCTATTCCTGTTAATAGCTCATCTAGCAGTCAACATATAGATAAAGAAGAGATATATTTTAGAATATGAACTTGTACTTAAAAATTTGAATAAAAAATTTAATTCAGATTTATATAATTATTTTTAAAATATGATATTTAATAAATTTAAAATTAAAATTTTAATAGTAGTAAATTTTTTTTTTGTTCATATTTTAATAGTTGTAATTTTTTTTTTGTTCATATTTCGGTTTTCTTTATGCACAAATGAAATCCGAATTCTAAACTGAACTGAAAGAGAAAACTTTTCACCGCTAGTATTGAACTGATCCTTTTAATTATTTCTTTTGGGGCAGCCGGAGCCTGAGTTTAGGCCACCTATGTCAGAAGTGGTTCAAGCATTGGTTCGACTAGTGCAGCGAGCTAACATGAGTAGGAGAACAATAGGGACGGACCAAGGTGCATCTCCGCGAACCAACAACCCTGATGATACACATGACTACATGTCTTAAATGGTTGCTCTACTCTTGCTTGACTGTTTTTGTTTGATTGTAATATTGTTACAATAACCCCTAACTTTAGCTTCAGTTTCAAGTTTGTAATATATTGCAATCTAGTCCAATCGGTGGCTCTTATCAATTAAATTCTTTCGCCGTTCTGTTCATGTTAATATTTCTTTTATTCTCTTTACAATAATAAGGTCATTAATAGGGTGTGTTTGATAAATTATTAAAATTTTTAATTTTACATTTTATACTTTCTCTCTTATGTATCATAATTAATTTCATATATTTCATTTTTTAATATTTATCACTCAATTCAAAATTTAAGTAATCCAATTATCGAAATTATTTCATCCATTGCATTTACATTATCACTGAGCTGCATCTATTTTATTCATATATATATATATATATATTGAATTTTTATTTTTGAAAATTTTTAACACTGAAATTTTAATATAAAAATTATTTGATATTTTATTGAAAATCGAATACTAAATAAATATGTTAAAGTGAATTATTTCACGTATAATAAATTTTTAATGTTCTGTAATTTTATATTCAAATTGAGTTTTTTTATTGATTGTTAATTGATTTTAAGTTAGATGTTTAATATGATATTATAATTAAGTTTTTTTTTTGTTATTTTTTTTTAATTTGTCACATGTAAGGTTTTTTTCATTTTCGTCTACACGTGATGAAGGTTATTAAAGTAATTTATCTTATATTTAATAAATTTTTAATATTTTGTAGTCTTATATTTAAGTTCAATTATTTCACTTATTGTCAATTGATCTTAAGTTGGATGCTTAACAAAATGTTTTATTGATTTTTTAAAATATTTTACATTAGTGAAAATTGAAAAAGTAAAGAAAATAACATTAAGTTTTTAACTAATAAAGATTTTCACTACTTTTTCATTAAAATTTTTCTATTTAAGTGATTTTTAAAATGAGTTATTAAATTCATTAAAAAAATTCAATCATTAAAATATTTTTTATTTTTTAGCAAAAATAAAAGGCATTTTCCAAACAAAATAAGTTAATGCTAAAATCAATTCCAACTATTTTCTGAAAAACGAAAACTAAGCCCGATTCAAAGCAGGCCAAGATTCAGAGATGGTAGGCCATCGGCCACCATTAAAAAGAACCATAAATATTATATTTTCTAAACAGAAACTTACATAAATGGTAGTTTCCGTCTACTTTCTCTGTATCTGATTTCTCAGCTGAAGCAAAGAGGTAGAAGAAGAAAGTTAGAGATCCAAAGATGGCACCAGAACCACAAGATGAGATCAAGGACGAGAAAAACCCCCGACCTCTTGACGAAGACGATATCGCTCTTCTCAAAACCTATGTAATTTACTCTCCGTCTCTCTCGCTTTGTTTTTTCTTTTCTTTTCTTTTCTTTTATGAATCTTCGGTTTCTTTTTCACGTTTCTTTTTCAGCTATGGAAGGTTGCTTTTGATTTTTAATTTAGGATATTATCTGTTGTCTTAAGATGTTCTCATAACATCCATCGCCAATTTCTAGGGTTTATAAAGAAAAATCTACTGTTCAGGCCCTGATAAAATTTTTATGCTCCATTTTTTTTTATGTATTAATTTTGTGAGCGAATAGGCGATCAATTTCTTTTTTTTTTTTTTTGTGGTTTTGGCAGGGGTTAGGGCCTTATTCAACAAGCATAAAGAAAGCTGAAAAGGAGATTAAGGAGATGGCAAAGAAAGTGAATGATTTATGCGGTATATGTTTCCCCCCTTTTCCAGTGCTTATGTCTCTGTTTTATGAAGCCATTTGTTGGCTGTATTTTTTCTGTCGTCATGTATTATTTAGATTTAAACATGAGGTTGAGGTGTCTATTTTTGGCAACCATTTTTGTTCTAAGTGGGGTGCTAAAGCGTTAGTTTCACTCTTTTTTTTGGTCTTTTTACAGCATGTAGGATGCAATATCATATCTGTATGTGTATTATATGTATCTTTACTTCAAAAGAAAAGGGGGGTCAATTTAAATGGCATATTAGTTTATATTATCGTGTGGAAAATCTGCGTGAATTCCATAATTCGCAGCATCTGACCAATTTTTTCTAGGAAAGCTATCATTAATGCATGCATCTTTTGGCATTAGTATGTTTCTGCAATCTCTCTGCCTATTGTTGTGTCTTCTTTTTCTTCATTGCCAGCTGCAAGCATAGTATCATATGACTATGTTTAGCAGCTATGGCTGTCATGCTAAACTGTTGAGTTATATTTAATGGTTTTCTTTTCTAGTTAGTTATCCAAATTTTCAAACTCAAAGTACTATTTATTCGCCACTATTCACTAATTTGTTGCAAAATAGGTCTGTACTTAAATGTATTTCTGTTTTTTATTCTGGTATTCTTTGCATTAGGCATCAAGGAGTCAGACACTGGGTTAGCTGCACCCAGCCAATGGGATCTTGTCTCTGATAAGCAAATGATGCAGGAGGAGCAACCACTTCAGGTATTGATTTTTACTAAAAAGGCTTTTAAGTAAATTGTGTATTTATGTATGTTGTTTTGAGCCATTGAGCATTGACCAAAATTGTCATCCAGGTGGCAAGATGCACAAAGATAATTAATCCAAACACAGAAGAACCAAAATATGTTATCAATGTTAAGCAAATTGCCAAGGTTTGTATCTTAAGACCCTGAGTTTCTTCTTTGCCAATCTGGATGATTGAAGATATACTTTCTAAGTTAAAATAGTTTCTTTGTTAGAAGAATAGACATTGATCTTTTTGGTTGAATGAATATGGGTTCTAACTGCAGTTTGTTGTTGGGCTGGGTGACAAAGTTGCCCCCACTGATATAGAAGAAGGCATGCGTGTGGGGTAAGTTTTCTATTTGTTACTAAAAGATTTCAGGCGTGAATTCTTTTTACAATGTATGTGCATTTCACAGTTTACATTTTGCCTAAAGTTTAATATCCTGTAAATAGTTTGTATCTCCCATTGCAGTTTTATTGTTGCCTTTTTCTTTAGCCTTTGTAGCTTCTAGATAGATGTATATTTGCAATTTTTGGATAGAATTTGTGGAGTATTTGTTTGTTGCCATTACTGGGGGTCACATAAAAAACCCCCATGCCAACCATGGATTTGAACCATCATCGATTTTCCCTGTTTAGTAACTTTTTTTCGTTAAAACAAGGATTCAACCTTAAGGACTTCCCGACACCGAGCACTGTAAGCAGGAGCAATAATCATACAGTCAATGCCACCAAGTATAGCCATTCGGACTATTTTACTATATGTTCACCTCATTTTATAGTGTCGATAAGTTTGGATAGTCTTTTTACTAAAAATAGTAGTAGCATTTGAATTTCCATGCTTTTATGATTTTTCACCTTTGCCTTTATTTTTCTTTATGTAAGCAAACTGTGTTTTTACGTCCTTGTATGTTCCTGTCTTTGTGTGTAAACTTCTCAATTTTCCTTAGTTGACTGTTATTCTGCCTTTGCAGGGTTGACCGAAACAAATATCAAATACAAATTCCCTTGCCTCCTAAAATTGACCCAAGTGTGACCATGATGACGGTGGAGGAGAAGCCGGATGTGACATATAATGATGTTGGTGGATGTAAAGAACAGATTGAAAAGATGCGCGAAGTACGCATGATCATTTTTCTTATGTTAATATGTACAGCCACACACATAGAAAACCTGAAACCTTTCTCCTATTATTTATACTTTTATACTAAGTTAGAATTAGAGACTAAAATGCATGGATTGATGAGTTTTGTTCTATTAGGTTGTTGAGTTACCCATGCTTCATCCAGAAAAATTTGTCAAGCTTGGGATTGATCCTCCTAAGGGTGTTCTCTGTTATGGTCCTCCTGGAACTGGCAAGACACTTCTTGCCAGAGCTGTTGCAAATAGAACTGATGCTTGCTTCATTCGTGTTATTGGAAGTGAGCTTGTTCAAAAGTATGTTGGTGAAGGAGCTAGAATGGTTCGAGAACTGTTTCAGGTTATAACCTGCCAAATTTCGTTGTTTATGTTATCTCTTGAAGTTGTTTTACACTACCTTTTTCATTTTGCCATTATTGAACAAAGATTTTATCTGCTGCAGATGGCACGTTCAAAGAAAGCTTGCATTGTGTTCTTTGATGAAGTTGATGCCATTGGTGGAGCACGCTTTGATGATGGTGTGGGTGGGGACAATGAGGTTCAGCGTACTATGCTTGAAATCGTGAATCAGCTTGATGGCTTTGATGCTCGTGGAAACATTAAAGTCCTGATGGCAACAAACAGGTTAAAAGTTGCAACCTAATAATTTCAACTCTCTCTTCGAATCTAGCAGGATTTAATCTAGTATTCACTGAAGGTTTTATCTTGATTAATTGTACTAGTATTTGAATGTGAACAGGAGATGATTATGCCATTTGTGGTCTTTTTATTTTTGTGCATTTTTCAGGCCAGACACACTAGATCCAGCATTGTTACGTCCTGGACGATTGGATCGCAAGGTCGAGTTTGGTCTACCCGATTTGGAGAGTCGGACACAGATATTTAAAATTCACACAAGAACAATGAACTGTGAGCGTGATATTAGATTTGAGCTTTTAGCCCGGCTTTGCCCTAATTCCACTGGTAGAGTCTTTCTCCTGGAGTTTCTTGTTTTATGTGTTTAAACTTTTTTAGTTTTGTTTGTCTTACTTGAAGTGGTTTTGAGATTTATGATTTTTATTTACAGGAGCTGACATAAGAAGCGTGTGCACCGAGGCTGGAATGTATGCCATTCGGGCTCGAAGGAAAACAGTGACGGAAAAAGACTTTCTTGATGCTGTGAACAAAGTCATCAAAGGTTATCAAAAGTTTAGTGCAACGCCCAAATACATGGTTTACAATTGACCACATTTTATTAGACATGTTTTGCTTTCAAACTGGATATTTTGCATCCGCTGCTACCTTTTATGAATTTGTTTTTGAGTTGTTCTAATGTGGATTTCATATTTGCGTATACTTTTTCATATTCTATGTTTTGCATGTTGCAAAAGAATGAATGGCATTGCACACTCAATGATTCAGAGAGTTTCTTCAGAAAGAAAATAGATTTGCATTTATTTTTCACAATATTGTTATATTGACACAAAAAAAAAAAAAGAAAGAAAAAAGAATGTCAATTACACCAAATCTCTCCATTTTAAAACATCATTCTTGTTCAAACTAAAGGTCATGCATATATCTGCAATAGCATCTTCACAAAGACTGCCATTTTCATGTCCCCTGTGAAGAAGGCCATCCAATTCCTTCGATGGCTCCAATACCTGTTCATTTAATTAACTGAAAATGTAACGTGAAACAAAATGCGAGCAAATTTATGTGCTGCCCCAATCATAAACGCCACATAATCACAAACTACCATTGGATAGTGTTTGTCAGATTTAGATGTCACATGGGACTGACAAACCAATAAAACAATGAATCCTATAAAGATAGAGAACATGATAACCAAGTTATTATCAAAATGTATATCGACTTTACTTTGCTAAACATCATTAGTTATAAATATCATTACCACTAATAAACTAATGACAATGAAAAACGTAAATGGAACATACTTGCTGGTAATTGAGTAAATGTATATCTGTGTAATATTTATTGGGACCAATTACTAAATCTTCTCACTCTGATCAAGATTGAAATGTAACCTAACAAAATTCTATGATTCTCAATTTAAGGTTAAATCAAAGCAAAGGTTGATAAGGAACACACTTAATGACTAACATCATATACTCCATTTGCGTCCATATATTTTCAGATTAGCATATATGATTATGAGCTTACCCATTGAAAACCTGGCGAATTCTTTGTTCCATACTTGGAATTGTTATCCTCAGATTCGTTCGCCTTCCCATTAGAAACAATTGAGTTTTGAGCTTGGGAGTAATCTGAGACTAGCTGAAGGAGCTTCTCACTTCCCTGCAACATCAACTCAGACAAACAATGATGAGTGTATGCCGATACTGTATACCAAAGAATTATACAAAGCATAGGTTCAAAAAAGAGTGACTACAGTCAAGAATGACACCAAAAACAAAGGGATCTACATTATAAAACTCCAAACTCTGTATTGCTTAAAAGCCAACTACTTTGTACTGGACATCTAACTCCTTTTTCTTCATTCAGCAAGATATGAACCAAATCTTCTCCAACTCCTCAAGCAAGAAACAATATGCATGCGGATGCACATAAGAGAAGTGGAAAGGAATGGATAACCAATGCATTTTATAGACATATTCATAGGTGATGAGAGAAATCAGTAATAAGGAGCGACAAGGGAAAAGAAGTAATCTTGTGAATATCTAACTATGTTTAAAACAGGTTATGGTTGCATATATGACTCAAGCTGAATATCTATGTAAAGGATTTGTATCTTATCAAAAGTTGGGCAGCTAAAGCTGATCAGCGATATGACCCATCTAGTTGACATAGAATTAAATTTTACTAATAAAGAACCAGCTTTTACAATAGGTTATGCCAAACTTTTCAATCAAATATTAGCCATGTAAACAGATTCAAACCACCCAAAGTATCTAGCTCTAGGAACATTGAATCCACCTGGAGAGCTCGCCAATGTGAATAAGTGCGAAACAATACCCAAAAGAATGGGATATTCGGCAGAGGTAGAACCTGTGTGAGAGAAAATTAAGTGAGAATGTGAGACAAATTGAAATAAAAAAAAAACAAAAAGATACAATGCGCAAAAGAGGTTACATAGCATGTAACAACAAAAGAAACCACAAACGTACGGTAAATGCAGTTGTCAGTGGAAGCAACGAAACTGAACCATAAAAGTATTTCCTGTGTATAACAGTACCCCTGAAAATCAGCGAACACTTGTTTTAGTAAGAATATTGCTTACCTGCAGGAACTTGTACAAACATTCAAAAACATATAAACATAATTAAACACAACAATGAAACCCCAAAACCTTTTTCTTTTTCATTAAATTGTTGGGGTTAAATGCAAAGATATCAATAAACTGGGCCCTGAGACATAAAAATGTATAGAGACATAAAACTGTATACAGATCAGGAAGAAGGGTGTTAGAGGCATATAATGATCAAAAAGATATAGTGGTCTTTTTTCCCCTTAGTAGACAATCAAGGGTATCTTGGTCATTTGTGCCAACCTGACATGTTAGGTCGGTCTGACATAGTAAGTGCCACCTCAGCTTGGCCCCATCTTAATTTTTTCATTTGTCCCCCTCAGCTTACCTATAAATATGAAAACTCATGCACCATGAAGACAGGTTCATCCCATTCCTCTCTTTCTCTCCTTCCTACTTTCTCACTTCCTTTCCGACCTGATCCTTATTGACTTGTCGGAGCTTGGCACCAACAAAGGGCATTCTCAATAACACACTAGTGATGCCTCAGAAATGTCATAAACCAAGTTAAAGGACCTTTCCCACCATTATCATGTTCATTCTGAACATATAGAGACCTAAAAACTATCAAGCATTGTCTGCTATATTTTCGTGGTATTACATTGTGTTTGCACTTGAGAAATATCTTCTAATTTCCAGCTTATCAGAGAAGCCAATAGAAAGGAGGAAGAACAATTACCTCAAGGCTATCTGTCGTAATCTTCGCCGCACAAGCCGTGCATTTAAACTGCAAAATGTTAGAAGTATCAGGAACAAACCAGTAATCTGAAGCACGACAAAATGCACAGAACCAACCTAATTTAACAAGTTCTTTAAGCACATCAAACTAAATTCCCCACAACTATCCAAAGTACTAAACACTAGTGGACTAAAATGTTCGGTATTCTCTAAGTGTCTGTCACGTTAATTTTCCCATAGAAGAAGCAACATATCTATCTAGATACACAGGACAACTAAAGGCAGATGATTGTTTATAAAAAGGGAAATACCATTCGTCCCACCATTTTGTCCCAAGTAATTTTACTCCCTGACATGACGTATAATTATTGGTTTGATTGTGTAATACATTATTGATGAATTAGTGACTTATCCATGAATTGTTAGATGCCACTGAATTTATCCAATAATTATATGGCATATCAAGGAGTGCACACATTTTGGACAAATTGGTGGACCAAGTAGCATGACTCTTGAAAAATGCCATTCACATAGTTTTACAAAAGGTTTGCTATATATAGCTGCAGGCCAATAACACGGTAACTATTCTAATTAAAACCAAAATTTACAAAATCCCTTCTAATACTTCAGCATAATGTTGTTCCTTCACCACAGAACCGGATAACAAATAGAACATTTTCTGAACAGAAAAAATAAATTGTACTTAAATATAGATCCATGAGAACATTTAAATATAAATACTAGCAAGTTTATGAAACAGAACTAGATTTGAGATATAAAATGGAACATGTAGCAATTGAAAAGAAGAAAAAGAACCTGGAAGGGTATGTAATCTGAACATTATTAACATCCTTGGTTATAGATTTCAACAAAATCTCAGATGGCTTAACTCGAGCTAAAAGCCGCAATCCCAACCTACATACATTAAACCCAAAATGCAAAAACAGATCAGTATAAACCAAGGCAACAATCAAATAATTTATACCAACCAAATTTGAAGTAATACCCATGTAGCTTGTTTTTGAAACTGCCGTCAGGCGCCTTTTCCAGACCCATCCACGCCTTATTCATCTATAACAAAAACCATAAAAAAAGAAAAAACACGAAACATTTCAAATACACATTGAAGTTAATGAAAGCATGAAATGCAAATATAAAAAGGTCGGGTATTTAACATTTATAACATAGAAAGGAAGGAGAATAAAACAAAAGGGTGTACCTTGTTGGAAATGAAATCAACAAGAAGCTCAGCATTGGCATTGAGGGGCTTGGAGTTGGATGACATCTTCTTCCAAAGCCCTTTGACAGTGGAAGGAATGTTAGCAGCGGTGGATTCTGATACAGACTGGTCAATGGATCTGCTAAAGCACCAGTTTTTCCCTTTAATTGGGAACACCACCAATCTTGCCCTCATGATGATGATTTTTTTTCTTTATTTTATTATCAAGTATAAATGCTTCAATATAAAAGAAAAATAAAGAACAAAAAAGAGAAGAATTTATGGTGGTGATGGTGGGAAGAGTGGCATTGGGTATTGATTCTTTTTGGTTTAAATGGGTATTGGAAATCAATGGAATCAAAGGGATCTGTATATTCCAAAGTTACGAACAACAAAGAAAAGTCTCTTTTTTACAAAGAATTCAAGACTTTCAAAGAAAAAAAAAACATGGGTTTTGTTTGTAAAGAATCAAAGACCGAGTCAAGAAGTTTGATTCGATGAAACGTTTATAGAAAAAGGATAAAAAGGAGAAACTTTGAGTTTGAGAGATTGTAAAGAGAAGGAAAGTCGGAAACTAAAAAGAGGAAGAGAAAAACAGTGGCTAAGCGGCGCTCTTGTAACCAATAGCGAAAGGGACTAAGCGACCGGTTCGGTTCGCAGGTGAAACTCTTTTTAACTATAAAAAAAAGTACTATAAACAATTAAAAATAAATCAAATTCCTTGCCATTGAGTTTAGAATTGAAACCCAAAAATACATTTGTTTTGTCAAAGAAAATTTTTATTGCATGCAATTTTTATGCAAAAAGTGGTTATATTACATGACACGTGGCATCATTGCTATATACACGTGGACAACTAACTGGAATGTGGAAGCAGAAAAGGCAGGAACCTTAAGAAGGAAAACTCGAGCTTGAAGGATAATTTCCTTGTTAATGGAGTTGGTAGGAGATGGTAGAGAGCTGTGCCTGTAGGCAATGCTAGGATAGTCTGGAACCAGAAGCAGGAACACGGCTGTGGTTCATTAACTTTTTTTTTTTTTAAATTTAAGAATAAGGAAGTTATCTTATTTTCTAGGATAAACCGTTAATTCATAAAAATATTTATAATTTTTTTATAAAGATTTTTTAGATTTATGAATTGTCTATTAATAAAAAATAGTAAAAATTTAAACTCGAATATTTTGTACTTAAATTTTAAACTTTAATCAATCCAATCAAACCATCAATCCATTCGAAATTTAAAAATTATTTTTTTATAAAAACTTTTCATATTTATAAATTGTCTACCAATAAAATATTATAAAAATTCAAACTTTAATATTTTGCATCCAGACCTTAAACTTTAATCAATCCTTATTGGCGTGGTTCATTAACCTTAAAGCATCATACCGAGCAGCTGTGCATGGGGGCTAAGCGGCCTTTAAATGAAAACATCGATGTAACTTTTCTCTGTGCATTGCTCAGTGTTATGTTTGTTACATTCCCTCATCTATTTCATTCAGGAACCAAACGCGCCAATAGTGTTTCTCTTTTTTTTTTTTTTTGGGAGTTATATTTTATATTGGTTTTAGGTGTTTTTTAGTGGGAGGAGGTGGAGCAGGAGATCAAGAAAGGAAAAGAAGAGAACGAAAGCAAGAGGAAACAGATAGAGAAATATATATATATATATATATATATATAAGCGTTATAGTTTGTTATGAATACTCCATACCAAGATTCTAATGTAGCACCTCTGTCAAGCAGTCGCTTACACATTCAGGTTCACAGCACTCATGTCATAGTTAAACTTACAGATATATCCGTGCTTCAAGTGACGCGGTAGTAACAAAAGATTTTGCTAATTGCAATTTGAAAATGTAGCTGATAATAAAGAATCAACTCCACATGTCAATAGTAGTGCCCAAGCATATTCAAGAAGGTTGTTAGGACTCTTGCACATGACACAGCAGAATTTTCTTAGTATGTTCAGGAAGCTCAGATGAAGATCTGTGTCTAGTTTATGATATTTATGAAGCCTCTTCAGTGACTTCAACAAGCCTACCACGTAATTTCTTAGTTACAGTTACAGCAACTGCATTAGAAGGCACGTCATCGTCCTTCAGCCCAACTTTGGTTCCATTTGCTAGAGGACTCTTCTCATGTTTGATAATCTCATTTGTTTCCAACTGCTTGAGTTGCTTAGATGAATCAGACTTCTTAACCAAACTTTCGAAGTTGAGAGTTGATAAACTATGATTATTCGAGTTGGGAGAAATAATTTCTTCATCACTGTTACCATTCACAATCCTTGGGAACATAAAGTTGGGGAAATTAGACTCCTCGTTCCCACTTAATGAAAAGATTTGGTTCCCATTAACTTCTTTCTGGTCTGCTTGGCTCAAACTATTGTTTTCTGATTGCATTTTCTTCTCAACCTGGCTAACTGGTGCAGCTGATTCAACAGAACTATATCCACCATTCTCATCTCATCTCTCTATCGATTCAATTAATTGAATTGCTTCTGCTATAAGCTTTCTGCTTTCAATGAGGGAAGCTCGAACAACAGGGCTCTTAACTGCAGCAACTTCAGGGGCTTTCACAGCCTTCTCAGCTTCAACAATTAAAAGTCTGCAGCGTCATGTATGTAAGCATTGAGTTATCCAGTGAATTAGCAACCTATTTTTCTCATTGATACCTAGAATGCAGGAGGAGGATGCATGGTAATGATTAAGGGACATATCTAAGAAGGTTTGGACAGGTGTACCCTTGCTTCTCTCGTAGCCACCATTCATATTTTATACTTGCAGAATATAAGCAATAACTAACCTTGCTCGTTCAACAGCTTCAGTTTTCTTGGATTCTTCTCCTACTCTTTTTGCTCTGATGTTCTTTAACATCTCAAGTTTGGAACTTGCCATAGGATCCCTATAAAGTGGTTTATTTCTTCTTTGTAACCTTAACCGTTCAATTGGGATTATAGTCTCACTAGTAGAAGAATAGTTTATATCACTAGATTTCATCTTTGAAGGAATCTGCTTGGACTGCGTACCAGGCGTTGGCTTCCTACCTTTTGAGCTGTGAAGATACAAAAGCATATATAAATTTCAGAAGTTTGAGATACAGTAGTTGAAATCTCAAGTACAAGATAAAGGACATATATAATAACTCTGAATGACTAGGAGTGGCTAGAATTAATAGCAGAAGATGGAAATTTTAAAACTAAAACCTAACGATAAAGTACCACCTCTGAGCATGTCCAAGGTTAACCAACTTCATTTTGACCTGCATTTCGAAATTTTCATGAGTAAATAGCTCTCATTAGTCCAACATCAATCTATAATGAGATTAGGAATGCCAAAAGAATTATATGAACCAGTTAAGGAATGAATTAATTGATTCAAATATGTAGCAGATAACAACCTAATTGCAAGATACCAGGTCTATTGATGTGGTTGATATCACCCTATTCAAACATAAAACATACAAAGTTCAAAACCCCATTATAACATAAAAAATTCTTACATGACATCAGCTTAGGATTCTGCATTGCAAGTCTTGTTCCCTCCCTTATCCACTGAAGTGTCTCCGCAGATAAAAGTATATTGCATTTGTGGTAACATGGTAACAAATGCACTATGCACTAGATAAAATAGAAGCAGACTGATTAAAGAAACAAGGTCAGTTAATGGAAATTACCAGCACCGTGCTTCCTGTCTTTGTTCCATGGTGTGTTTCCCTTATTTGCTTTAGAAATGCTCATCCGTCTTAACTTTTTTCTCTCATTCGGTTCCTCGTCTGAGTCTCCAGACTTCAAAGATTCAAGCTGAGTTAACGAAGGACTTCAATCACTACCAAGCTGTGACTTAATATGTCCATCTTCTTTTGGAACTGAACTCTAATCTGGAGTTTTCCACCTTGACTCTCCAGGTGCCCCACACGAAAATTTATCCTTGTAGGTAATTTTTAAGGATTTCCATGGATTTGATATCACTTGACCATGAATAAGGGTTTAAACGCTCACCGGACGAGAGGACTTTGCAAGTAAGGTTGAGCAGTGGCAATATCTGTTCAGGCACCCCAGCACAATAAAGATTCTCATAGTTAATTTTCAGTAAGAAGATGGTGAAAAAATCACAAACACAACAGAAAAAAAAAATGAAAGAAAAGGACCCATGTTTTAGCTGCAAGAGTTCTTGTGATGAAAAGAACCAAAGCAGGGACAAATAACGACAACACGAATTCTTAAAACCATGACCACATAAGATCTAAGTAACCCACTTTTGTCTTCCAAAAGACAAATTCAACAAATAGAAATTGAAGTTAGACATGCCAATAGTAAAGGCAAAAAAATCTGACATTTTTCCTTCTTTCAAGCTTTCAGAAGCAATAAAATCTCTGGAACCAAAGCCAAGCAATGGAAACAAAGAAAAACCCAGAACAGAAAAGTTTCCCTAGTAATGGCATGGGAGCTCATTCAGCCCAAATAATCAAACCATGGACTTCGGAAAATCTTATCTCAACATAACTCAGAACACAATTGAGACGCCAGCATTTCAGAAAGCCAAAATAGATAATTTTTTTCTTTTAGAATGCTGAGAAATGTAGGGAGCAAGAGAAACAGAGTTTGGCTCAGAGAAGTATAGAAATTTGAGATGCAGAAGTTTCCGAAGAGCGAAAAAGAACAGAATGTTAAACATAGATACCACTACGGCTTCTCTGATTTTTGCAGGCGCTGGGTTTTACATATTGAGTTCAGCCTTTGTTCAATTTGTTAAAGCCTGTATTGATGTTAAAGGGCCTGGTTATTCTGTGGGTTAGGTTACATTCAGACCACCACATCTTGGGCTTAAAATTTTGATTCGAATAGAAACTAAGGGTTGAAGGTCATAAAAACAAAGCTACCAAAGCAATCCTTCCGATGATTGAAGGATGCTTAAATCATATATAATACTATCTATAATATATGTAAAATTTTAATAAGATTTATTTATGTGGACTCTTAAGTGGGTAATTTATATTATTGGCACGTAAGATAGTTTTAAATAAATTTATTTAATTAATTATTTAATTTTTAAATTTTAAAAATTTAAAATTTATATTTATCCAAATCTTTTATATAAGATTTATCCTAATGTAAATCTGATAAGCATATCTCATACCTCACTCTTATCCATGTATATGAAATATAAAATTTAAATAGTTTTTACAAGTTAAATCCCTGTCTTAGAAATCATAAAAAATTATACACCGTTTAGACCAATATTCATATAAATTTAAATAAATAAAGTTTGTGGTTGAACCACTATTATTTACCAATTTTTTGTCTATTTTTTATAATTTAAAATAAAAAAATATTTTATCTCAATTTAAAATTATACATATCTAAATTTAAAATTATACTGACTTCTTTTATTTTAATTTAAAATTAAATTTGGATAAACTATATTTTTAAAAATATAAAAAATTTTTAAATTAAATAATTATTAAATATATATTTATGATTTTTTCTCATAACCAATATATTCTTCTTTATAAAAGATAGAGCAATCAAATTTTCATCACAAAAGTTTGACACAATAAAGTTTCAAAACTAAACATGAAAAAATCTTTCATAATATATCACATGTGTAAATCTTAGTTTTTATACGAAAATAATATATTATGTAATTGGGAACAAAAAATTGACTTTTTCATTGAAATTTGTATGTAATTTTACATTTATAATTCAAAACTTTCATAATATGTTTATTTATATTTTTTTATAATAATTTATATACAAACGGTTTTTGTAATTTTAAACTCCAAATTATAAATGATTAAAAATATTTTTATTTATCTATATATAATATAAAAATTAGTATAAATTAAAATTTTAAATTATAAAAATTATAATAAAAAATTCCATGCATAACACGTGTAAAAAAAGTAGTTAATAATATATTTTTATTTCATATTAAACTCAACTATATTCAAACAAATACAAAATTGTCACATATTGATGACATACTGTTAGGATTTTTTTTTTTTTACCTTTCATACATATTATAAATCAGGGTAGAATTTAAAGATTCTATGCTCATGTTCATTAATTTCTATGTTTCTAGATCAATCCTAAGAAGGAAAAAAGAATGTGAACAAGTCTTCTTTGACATCTACGTTTCTTTATAAAAGAAATCATAATTTTAAGATAAAGAAATGAATTAAAAGTACTAAAATTTAAATTTTAAACTTATTAAAAATTATTTCTTAAAATTTTAAAATTAATTATATGAACTAATTGAATTAAATTTGATTTAGCAACTACATACATTGTTGCATGCATAAATATATAAATCCATAAAAAAGAGAGGTTGGTCCATTATAATTATTCCATGCCTTCTTGCTTCAGCAAGACTTGGGGCAGCTAGGAAATTATACACGTTTCCACTTTGAGTTTTAGCATTTATTATTATTTGGTCATGTAGTTAGAACTGAACTCTCTGAATGAACATCTAGCCTACTGTTGGTAGCAGAGATGTTTTAATCTGTCGAAGGCTCAAAGCCGGGAATAGCATAAATCTAATTGAACGAATATAAGGTTATGATCACAATTTTCCAACGCAGCTTCCCCGTCGACACAATTTCCTAAACATACTGGCCACTTGCCTGTAGACACGGCAGCAGTCCAAGAAATAGAAATAGGATCATAAAATTTGATTCAAACCAGACCAAACAAAATATTCCTCCAAGCTCTCGTTTTCTCAAGCAAAACAACCCATTGAAGAAACTTGCTTGACGCAGAGAGAAGTATATTCAAATTCCATCAACATATTCAGCCAAGATGCTCCCAATAATCTTGGTTTTCATGGCTTTCCTCGTCCTCAGCTGCCTGCTCCATGCTTGTAACAAATGGTTAAAGCAATGGTTTGGAAATGGAAGCTGCAGCCATGAAGTTATTGATTGCATGGTGTGCCTTAGCAAGGTCTGCAAGGGGGAAAAACTCCGGTCGCTACCAACATGTCACCATAGTTATCATGTTCACTGCATTGATGCCTGGCTCAGAGTTCATCCAACTTGCCCTCTTTGCAGGATTAACGTAGCCCCTCACACAAACGCTCTCATATCTTCCATGCTTTCTTTCGCCAAAGGACTCGGAAAATGGATTGAAAACCCGCTTTCCTTGGAGCTTTCATCGGCAGTTTGTGAGAGTTTTGTCTATCTTTGATGAAGTTAACTAGCCTATGCCTGCAACTGCATGCAAAACATGACTCATTATATTTTTTGATGGATTCTCGAGGGGCAATACCTGTATATATTGATCTTTATTGATTTGCTTTTGTTTACAATATGTTAGGGGCTACCTGAATCATCAATTATTCTTTTGTCTCAATGATATAAAGGGACAGAAAGCAGTCAGTTAGTGAATTTGCATTTTGGATTCTTTCTTCTTTGCTGGCAGTAAAGAAATATGAAGTTTGTTTTGTTCCTTTGAAGAAAAATGTCATGTTTCCATGGGGCTTAACGAGGGTTAATTTTATCAGATCCTAAAGTTTAAGAGAGTAATTGAACGAAACGAAATTATATCTTTGTTCTTAATATTGTAGCTCAATATTCCACCTTATTTATGACATTTTATTATCTTGACTTAATAGTTAATATTCAAAAATTAATATTTTTATAAGATATTTATGAATATTTTAAGATTTTAAATTTAATCTCATTTATGTATTATTTTAAAATTAAGTTAAAATATGTCATAGGATCTTCTACTTTTCAATTTTTAAGAATTTAATCCTTATAATATTATTTAAAAGAATTTAATTTTTATAATATTATTTTTTTAAAAAATTAATCTCTATAATATTATTTTTTAAAGAACTTATTCTTAATGGTTAAATTAAAATTCTTAAAAAATAATATTATAAGGACTAAATTTCTTTAAATAATATTAGAGAGATTAAATTTTTTAAAATCAAAGAATATAAAAATTTATAATACATTTTGACCTTTAAAATTATATTCTTTCATATTGAATTAATTAAAATATTTTGTATAAATTTATTTAAATGAGATTATAGGACAAAAATCCAAAAACCTTACCGTTTGAAAAAAACAAAAAAAAGCAGGCTAGCAGGGGCTAATTTTCCCTTGGGAAAATGAATCCCTGTGGGATATTAAGCCTGTTTGATTCCATTGAACATTCCCAAAAACCCATAACTTAAAAAAAAATAAAATCCAATCAATGCTCACAATTCATCCACGTCTCTGTGCTTTTTAGTTTTATAATTCGACGCCATCGATCGGACATTATGATTTATGAGGAAGGAAAATCATTCCCTGTTCATCATTTTGTCTAACTTCTTTTTTATTATTATTATTATTCTAACAAGTAAAATCTTAAAGCCCAAAATTGTGGCAAAATCATGCCAAGTGCGAACACCTACATTGTTTCAATGTGACAACAGCTAACATTATAGTTGGGTCATGCAAAAACCTTGAATGAAATATGTTGCGCCTGAAGCAATAATCACAACAATACAGAAATAATAGACAACAATCAATAATAAAAAACGCAGAAAAATAAAGCACATCAAGATTTACGTGAAAAATCTTCCAGTATAGAGGAAAAAAATCACGGGTCACCAAAAAAATTTTTACTATCAAATAATAGTTATACAAAGTTCTTCTCTAGCTAAAACTAAAGCTAATCAACAACTAGAGAAACAATTGGAGAAATCTCACCAAATAAGTGACTCAACAAATACACCCTGGATTTGTTCCTAGAGAGCTTCAAACCCGATCTTCACCGTTCAGAATGTAGAACTCTGAATCATAAACCTCCTGACAAGGTTCCAACTCAATCGGACCACGGATCGACTTCCGTTCAACCAACTCTCCCTTCTCCTTTTTTCTCTCTGCTTTTCCTGGCTTTTTTCTTTTCTTTGCTTGTTTTCGACACACACCTAAAACAACCCCACCTCTTTTTTATTAAGTAGCTAGGGCTCTGTGTAAAATAAAAGATCAAGGCCCATGGCCTTTACTTGGTCCAAAACCACTTACATGGGACTGGACCCCATTTTCCTAACAATCTCCCCCTCCAGCCCCATTAGGAGGAGATTCATCACCATAGCAGTTTCATTTGGAACTTACCTTGGCCAGGGAACTCATTCCGGCCAAGTTACTGCAAAGCTCAAGCTTTTCCCTGGGTATCTTAGTCAACATATCTGCTACATTCTTATCAGTATGGACTTTCTTCAATAGCATCTGCTGTTCTTCAATCACTGAACGTAACCAATGATATCTAACATCAATGTGCTTTGTTCTAGCATGGTACATGGTATTCTTACTCAAATCTAAAGCACTCTGGCTATCACAAAATATCACATACTCTTTTTGATTCAACCCTAATTCAAGAAGAAAACGTTTCATCCAAAGTATTTCTTTACATGCTTCGGTTGCTGCAATATACTCAGCCTCTATAGTTGACAAAGCAACACACTTCTGTAACTTAGATTGTCAAGATACAGCTCTTCCTGCAAAAGTGAACAAATACCCTGAAGTAGATTTTTTACCATCAAGATCGCATGCCATGTTAGCATCAGTAAACCCTTCTAGAACTGATTGTGAAACTCCATAAGTTAAGCACATTTTTGAGGTACCCCTCAAATATCTAAAAATCCATTCCACTGCTTCCCAGTGAACCTTCCCTGGATTAGAAAGAAATCTGCTCACTACATCAACTGCATGAGCAATGTCAGGCCTTGTACAAACCATAAGATACATTAAAAAACCGACTGCAGAAGAATAAAGAATACTAGACATAGCTAGTTGCTCTTCCTTAGACACTGGACAAGATTTCTTACTTAGATGAAAATGGTTGGCAAGTGAACTGCTAACTGATTTAGCATGTTGCATGTTGAATCTACCAAGCACTCGTTCAACATACTTTTTCTGTGACAATCACAGCTTTTCAGCTCTCTTATCCCAGATAATATCCATACCAAGAATCTGCTTTGCTGGACCTAAATCCTTTATATTAAAGGACTTAGACAATTGTTCTTTCAACCTGCAAACCATACTAGCATCTTATCCTACAATCAACATATCATCAACATATAATAATAGGATAATGAAGTTACCATTAGAAAATTGTTTAACATACATACAAGAATCCGCTGCTGTTCTTTTATAGCTATGACTCACCATAAAAGAATCAAACTTCTTGTACCACTATCGCGGAGCTTGTTTCAAGCTATACAAGCTTTCTTCAATTTACAAACTAAGTGCTCTTTCCTTTTCACTTCAAAACCCTCACGCTGATTCATATAAATGTCCTCCTGCAAATCACCATGCAAAAATACAGTTTTAACATCAAGTTGCTCAAGTTCAAGATTCAAACTAGCTGTCAATCCCAGTACCACTCGAATAGAACTCATTTTTACAACTAGAGCAAAAATCTCATCAAAATCGATGCCTGATTTTTGAGAAAAACCTTTTACTACCAATCGAGCTTTGTACCTCACTAGTTTGTCACCATCCTTTTTCAACTTGAACACCCATTTATTCTTTAATGGCCTTTTTCCTGTTGGAAGCTTAACAAGATCATAAGTACCATTCTTTCGTAATGACTCAATCTCTTCTTTTGTTGCTTTTAACCAGTGCTCTCTATCCGAAATAGCCTGCACATCTTGAAAGCTTTCTGGCTCCCCTTCACTGGTAACTAAAATAAAATCTGAACTTGGATACCTGGTAGATGGCCTGCGCTCTCTAGTAGATCTCCTGGGCTGAGACTCTACATCATTTGATGCCGAAGGTAGCTCTCCCTGCTCAACACTCTCAGGTAGAGAGGATTGCTCCTCCTGCTCAAAACTAATAGCATCTGGCTCATCACTAACTGTGGCTGGCTCATTCATATCCCTAAGTTCTGTTTCTTGCTCATTTTCACCATCTGTGTCTTTTTCCTATGAAATCTTGTCGATGTTGAAACATCACACTCAACAGTAACCTGTGTAGTCTTCTCATTTTTCTCAAAGTCTACTATGGTTTCTTTTTCATGAAAGACCACATCCCTGCTTCTGACAGTCTTTCTCTTTACTGGATCCCATACCCTATAGCTAAATTCTTCATCATTATATCCTACAAACACACACTGTGTAGCTTTACTGTCAAGCTTTAATCTCTGCTCTTTCGGCACATGCATGAATGCTTTACACCCAAAAACTTTCAAGTGAGAGTATGAAGTATCTTTCTCTGTCCACACTCTTTTTGGAATGTCAAAGCCCAAAGGAACTGATGGTGACCTGTTAAGTAAATAACAAGTTGTGTTGACTGCTTCACCCCAGAATGGCTTTGATAATTTTTCCATCCTCAACATACATATGACTTTTTCCACAATGGTGCGATTCATTCTTTCAGCTATACCATTATGATACGGTGTTCCAGGTTCTGTCCTCTCATGCCTGATCCTATGCTTTGAGCAATACTCTTTAAAGCCTTTAGATGTGTATTCCTCATCATTATCAGTTCGAATATACTTCAAGAGTAACACTGTCATCCTCTCAACCATGGCATGAAATTTTTGAAAATACTGCAGTATCTAACTTTTGTATTTCAACATATACACCCAAGTCTTACGTGAAGCATCATCAATAAAAGTAACAAAATATCTATTACCACATAATGACTCAACCTCAATGGGACCACATACGTCAGAATAAATTAATTCCAATCTATTTTCTTTTCTCTGAGAACTTTTACGAAAAGAATCTCTATGATGCTTACCAAACAAACAATAATCACATGAATCGAAAGACATACCTTTGGTCAAAGGAATGAGAGACTGCCTTGCCAAAACCTGTAACCCTTTTTTACTCATGTGTGCCAGTCTCTTGTGCCACAAGTTTGCTGAAGCATCATTTTTAACAGTATTTACCTGGTTACCGTTCAATTGCATCCATGTCTTATACATTGTGCAGCATAATTTTTTCCTTGCAACTACCATAGATCCTTTGAGAAGCTTCCACTATCCATTCTTTTGTCGACTTTCATATCCCTCCTTATCAAGGACATTAATAGTAAACAAGTTCATTCTCATATCTGAAATGTGTCTGACATCCCTCAAAGTCAACATGCAGCCTGTATTAGTTTGTACAATAATATCACCAATCCCAACAATCTGTGACACACTCTTGTTTCTCATTTTGGTACAACCAAAGTCTCCTACTTTGTAAGTTGTAAACAACTCTCTCTTAGGAACACAATGATATGCCGCTCCTGTGTCAACTATCCACTCAATGTCGAGATCACTAACATGATTACAATCACCATGTGTACAAATCAAAGTAACTAAATCACTATCTGAATTCACTGTTGCAACATTGCCATCATCTGAACTTTTACCTTTCTCATCTTTTCGCTCTTGTTTTAATATTCTACAGTTTCATTTTATATGACCCGCCTTACCACAATGAAAACACTTCACTTTACCTCTAGACTTGGATCTATGTTTAGACTTATCACGGCCTTTTGAGTCCTGACCTCTGTCGATGTTTCTACCCTTGTTCTCTGTGACTAGAGCTTGATTTTCACAGTCTACATCTTTTCACCTTGCTTCTTCATTAAGCATACTGTCTTTTATCATCTCCAATGTCACCTTATAATCAGGAGCTAAATTAAGAACAATCACAACTAGAGTATTCCAGCTGTCTGGCAATGAACCTAAAAGAAATAACGCCTTTATTTCATCATCCATCTTAAGCTCCATAGTAGTCATCCGATTAAATATATCTTAAAAATAACTTAAGTGCTCTGTAATAGATCGTCTATCCCTGTACTATAAAGTTGTAAGCTTTTTAACAAGCATAACTGTATTCATACCTATTTTTCTCTCATACAATGCTACCAATTTTTCTCAAACAATGTGAGCATCTGACTCCTGCGTTACATGATGGAACACGCTGATATCAACTCATTTTTTTATTGTAGCCAGCGTCTTTCTACCTAGCTTCTTCCAGCTTTCATCTTTCATATCTGTTGGTTTAGCCGAATCACCCAATACTGGCTCATACAAATCTTTGCAGTATAGATGATCCTCCATCATAGGCTTTCAAATTGAATAATTCATGTTGTCAATTTTATCATGGAACTTGTATCACCTTCTATGATTCCAAACAGAATTTACTTCTATCTTAGGTTGCTTTTATATCGATGTCTCAAAATAACCCTCGCTCTGATACCACTTGTTGCGCCTGAAGCAATAATCACAATAATACAGAAGCAATAGACAACAATCAATAATCAAATACGCAGAAAAATAAAGCACACCAAGATTTACGTGAAAAACCCTCCAGTGTAGAGGGAAAAAATTACGGGCCATCAGAAAAATCTTTACTATCAAATAATAGTTATACAAAGTTCTTCTCTAGCTAAAACTAGAGCTAATCAACAACTAGAGAAACAATTGGAGAAATCTCACCAAATAAGTGATTCAACAAATACATCCTGGATTTGTTCCTAAAGAGCTTCAAACCCGATCTTCACCGTTCAGAATGTAGAACTCTGAATCATAAACCTCCTGACAAGGTTCCAACTCAATCGGACCACGGATCGACTTTCGTTTCACCAACTCTCCCTTTTTCTTTTTCTCTCTCTACTTTTCTTGGCTTTTTTTCTTTTTCTGCTTGATTTTCGACACACACCTAAAACAACCCCACATCTTTTTTATTAAGTAACTAGGGCTCTGTGTAAAATAAAAGATCAAGGCCTATGGCCTTTACTTGATCCAAAACTACTTACATGGGACTGAACCCCATTTTCCTAACAAAATATACAAAAGCTGAATGATTTTGGAGCTTTGATTGTTTTGATGAGGTCCCATTATGTGAAAATTTGCTTATTTCATTTTGCATTTTATCACCCAAAGGCAACATGATTGCTGTAGTTATTTTTACACAATTCTGGTGATGGAGCAAACAAAATAGTTGTAAGAATTGAAATTAAAAACGGTGGAAAATAGGAATGCAATTATCCAAACAAGATGAACCAAGAATTTAAAAATTATAAACTTTTTATAAAAATCATTTGCTTTATTGATGGTATATGAGAAATTATTTACTTTGAATTTAGAAAATTTTCACCCTGAAACTTACATGTAATTGTGGCAGCCCATATATAAATATGGGTAAGATTTTTTAACAAATGGGAAAGATTTAATAACCTTTTAACTTAAATTTTTGAGTTAATTAAGATGTAACAGGTTTGATATAGTAATTTCCCAAAGCATATGCATGCTGGCTAACTATTTTAATTATTGTAATTTCATGTGCTCATTACTCTAATGACCCAAATAGTATTTCTAAGTATCACACTCAATGCTCCTTCGGCAGCATGATGGACAAGAATTTTCATCGTGAATTTTATCATAAAATGACATCATGATGAATGAAAATTCATTCTATTACTTTAATATCATCAACCTACTTTGGTTTCACTTTCACCAATCTGAGAAGTTAGAAAAGTCTAACCAAAACCAAATATTGTTTGCCATAGTTCAAGTTCAAGTATGCGAAATTAGGTTCGCTAAACATCTTTGATTTTGGTTTAATTTCGGTTGAAACTAAATCTACTTAAGGATCAAGTTATCTATTTAAATTTGAAAGTTCGTTTAAATTTTAAAATTTTTGGACAAAAAATTAAAATTTATTAAATAAATTAGAATATAATTTTTATATTTATTTAAATTTTAAATCAAGTCATGAATAAAAAAATTAAAATTTGAGTCTGATTCAATTCGAATAAATTATATATAATTAAAATATTATAGTTATATAAATATATATTTGTGAATTTTTATTTTTTATATTTTTATTATATAAATTAAATTTTTTTAAATTTAAAATATTGAACAGAATCAAATCTAAATAAATATACAAAATATTAATACTAAACATAAGTGCAATTCAAATCCAACTTGACCCGAGCTGACCAATTAACACTTGTAATTGCATTAACCACCCCACTATTTACATTCGTGGTAGGAGAAAATGAAAGTCAAATTCTATTCGCTCCAATGTTGAAAAGCAAAGCAGGTGCAAAATCACCATCAGCGGTATTTTCGCACCGACGCATCAACGAAATCAAGAATCAAAGGATTAGTTCTCTTGATATTTGTGTAAAAAAGAAAAAATAGTAAAAGGATTTGCTTAATTTACATGTCCCATGTGAAAAAAGCAACTCATTCAATTAGTTAAAGTTATTATTCACTGATCACTTTTAATTTTTATTCACTGGTTAAACAGTGTTTGAACAAGCTTGAAATGATCCATAAACCTATGAAAAAAAAATTATATTATTACTCCATTTAAATCATATCATATACTTTTATTTTTTAAAAAATTTATTTATTACACGTAACATCTTAGAAGTAAATGGTAAGTATTTATTTCAGCAAAATTAATGGTTTTTTAATATTTGAAACTATTATGAATTATAGCTATTAGCATTTCAATAAAACATTAATAATTTTTTAATTAATAAGTGATTATGTTTAAAATATGATTATATTACATAATTTAAATAAAAAAATTAATGCGTGATCACGTTGATTTGATCTGAAATTTGGGGTTTGTAATATTTTATTGGACATGCAATTTAATCTTTATTATTAATATCACCCTAATTCCTCCCAAAAAACAGGGTCAAATGCAGTTGGTTTTAATTTAGCTTTGACAGCTGACCTAACTAGTGTTGTCCTATTTGACTAATTCAAATGCTTAAGCCACACGATTGGTCGAGCACTGAGAGCGTCTCCGCGGAGTCGCAGTCATTAGTCAAGACTTGAACTTCAAGTTGGAGTGTAAGGTTGTTTCTTAAGCACCAATGTTCCAATATCCTTTTGTAAGATAAATAAAAAAACCTGTTAGGCTGAATTCGGATATTAATTTAATTGATTTAAATAATTATTTTAAAAAAATAATATTTAATAAATTTATAATTTACAGTTTTTTTATTATTAAATTACATCTTTTTATGTATAAAAAATTATAATATAATTTCGAAGTGTTATATATTAAAAATTATAATTTTATCTTATTATTATCGTATCGAATGAATATAAATATAAATTTTTTTTATATTTAATTAAGATAATTAATTAATTAAATTTAAATATTATTGGGTTCAAAATGAGGACGAAGAAGGTAAAATTCGTCTTGTGAATTACTCGATACTAGACATATATAAAATATATATTTTTTCATTTCTCCTTATTTTTTATAATTAAAATATTATAACTTATAAAAAATATTTTATATATCAATTTATCAAATGAAATTATTTTTTTGGATTTTATGAGTTTTTTTAGGCAAAAAATTTTATTGAATTATTTAATGTAGATTTGTGATATATAATTTTTAAATTATTTTATTATTTTTTTAAAGTTATAATCAAATATCCAAATAGAATCCAAATAAATGTGGATACGAAAAAAATAAATGTTATAAATAGATACAGGAATGAAGTGTCATAGTCGCCCCGAACGATATGTTGCGATCCCTACTATTTGCGTAGTGTTTTCTAGTCAATGCCACAATCAAAGTCAAAATTTCTTTGTTCATAAGGAAGAAATGGTTACCATAGCTTTACCTATAAAATTTGTGGACCTTCTTTTTGTTTAAAACCACAGAAGCTATTTTCCCCCCTTTTTTTTGGCCTGCCATTGTAAAATTCAATGGTTGGTATAATAAGATTGGGTTTGGTCTTCCCCACTTTTTATGTCCTCCATTGCTCTAATAAAATGGAATTTTGATTCAAAAGAAAATTTTATTAATCAATTGGCATTTTCACAATAAACTTTTCATATTGGATACACCTTGTTTTTAGACATACATATCTCAAAATAAAATGATTAAATTCTAAAGATAATGTGATTTTTGTAAAAATTATTGAGCTTTTATTCTTGAACCTAAAAATATTTATATTATTTTTTTATATTTAAAATTATCAAAAAATAAATTTTAATAATTAAAATAAAAATATAATATTTTATCAATAGATGATATCGATATATTTATATTGTTTTAAGTTATCTCAAGAAATGTGAGCTAAGATTGTGAAGAGATGATGAAAGCAAGGTAGGTATTTCTTATTTCATTACCTAAAAAAAGAAAACAAGGAAAGAAGAAGAACAAGTCATGATCTAGAGGCTGTTTCCCAGAAACTATCTTGCGGATGGAACATTTTTGTGTGTGGAATTGACATGTATGAAAGTAAATTGACAAGTAAATGGAGAATGGAAAATTTATAGGTGGGAAGAGTACCTCATTGCCAAAATCCAGTAAATGAGATGAAATGTCATCTTGTCTTGGATTATTTCCAAAGCTAAGATGAGCAGTTGTTGATCACGTTCTAAACTGAGCACCACAGCAAGAAAAAGAATCTGGGAAGTGGGAACTTCGAAACTTCCGTTGTCATCTAGTGGCAAGAAATTTCTTTAAGAATGGGATCATAGCTTTTGTAAGGACAGGGATAAGACAATTTAAGGAATAGTATTATTTTGTTTGAAATGAAGAAAAATGGAATTGGTAGAATACAGGTGTCGATGCGGAGCCTCTGTTAAAGGCCATGACAAGAGTCATAAAGTTACTGTAAACCCCTGTCGTCTTCACTTCTTGCAACTTCGACCATCTCTGCCCAACCTCTCTCGTCCAAAAAAATCTGTCTTTGATTCATTCAATATCAAAGTCCTCAAAGTGGACATTTTCTTTTTGGGATCCCTTCTTTGAATTCTTTTCCCCCTTGTATCTACATTTTACTTCCCCTTTTAAAACCCACCTGTCCAAATTGTTCTCCATTACATCTGGGTTTCAGAATTTGAGCCCATTTCTCATTTGGGGTTTGTGGTTTCCCTTATTTCGTTTCATTTCTCTATATTTGTTTGATCACTTTGTTTACATGTTAAATCCCAGCTGGGTTAGGAATTTTTAGACCTTTTCCCATCTGGGTATCCCCCATTTTCTCAGGAAACAAAATCCCAGTTGAGTTCTGCAATTTTGGACTTTCTCGTTTAGTTAGATCTCATTTCTTTGCAGATAAAAAGAATAGAGACCAAATATTTTTTGCAAAATTCACTCCAAATTCTAGGTATCTCTCATTTACTTAGGAAACAAAATTTACTTTGATTCTGCAATTCATGACTGTTTCTTAGATAGTTAGCTCTTATTTCTTTGCTCATAAAAAGTATAAAAATCAAATCTTTTTGCTGAATTTCACTCAAATTCTCATTTGGGTACTCTCATTTTCTGAAAAGTTAACAGCTTTGTCCTTTTTGAAGCCATGGATAAGCCAGCCTTTGATGAATCAACAGCAGTGGCTATAACAGGGAAGATCATGGTCGTAGCTATAATAGTTCTTTTCCTAGTGGTGATTTTTGTGCTTTTTCTTCATCTTTATGCTAAATGGTTTTGGTGGCGTATTGAAGAACCAGCTCCTCCTCCTTCACGCCGCAACCGACGCCGATTTGTCTTTGCTCCAGGGCAAGACACTGCTCATCCTCGACGCGTGACTAAAGGCCTTGATCCCACAATTCTTGCTTCCCTTCCTGTATTAATGTTTCGCCAAGAAGAGTTCAAAGAAGGACTTGAATGTGCTGTTTGCTTATGTGAGCTTGTAGAAGGAGAGAAAGCTAGGTTGCTTCCAAAATGCAACCATGGGTTCCATGTTGATTGTATAGATATGTGGTTTCAATCTCACTCTACTTGTCCTCTTTGTAGAAATCCTGTTGCTGCTATTGAGACTGAGAATTTAAGTTCTGTTATGTCGGGAGATGAAGTTAATAGTTCACATGATGGTTTAGCCTTGGGGTATTCAACAGATTCTCCTAGTTTTCCTACAAATGTGTTGTTTTGGGGCAATCAAACTCAGGTTAGTAGCGGTGGTACGAGTTCGGAAGAGGGTGTATCGGCTTCTGGTTCTGGTACTTTTGCTTCGTCGTCCTTGGCATCTGGTAGTGGTAGGCAAGAAGGGATGTTGGTGATTGACGTTCCCATGAATGTGAATGAAAATTTCCCAGAGGAGGAATCAAAGTCTCCAATGCCTACAAGATTGAGGTCTTTGAAGAGACTTTTAAGCAGGGAAAAAAGAGTGGCTCCTAGTAGCTCAGGAAGCAGTTCTGTTGATGTTTGAAGATATTAAATAGATGGTTGAATTTTAGGAGCTTATTATTTTGAGTATGTATCTTTCATTATCCGAGCAGTAATGGTTGCAGATGATCAAGTTGAACCCTTTTTGTCCTTGAGAAAGGTTCTGTTGGAAAACAACGGTTTTGCTCAATTATACAAGTTGGGCATTTGGTAGCATAGGTGTTGATGATTCTGTTGCTGAAAAAGGTTTTGACAAATGTTTGAAATAGATGATATCTCTGAAGAGAGTGGGATTCTCTTCAACACAGAGATGAAAGAATCTATCTTCTACAAAATATGTATAAAAAACAATTTCTTCTGCGCAAGAATCTGTTTCAATTTGAATCCATCTATTGTGAAGCTATTAATCCAATTCCTCAACATTTTTGTTGCTTACCGTGCCTTAAAATTAAGTTGTTGGTTTGTTACTTAATTGCTCAAGTCTAGATATCAGGTTTGGCTATGTAGTGCTAATATAAAGTTGGGAAAATAGCATACTGCTACTGTTATCTTAGGTCACTGACCTGGTTTGATGGGATAAGGTTTCAAGACCAGACTAGAAACTCAATGAAGTCGCATTCTGAAATAATTGTATAGACATCTCTTAGACTTTGCTTGGTAAGGAGGTTGACAAACTTGTTAATTAATGGTTAAGCTTTAAATAGGAGTGGTTGTGAATCTTAACCATTGGATTAACAAGTTTTCATCATTCCTACTAAGCAAAGCCTTAATGCTGTTTTGAATTACAATAACAAATAAAATTTCTCTTTTTGATTTGTACAAGAATCATATGCATATTGAGTCTCGAGAGTGCATCTTCACTCATCTTGCATTCCTTCCTCTAGCGATCAGGTAAAATAGTTGAAACAAAGTAATTAGCGTGGATTAGCCTAATACCTAACTGCTCATTATGTAAACCAAGTTAATGGGACCATTTAACGAGAATTGTAGCTGCAGGCTGGATTTCATAAATGAAATTGGTTCGGGAGAAGCATTCTCAATTATGCTCTTTGGAAGCAGGTGACAGTGATACTGAGAGGGCTTTTCTGTGAGAAACTCAGCTCACTTCGCACTAAAAATTGCACTATGAAATCATAATGCTACAAGGAAAAATAAGTAAAGCTTATCAAGCGAGTTATCGCTCGGAAATCCTCAAGCAGGGGACTGTTCTTATTTCTTTGATCTGTTCTTTCTTTTCGGTTTTGCCAGGTGGGGCAACATTTTCTTGGCTAAACTAATGTAGAAGCCCCATGTCGAATCCTCTGTCATTGATATACTATGTCACCAAATAGACAGGTCCATAGGCGATGATTTGATAAGGATCGTTAGGCTGGCCAAGACACGTGTAAGGTACCTCATTCTCCACTTTCCTTGTGGGTTGAAAAGTATGGAGACTGGCCCTGATGATAGAGTCCAGCGTGGTGTATCAACTTTCCCGGCAGTTCCGCACAATGGATCAGACCCATTACCTTTAGTTGGCTTGAAAATATTAGGACCATCCACAGGAATCGAACTAGTTTTGCTCTTTCTGTCAATTTTCCACCATGACCATGAGGAGAGAATTTTTCCATGATTTCTTTCTCTTTTTCTCTCCGACTTCTTCTGAAGAGGACCGCTGGAAGTTTATGTCTCTTGCATGTTGTCTTGCTTCTTCTAGAAACTGATCAAAGGGGTCAAACTCAAAGACTCAAAGCCGAAACCAGATAAATTCAAAATATCTAAGGGCATAGTTGCTAACTTCTATTAGCAGAAAACATGTCGCATAAAATTCCTAATAGGAGTTCTGATTCTGAAGGATCAAAGTCTTAACATATTTGTTTCACAAATTTGTCTTTGTTCTTCAGTAAGAAATGAGATACTCTTTTTCTGTCAAAATCAGGGTAGTTTTGTTGCCAAAAGGATAAAAATATCATATACATTCCTTTATAAGATCCCTGGAAGATAAGTCTTACATAAAGAGAAAATGGGAGGGAACCAAAAGGAAAGGTGTTGTGTGTTTGCCTGTGAAAAGTTCACCTGAGGACCAATTCACAGCCAGCATAATCACTTGTCTCATATTTCGGATGTACTGGGGATTTGCTCATGGTTTTTCAGAAGTTACAAAATCCAGTTAGTATAAGCCAAGTTCAAATTAGCAGAAACAATAAAGAGAAACTAGAAGCCATCAGCTGTGTGATCTGGTGATAGAGTGCTGAACTTTTAGTTTCAGTAACCGAGATTCAATATCTATAGTCTTATATATCAAAAAAAGAGACACTAGAAAAGAAAAAAAACGGCTTTTAAATAAAAGGGCATTGATTCATTTAGATCATCTCAAACCTGCTTTTTAGTTTGATACTATAGCATAAATAAATGTTCCCCAATGTAAGAAGTGCTAGCTGGTTTAGGAAACAAGGCAACTAAAATACTAAATACAATTTGGTAAGATGAAGGGAGAGAAGGTGAAATGAAATTAAGAGTAGTATCGTATACCCTTCAGTTGAGAAAGGAAGGCAATGATGTATTAAATTCCAACCATTCAAACGATTTCATCTAAGGCAAGGACCAACCGCCAAACTGAAAACCCCATCAAACCCCTAAATTAGGGATTTGTGGAAATTGAGAAAGTTTTTTGTAGTTGAAATAGCAGAAGCTTTTACATACGTTTGCTATTTAAAGTACAGCAGTGGGGTAGATAGCCTGGTGAATTCACTCCCTGTATTAAATTTTCTGATCTGTTAAGGAATACCGAATGTGATGCTGCAAAATCAGCAGATATGTAAGGCCAGCTATCCAACTTTTTAAACAAGAAGCAAAAGATAAATTGGAAAAGAATAATAAAATGGAAAAGAATAAAATTATTATGTCTTGCTCAAATTAAACGTACTCATCGAGGCTGAGGTAAAGTGTTTCCAGGTAAATTTGGACAGAAATATTTATATTTGAGTGGACTTGATTATTGCTAGGCTTCAGAGTGTAAGGGGGATAAAGTGGAGTTTTCATTCGTATTACAGCGTCGGCCAAGTGGTGGTTTAGGACTTCAAAATGATGGAATAAAAAGAAAAAAAAAAAAAAGGACTGACACTACCATTATAATTCATAAAATGCAAGCTCAAATCAGCAATTAGAAAAACTAATGGTTCATTTGCTCGTTCTCTCTCGCAAAGTCGGTCCATTGGTTGGCCAACCCCCGGATAATTGTACAATTTTCAATGCATGAATCCCGATTTACAGTGGTCCGGGTATGCATTAGAGAGAGAATATAAAACCAAACTTGATAGCTTTAAACATGACACAGTAATATAATATAAAAACGACATAAAAAAAAAAAAAGAAAGTTACACAGATTTAAAATTTTAACAAAAAATTTTTTAGTTAAAGTTTTGTGCTTGCCAACATAAATTTGACATTAATTTTTCAAGTTTTATACACATTTAAAACGATAAAAATACACCCACACGTAACCAAAGCTACCAACAGACCAACTAAAATACGATCAACATTAAAAGCATGTAATGTTTCAACGTCAATCGGTAAATCACCAACATGAACTTAACATGGGAGAAACATCAGGTAAGATCCAACTGACCCTCCTTGGACTCAAACCCTCTATTCATTTTTTCAAGTACACAATAAACCTAATGAGCATTGAAAAGGATTTCCTCAACTAGAGACTATAATCACTAACCACTACGGAATTTTTCCATGGTGTGCCCCAGGTATCAAAGTTGAAGCAGTGGCAACGCCATTACGATACCAAAGATGGAAACTAGCAACAACATCATCCATGTTGGGAATGACTGTTTTCTTTTTCTTCTAGTATCCCTCAGGGTATCTACTTTTTTAACATCTTCCCTTGAAGAGTTAACAAGTTTTTCTGCCTCAGGTTTCGAATTGTCTCCTCGAGGAGATTCTGGTGATAAATGCTCTGAAACAGGCTGCTGCTGCTTGTTGTACTTATCCACATACTCTTGAAACAATTTTCTGAAAGTTGGGCTGCCATAGAAAGACCTCAGATGTAATTCTCAATTTGGAAAGAAATTCCAAGGGACGGTTTAGAAAACAAAACTAAAGGAATATTTTCCTGATAGTAACTGAACCCCTACTGTTGAAAAATAACTTCAAAAGGAAAAAGAGGAAGTACAACTGAAAATGTGCAGAGATTTAGCTAGAAGCAAACTACTTTAGCAACTTACCACTGTTCACATCAGGGGTAATGTAACTGTGCAAAATATATCAGCTAGCTAATAAAAATGTAGAATCTAGGCAACACCAATAAATTAGCTTCAAAAAGACCACAACTAACATGATCAAAAGCATAATCATAGTGGCAGCAAATGGATGAAACTAATTTGGAGAGCTCTAGATCCTCAAAAACAGAAACTTGGGAAAAAAAAAAGAAAAATCCATTGCAGGTGAAGAAATAAACTTACTTCTTACAGTTAAAAGCAAGGGAAGTTTTTGCCAGGCGTTGCTTCTCCGCAGCAGTTGTGTTCACACTGCCAGTGGTAGGACTGTTATCCATCTGCACAAGAAAAAAGCAGCTTGGCATAAGGGCATATTCCCAATGCAAACAGGAAGCATCCACAATTAAACAAAACTGTAGTCTAAATGAATTGAACTACCGGAAAGACAAATACTCACCATGAAAGAGAGAAGCCCTGTGAGTATGCTGCATTATTAAACAGAAAGAATTTTAGCTCATTGGGCTAAAGAAGCAAATACCCTGTGAAAGGTATAGATGTTTAAAAGATTGTGCAACAAAAAGAACTTGCAATTAGACTGAAATCGTCATACCTCGATACAGACCACATAGGGTTCCAACTTTCAGGATGAACTGAAAAAGAAAAGGACCAAGGTTAAAATGAAATCAGTTATTAGAGATAGAAATAAAACAGGAATCTCTAAATTATTTTCAAAAGACTTACAATCACTCATGGACAAGCATATTTTCTTCTGTGTCATAAACCGCCCATTGGGGGTTATCATGCTACATGGAAGAAAAATGCGATTTGATGTTAGAAAGAGCTGTATTTTCTATCATAAATTTTGAAAAGGTGAAAACGGCAAGAAAGTGCATACGTGATTCCGGGAGGTTTGTAGGGATACTCTGGAGGGAACTTGATTTTCCCATAGTAATACCCACCTCAGCAAACCAAATTGAAAAAAAAAAATCAGATTGCAAAATCAGATAGCTTCTTCCACAGTCTAAACGAGCTATAGATAAAATATCCACAAAGTGTCATGAGGTAAACTAACCAACCTGCAAAAGGTGTTCCTTCACTCCCTTCGAGCACATAATCTGAAATAGTGAAGCAGAAGAATTAGATAGATGTCAAAAAAAGTAAAAAACCTACTACATCAATAACATGACTTAGACAAGAAAATTATATTGATTCAATGACAATCAATCCATTGCTGCAAGCCTGCAACCCCATTTAAGTGCAAAAGACTAGAGAAGCTAGGATTACAAGTCAAACAAGAGTAATATCCAGGAAAAAAGTCAATTTTATCATTGAAAATGCATGGGTAGCAGAATAATACGCCATATCAGATATCATCATTACTAGCAACAGCGAACAAATCAACTAACCGTTTTAAGATTGACTTCAAATTCCTTCAAGGATATATCTAGAAGTTTTAATTAGATAAGCTTATAACACTACATAGATTGAACTCATTTCCTTGTACGCTTATTCCAGAAGTCTGCCAAATGAACATGGGCCTTTTGACTCAATCAGATATTTACAGTCCACAACTTAGTTAGCAGTATGCTTTATACACTTGCATCTGACTGACATCCCAATACATAATTGACCAACAGTCAGGTTAATACCTTCCATGAATCACTCTTCAACAGCATTGGCCAACATGAAAACAATCAATTTCCTGCTTTTATAAGGATAAAATCCTAGGATAGCAGGCAAATCTTCATTATTACAGAAAATGTTTTCACGTGATAATTACAGAGCCTTATTTAAAGAAAGGGAATAGAAGAGATTTAATAAACTTACGCCACTCCAAAATGTCATTTGGGGAAGGACGAGCAACAACATGAGAAACCGGTTCCTACAAGTTCATAGAATAACTGTTAAAATTATCTGAGAATAAAAATAGAATTAAGTTACAATAATAACAACAATATCTCATTCCAGCATCAATAGATGTTTCTAATAATATCTGATTTATAAGTGAAGGGACTGAAAAGATATCCAAATGTTTTTATTCTTCAATGGAAGTTAAACATATTGCCGAATAGCTGATTACTAAAACCAATAAAACAGATAATAGACTAACATATCATACAACAAAAAATTCTCAGTACACTGACTATTGATGCAAGCTTTGCAGTAACAGGCTTCATAGACAGGGTACCAGAGGCATAAAATTTTCCTTGTATTAAAACAAGAGTTTACAAACCAGACAGACATATAAAAACCAGAAAATTGCACCAGAGCGAGAGGTTAAATAGATAAGATTAAGAAGATTTCTACAACAGATTAGCACTTTCAGGGTTCAGCAATTCATATAAAAATCACGAGTAACAATAAAAGGAATCGCAGGAAATCCAAGGAGAAAACAATACCTTACAAAGTGCTCTATATTCTTTCTGAAGACGCTTAACACACGATTTCTCTGCCATTCCTCAAAAGCCAAACCTAGATGCAGTCTTGGCCACAACAAAATAAAACCCTAACCGCTGTTTTGGTCCTTCAAACTTTAAATTACAATTATTCACTGACACAAGCAACGTACATTTGTGTTTCTTAAATTACTTTAATTAAGAGCCAATTAATAATAAACAAAGGTTATAAAAAAATTTATACAAAGTAAAATTTTACCTCAGGGTTCCCATTTCCAATTTCATATTATAAATAGTGTGAACTGGAAAATCCATTGCCAAAATATTATCAATTAATTAACAAAGAAATTGTCAAATCTATTTGAACTGTATTTGATTGACCGATTAATTTTGATGATCAATTAATTAAATTTGAAGGCAAAGCCTAAACTAGGATCCACCAATTTAAACCCCTTAAAACGAAAAAAAAAAAAATCAAACAATGAAAAAGCAGATCGATCTTACAATACTGAAATTCAAGGAACAAAAGTTTCAAGTAAATGATTCCAAAATAATAACGAGAAAAGTTTCTTTAAAGAGAGTTACCTGGGGATCTAGGCGGTTGTTTTATGATGCAAACGATAATGGAAGCTGAAATTATAAGTAGAATAAGAGAAGGAATGACGAAAGTGAGAGAGAGTAAAATCTAACGGAGAGAGAAAGCAAGAGAGGACGGTTATTGACGTGATTGGCTTTGCTTTAAATGCTAGTACTGTAGCGTACTACGATTCCTGCTCCCTCGTCCCTTTCCTTTCGACCGGGTTCGAGATTGACTGCTGGAGGATTTTGCATTTTTTTTTTTCTTGTTGTAAAAAGACCTTATCAGGCTTCTTCAAAGCATTTTGTTTGGGATATTGGGGAAAAAAATAATGGGTAATTCTGGCAATGTAAATGTATGTATTATGGTATAATGTTGGTATTTTTTCTCAATTGAAATTATTTTTTATAAAAAAAAAGTACGTAAAAATTTTAAAAAACTATAGTAATTAAGACTATTTAGTTAAAGCTTTAACTACTTGTTTTGTAGTATTAAACATAGAAGTACATTTATGACTCTTTGTTGGAAGTAGTTGTTACGTTTAAAATTTGTTTTTATCATATTTTAAAATTAAACAATAAAAAAAATGTGAGTTTTTAATCTAAAAGTTTGATTTTTTCTTAATCTAAATAAAAAAGTTTCTAAATGTTTTTAGATTTGAAATAAAAAATTACTTTAATATTTTATTAATTTGTAAATTTTTTTTAAACATCTCAATTACTCACAACACTTTATTAAAAATTATTACCATATTTTTAACTGCAACAGTAATATTAAAATAACCCTATAATATCTTTGATCAATTAAAATTTTAAATATAATAAAATTCATGGGTAATAGAAAGTATGACTTATCTCTTTAAAAAAAAAAATTGACTAGTTTTATAAAATTATTATTATGTTTAAAGTTCATATTACTTTTTAATAAAATCATTTAATCACTATTTTAAGATCATTGTAACGTTAAATTATGGAAGCATTACCAAAGACAATGATTTTCTAACCATGATGATTAAATTATGTGCGGCGAGGGAATGAAGCAACACCTTTTGCAGGTTGGCTAGTTTACCCCATGGTAGTTTGTGGCTATTTTTATCCTGCTCATGTCGACTCTGGATTTTGGCAAGTTCTTTTTTGTTGCACCATCTTTTTAAACACCTGTATCTGTCACAGGGATAAAATTCTTTCTGTTTAATAATGCAGCATACTCACAGGCCTTCTCCCTTTCATGGTGAGTCTTTGTGTCTTTCATGTATTGCTAAGTTTATTTCTTCACTTGACTCTATCAAAATGATTTGATGCCAGAAAAGGTTAAAAATATTGGATTCTTGTTATTGCATAAAAATGAGAGGGCAAACCATGACTTTAAAAAAGCAATAGGGAATCGGCGTGCTAGAATTTGAGAATGCAAATTAAGTTCAGAAGGTTCTTTGCTGATCAGGTGTAATCAAATGATCCAACTGAAGAGTAGATGAGTTTAGTGCCACACCAAAAATAAGGTTTCACAGCTTCAATCCCCAGAAACAAACATGCATCGTTATGACAGGGAAGTCGGTTGTTGCATGGGAAGATTCTCATAGGCGAGTAATGACAGCTTCCACCTCTGAAGGGGTGTATAGATGGTATGTTTGTGCTACCCTAGCAATATCAACGTTGTTGGGAGTCACCTGTAACAATAACAGAGAATTTCAGTTAAAATAAAAAAATACATACAGCGTCATCTCAAACTTGCATGCTATTTGATGTTAAACTTTACCTTTTCTTCCATTACTTGCTTTAAAATGGACAGAGCAATTGTTTCAGCTTCTTGAAGAGTTAGGTCCTGCAGGGACAAGAAAATTTCATTGTGAATCAGCACCAAATAAATGAGTGAGTCAAAGCAATGGAACTTATTATCGTGACATGGCATCCTAATTTTAGTTACTTAGAAATTGCTGAACTGGATATCATAAAGCTTTGTAACAAGAGTTGACTCCTTAAATGATCAAGTTACTAAGTTAAGCACTCCCAAGGATGAAAAACAACATAAAAAAGAAGTGAAGTACCTTGTTGTATTGCTCTTGCAAAGAGCTGTCCGCACCTTCAGAACCTGAACCTATAGCTTTTGCGTTGCATTGCCAAAATGTGCCAGATGGATCAGTATAGTACCTGCAAAAGAGAAGTTCTGAACAAGTAAATGACAGCACAAGGAAATATGCATGCCTATAAGCAACATGGCAGCCAAAATTTTGACTTGTGGTTGCTTGGAACCATATTTTAATACCTAAAGGGATCTATGACTACCAGCAGATTATAACTACACTGAAGAATATAGGTTGAAGAACCATGCAACCAGTAGGAACATTAATCATACATCTACAACTGTGAGTTGAGAAGAGACTGAGATTGATCACTTATTTCAAAGTTAATTTAGTGACTATAGTGTTTGATGTGTGACCATGTATGTGATTATGTAACCTTGCAATAATATTGTGCGGCATGGTAGCTACATCACAGACACGATGCATTAGATACCCTAGCTTGTTACAGTTTTAATTCTTAATTTTCATCTAAAACTAGCAGGCAGTACTAAGCATGTATCTTATAATTATATCTCTATTGAATTATCAGCAGCAAATGAATATATTTAGACACCAGCCTACCAGACAGTAATTGTTAATAGGTGGCACTCTTCAGAGAATGGCAGATCCATGACTAAGTTTTACCCAATCACAATAGTGATTATATTATTATCTAGTGACATGATTAACATAAATGTTGGTCCTAAAAGTGGTAGCAACATTACACAAATGCATTCACCTTCTCATTTTGAAAGATATTTTTCCACAAAAAAGCCAACACAATGTATAATTATCTGATACTTACAAGCTAGGCCCATTCTCATCATGACCAGCAATGAGAAGAGATACCCCAAATGGTCGAGACTGCACAGGAAAACGATATCATATGCAAATAAGCACTACAAAGTAATGCAGAATCCTATATTAGATGGAAAAAGAAACCAAACGCAAAATTATAGGAGTCACACTGGGTGTGGTCCTCTCTTTATTGCTTGCTAAGGTGAGAAAAAAGCATCATAGACCAAGAAGCTAAAATAGCTACAACTATATACAGAAAAGATATGCCACTGTACCATGGATTCTTCATCTCCTTCACCAAATCGAAGGGCCAGATCACAGAGAGCTTGTGTTGTAGACTCTACAGTCATTGGCTCACCATATGAGAATCTGTGGTTCTGAGTGAATGAAAATGATATCAGCATAAAAGGTTCATAGCAACACATATGAAAGAAAAAATGGCGCTAACAGCTATGGTACCTGAGTCTCAACTCGCGCATGTTCAACAAGTGTACGTGCATCAGCAATCAACCCACTCATAGCACATCCTATATGCTCATCAATTTCCATAATCTTTTCAACACTGCTGGGTTCCTGGAAGAAACTCAGAAGGTATGATGCCAGGAAGAAGTTGCAACAATACACTTTCCCCAAAAATCTAATATATGTGACACATGCTCAGACCACAATTTTCAAATCTATATTCTTGACGATCAACCAATATTCACATGTTTGTAAGTGAAGAGTGAAGACTTGGTAATTTGTCAGAAGAAAGCATGGCAACTGCACTTCTTTAATTCTTCATGTAACAAAGGCATCCTTTTATATTACATTTTAACAAACAAGCCACAATGAAGCCCCAAAAAAAAAAGCCTTTTTCTTCTGCTACAAACAAGCACAGGCGCACTACACAAAGTAACTAGCAGAAATAATTTGCCAATACAATAACGTCAAATCGAGTAAGAGTGCATACCAACAGTGGTGAAGTGATACGCTTCTCCACAGCCAGCACAACACCGTCTTTCGTCTTAATCCCAATTGCAGTTGAACCCAGCTGCAGTTCAATTAAAAAAAAAAAAACATTTACATTAAAACACACCCAAAATTAAACTACATGATGTTAATATTCTAATGAAAACAAAATTTTCCCTTGAGAGAAATTTAAAGAGTCGATGATTTTCCAAGGAAACAAACAGAAAAAACTGAAAAAGTATTTACCTTGATGGCCTCAATAGCATATTCCACCTGGAACAATCTTCCCTCAGGAGAAAATGTGTTCACCCCACGGTCATACTCAGTCCTCCACAAACCAATCACCAAAAATCAATTTTTATTAAAAAAAAAAAAGAACTTACGAAAATATAGATAAAATAAACACGTTTTGATTTGGTACCTGGTAAGAAACATGTTTGGGTCGATTAGATTTAGATCTAACAAAACCTAAAGAAAAACCCACAAAATTTAGTGTGATTTTAAACAGAAAATCAACCCGAAAGAGGAGTAGTGAGAGAGAAATACTTGTTGAAGAGTATCAGAGAGGGAAAGCAGTAGAGAGAGAGAGATGTCGATGCTTTTTGTAAAGTCTTCTAGTCTTCTTGCAAAACAAGCCAGGACTGGTTTTGGACGAAGTGGGTTGAGATCTGTCCAAATGTTAATGGGCCACAATTTTTTAGACAACAGCTTTTCTCATTACATAAAACAGCCTAAGAATTTTGGGCTTGACTACAACACTTAGCCCATTCTCTTACCATTGGCATTGAGTTCTCATCTATTTGTGACATTGTGTCAATTGTCAGGACTAAAGTCTAAAGAGACTCTTCGTGTTAGCTAATCTCTAGATCCTAGCTAGACCTGTCTGGTCCGTTCTGTTTTGTTTTGTTTCTTCTACTAGTACGTTTGGTTTTGTGGGTTTTATTTTCTGGTGGTTTGCTCTTGTTTTCTTTCTTCATTTGTCATGATGATAACTTTTTTTATCCAAAAAAAATGCGCTTGAAAACATTTATAGTATCTTTTCCCGAGATACTGTGGCAGTGCTTGCTTGACAAATGATGGGTTGATCTTCAGAAAAAGGCTTATGAATCAGAAACCAATAAGACAAAAGCAACGACTGCAAAACTTTTATGAAAGCTCTAGTCTTCTTGCACGCAGAAAATACATGGATGTTGTAGGCTGGTACCTTCGGGTTTTCTTCTTTTTCTTTTTTTATTTTATTTTGAGGGGAAATATATATCTGGTGGTATACGCAGCTTTTGTCTTCTAGGGTGCGGAAACCCAGGTTTGACCGTTAGGGTATGACGACGGGTCAATATATATTGAATACTGTTTAGTGATTGGTCCTGGAAAATGAAACAGGGCAGAACTCTTTTGATTTCAGGGGAGCATTTTCAATCAAGAACTCGTTGATTCGTCAAAATTTATGTTGCAAATGCGAAGAATGCTGTCACCTTCAATCCTAGATTGAAAGATTGGCAAAATCATAGATGAGTAGACCCAAAATCTAGTCTAGTTATAGAGCAGATATGACGATTGAAGTATTCTTATCCGTGTCTTATTATCGTGTTTTTAAATTGTCAGGTGACTTCTGTTCTGCATATGGTGCAATAATCAGTATATGTATTTACAAACAAGTGATCAACCAGTAAAGATTTGGTCTACAAGAACTGTCAGACAAGTTCCTTGTGCTTGTACAAAAGAAAAAAGACAAGTTCCTTGTGGTGGGTCACAACCGAAATAATTCGAAGATAGAAGCAAATGAGTGGAACATACAATCGTCATGTTATTGGCGCAGCATGACAATGGTCAGGGTCAAGGCAATGTCTGTACCATTTGTATCAGAAATGGTGAATTGTTTTGGAAGATGATACCATTTTTTATGGTCCTATCAATAGTTGCTACTATTATTGATGTGATTTTTCTACATGAAAGAGAATGAGGTTGTGGGAATTTCCTTAGAATCTAAAGAGATACGCAATGGAGATTGGAGATGATCTATCTTTTGAATCTTCATTGGCTGCTGTTGTTGCAGGGGAAGCAACCACATCAGCTGTGAACACTGGACAGAAATATGCGAGTTATTTCTGTTCGTTATTTTCTGCGCCTGCGCCGTTGCCCTTTGCATTTGCTCAGGATGTTGTTGCTGTGCTGCTGCTCTCCATTCTTCTGCTTTTCTATGAACATCTGCCATTCTCTTCATTAATTTCTCTTCTAACTTCGATCTCATCTTTTGTATTTTCACCTGAAAAGTTCCGTTCACGAACATAATAAACCAAATACAATGTCAATCCACTAAGAGATTATTGTCACAAAATAGAATAAATCAAAGTAAAAGGCTTGCATGACCCTGAAACTAATCTAGTTCACATAGCACATTCACCTGATGAATATGCATAAAATGCACTGATAAGCTTTATTCATATTTAATTTCATAAAGGTATAGTATCTCAAGCTTTGTTGAATTAAAGATTGAAAAAGTACCTCAAGCTTTCTTGATTGAGCTTCTGCTTTCGTACTTTGAAGGTTCACCAAGCTTGGATTTTTGCTTCGTATCTTTGATGCCTGTGGCTGTGAGCCAATTAATATCATTGCTGATATGCTACATAACACTAACAATGATAACAATCATTTTACCTCATTACCTCAGGCAGCATTTTGTCCTTTCCTCTTCATCCCGTGCAGCGGCTCTCGAATCTTAAACCCTTTCCGGCATGCACTGCCTGTTTCGAAATGCCCAAGGCTCTTTGATACTTCTTCCTCGTCCTCTTTCCTTGAGCTCCAATTGGACGTGATAGATTCATATTTTGTCCCGACTTGTAACTTAGCTAGATGACAATCTTGCAGCTTGGACATGTCAATTGTGCTATTAGAACTATTGGAATTGGCAGATGCCAGTGGACCTGACCTATTAGCGGGTATGTTATGCCGTGCAGGTGATGAGCTCTTGAATGGTGTGTGGCATCTAGAAGTTGTGGAACTTCCTAGGGGATTCATCCTTGTCACAACATCTTTATGATTAACCTCATGGACTGCTTCAGTGTCTGCATCTTTCATGGTTTCACAGACTAATTTTCTGAAAAGAAACCCTTATCTTGAAGGCTCCGAGTATCTGAAATTTGGTAAAATCCGTTCTACCACATCCGTGAACTTATCTACATTAATTAATGAAATAAAATAAAATCAAGTGTTGCTTATATGAATAAAAAAGTGATAATACTAAACATAAGCTTTAAAAAAAACAATTTCACTTAGCATTGGGTAGATTGCTGTAATCACAGAGGAGAATTTTATTGACGAGGAAAAATCGCCTTTCTGGTTTTTCAGCTCGTAACCAAAACAGTAAACATTGAAGAGCCCTTTTCTTCATTATTTATGGAGAGGAAAAAAGAGACAGAAAAAGAAGTCCAAATTGTCAATTCTAGTCAAAACAATGAAAAACCATCCTGGATTTTTGTTCTTATCTGAAAAGGAAAGTAATCAAACAGTGTTTAAAGTGCTATTGAGTTTTTGTAAGGCAAAAAGGAAAAAGAAACTGAAATGTAGTTAGATACGACCTTTTAGAAGGACATCTGTAGAGCCCGGGATTCCACTAAAACCTGTGGTTGGATCATAGTGTTCCGAAGAAACTGACCCTTTAAAGCCTGTGACAACCTTTGTAACTTTTTTCCCAGTGACCCTTGATTTCTCAGAAAAATCTCAATTTGTTGCTTAAAGCTATCACATTGTTTGGTCATCTTTGATGACTCAGGTGGTGGCTTAACGGTATGAGAGGGAGACTTATGGCAACAGATGCTGATTAACCATTTCTCTGCATCATCCCACTTTGAAGGAAAGCTCTTCCTAGCAAGATTGCCACCACCGAAGCTGAAAACTGGTCTATCTGGTGTAGAATGAGCTTCAAAAATTCTCCTTAGTGCAGTGACCGATGAGTTCACTCCTCTTCCCTGAATTAAAACATCCAAAAACCCTCCTCTGTCATCGGTGCTATTGTTTGACGCTGCCATTGGAAATGCCTTGACAAACTCAGATGTCTCCTTGAGATTAAGCTTGCAAAGTGGGTCAGGGAAAGTGTCAGCAAATGGGTTGCCCTTGCTTTGTCCATAAATGCTTGCATTATTCTCCAGTGGTGGTCCCTGAATTACATGAAAACAAATGCTATGACATAAATACAAAAAAATAAAATAAAATAGAAAGACAAGAATAAGACAAATGTGGGATCTTTAAGCACATTACCCCATTAGAAGAAAACAAAGGTGGAGCTTGAAACTATTTGGGACTTGCAAGATCCATGATTTTGTTTAAGATAACTGATTTTGTGCTTAGCTGGAAGAATTTTCTTGGATGTGCAGCAGCAGTTTTTCTTTTTGGTACCTTGGTCAAGTGGGTTTTGCTCAGATGCTTCAGTTTTGATATACTAAAAACAACTGTGTCGTGAGAAAGCTAGAACTAGCGATTTATGTCAGTATCGTTAAAATATTATATTTATATCAAATTTTATCGTGAAAATCGTATATTATAATTTATAATGATATAAAAATATAAAATATATTTTTTTAATTTTATTAAATTTATTTATAATTTTTTTAAAAATTTAAATTATATTACTTTTATATTTTTATTTATATTATTTTTATATTATATTTTCGTATTATATTTTAAATTATCAAATAAATATTTTAAATTATCAAATAAAAAGCGGTTAGGAAGAGAGTTGAACAGAGTTGGCTAACACAAGGAAAAAGCTTTGACTAATAGAAACCATGGACCATTATAATGTTCCTGAGACTCACATGGGATAAGCACTTAAAAAAGCTTTGATCTCTGTCGGAATGCCTCTCCCCGTCAAAATGAAACAACAGTGACACGTTGTCCTAATCTCACAGAATTAGGTAGATAAGCTATGAGACTGAATAGTACATCAAAGGAAGAGGGACTTTGGGAGGTGAACACCATAATTTAACTCTTACAAAGGACAAATGGGGGGGGGGGGGGGGAAGAAAAAATGAAGAATTCTTTTACTCGTGTCATTGATAGACGGGTGGAGTTATTCGATTAAATTTAAAAATTTATTCGAGTTTTAAGGTGATTTAAATAAAAAATTAAAATTTATTTAATAAATTTAAACACAATTTTCAGATTGATTTAAATTTTATATCGAATCTTAAATAAATATTTAAAATTCAAACTATATCCGATTTATGAAAACCTGTAGTCATCTACGGTCCTGCCTTTTTCGAAAGCTTCGTACTAGATTTTATCCCTACGTTAGAGTGAGCATTTCATGGTTCATAGGCTCATAAACTATAGCCATGGCAAGAAAGCACTAGTTAAAACATTTGCCTCTCTATGTCCTTCCCTTCCATGTTACTAAAACCTTTTCTTTTCACCGAAGCACTTTCCATTGCTCTCTTTAGTTTTAGGAGAATTTCTTTGGAAAGAAAATTGATTTTTTGGGGTTTGGATATTTGGGGGCTGGGACAATTCTCCTACTGGAGAAGAATTAGAATTACAGACAGGATTTCGTTGAATAGGAAGTCTACAGGGATGGCCCAGAAACAAGGTTAGATGTTGGATATAGCCCAGGATCCACCAGGTTAGCTGAATTATGAGTTCTTTAAACAGTTAAACTTTAATCTACAGTAATTAGGCTTCTATGTTTCTGTCCAATATACATGATATGAAATTTCCACATATCACAAAGCCGTGGATGTGATGTGAGGCTACATTCTGAGATGATTTTACTCATTTATATTCAAAACTTAAATGATTATCTCAGGCCAATTCAATTCTGTCAAAGCAAAAGCCAATGCAAAAGCCAGCAATTAATAATGGTTTCCATTCTCCGTTAAAATTGATTGGGTGGTGTCAGAAATGTAGGTTCAATGATTGAATAGAGAGGAAGATAAAAATGGTTGGAACAAGATCAAAGTTCTCAATAATGGGGTGAAAATAAAAGTGCTTTCAGTAAAAAAAAAAAATTGAGCCCAATTATGAAAATTTATTTAAAAAATTCAAAATAAAAAAAATTAAAACACAAATAAACGCGAATTAATAAAAAAATTCAATTTAAATGAATTTAAATTAAAATATTTTAAATTTAAAACAATTAAAAATATGTGATTGATTCTATTCAAACTCATAATAACTTAAATTTAATATTAAAAATTAACATTGACAATTTTTTCAATTATCAAATTTAGCTCTAAAAAATCAACCAGAAATTACAAAAATATCCAAACTCAAAAGGATTTGATTGAATTCGTCCGTTTTGCAGCCACTGATAAAATGTTTGATGAGTATAGTTCTTTTTCTTCTGTCACTAAAAATAGACGTTTTGAAGCTGTTTCTGAACTGTCCAATAATAATTATAAAAAAAAATAATACTGAGATTGAATCCAAGCCAGCCGGCTTTACACACGTAGAAATGTGATTGGTTGATAAAACAGATAAGTATTTCCAATAATCATTTTTTATTGGCCTACGTGTAGCCCAAAGCTGCTAATCCAACAAGCATTGACTCTTGAAAGGTATTAAGCGCCACAAGAATTATAATATCTTATCACTTATCCCCTGTGATTAAACATTTTTGTAATCTAGTGCTTACAGTCATGTAGTTCCAAGGTCCCACGTCTCAGCCGATGACACCAAATTACATTAAAAATCAATAGTGTAATTTAAAATTTTACAATTCTTAATATTAATATTCAGTTGATTTATATTATTATTTTTAAAAAATAATATTTAATGAATTTACTATTTAATATTTATAAATTTTTTAAATTATTTTTTTAGGAGAAAATTTAAGGCCTAAACAAATTCTGCTGGTTGATACATATGCTTTACACTATTGTTATTCTTTTGAAGCAATAAGTTTTGCTTTACTTGGGAGAGATTTTGCTTCATGTTAATCTTTGGATGCTAGCTTTTTGATTTTGATTTATCTGAAAAGTTGATATTGATTGACGGGAAAATTTTAATAAAAACAGACAGAGAGTGCAACAACTGAGAAAAGGTCTAGTTGTTGTAGAATAGATGGAAAGCTCAATTATTTTACAGGCAGGATAAGATGAAAACCTGACGAAAGTTCAGTGGGTATAAAAAATTAAGCTGAGGGAATATTTTTCTTGACTTGAATGAATATTATCTTGTTTCCATGCTTTTAAATCTACAACACATTGTTTCCACTTTTCAAATTTCCTTGACTCACTTCTTTTTTTTTCCTCCAAGTCCCATCCTAGTTTCTAGATTTTTTTTTTTAAATTATAAATATTAAAATTTAAATTTATTAAATATTATTTATTAAAATTAATTACATAAATTGATTGAATTAAATTTCAAATTCAATCTAATTCCTTTGAGATGTTTCTAACAATGACAATTCCTTCCAAGTCACTGGTAACTGTTGTGTAAAAAACTAAAAAATCAGTTCAATTTTGGTTGCAAAATTATGTTCCATATTTTTACCTAAACTTGCAATTTCATGTATATCAGACCTGGAAACAAAGGGAATTAATTCTGTGAAAAATTGTGAGTAGACCCAACAACAAATTTGATGGAAAATAAGATGCAGAAACAACAACTAGCTGACTTAGGCTTCATCAGCAGCAACAGGCTGAAGATAAGCAACATGGGACCCACTTACCTAGAAATACAATGCCTACAAAACCATGACAATACATTAACTTCCCAATAATTAAAAATGTTGTATCATTTAAAAAAAAAAAAAACCTAAACTTTGCAAATGCTTTTATAACCAATGCTTTGTCCTTTCCTATGCATTTCTCCTTTCCTTGGTCTTAACATAAACTCACTGCTCTTCCTTTCCTTCCCCTCCTTCCCTGTAGTATGAGATCAATGTCTGTAACACGCTCCTTTCCTCTTCATGTTCCGGTTACAACATCTAGTCCACTTATAAAACGTGCCAACAAGATTGTGATGCTTAAACACAACCAAGTTCCTGGGAAGAAAGCATCTGCACTTCGGATCAGATCCATCTCCAAGAACAAGGTCAATTTCTTTTTCTTTTCTTGTTGTTATTCAAGAAATACCCTTTGTCTTCCGTGTTTCTTGTTATTGAAGTAAGAAACCTTTGCAACTGAACACTACCAGATATACTAAATTCACCAACAATTTTCTGTCGACAAGAAAGTGAGAAACATCACATGGATTGTCTAACCAACATGAATGGTTGGATGTCTGCTTCATCTTTTTAACAGGTTTTCGAGGATCAGTCAGTGGGTGTAATCTGCTATAGAGATGAGAATGGAGAAATAGTTTGTGAAGGGTATGATGAGGGCCCTCGTTTTCGTCAACAGATTCCTGGAACATTTTATAATCTGAGGTAAGAACCCTGTCTCAGATTCCATGTTATGCCGTATTCAAATTACTGTGGCCTGTCTAAAATGTAGTTTTTGCCAATGTTGAACTGACTCTAGAGATGCAGAGATCTTTGATCTTCTACAAAATAGATGGCTTCAAATTGTTAATGGTGGCGGATTCAGCAATGCTAATAAAGGTGCTTTTATTGTGCAAGATGACTTCAATTGGAATGATTTTAACAAATTCCACTAATAGAAAGCCTGGCTATTGCCTGATTCCACAGATTTCATGAAATAATTGTTTCTGCAGCATGTACAAGAAGACACTCGAATTATTAAGATTGTATATAGATAGCAGAGAAGCTCTCTCTTGTTATTACTTTGTTTTTGCATTATGGAGGATCAAAGCTCACAGCCCCTTCAGGTTTCTTGATATTTTTCATGAAATACCTCTTCTGGTTACAGGGTAACAGCAGTTTGAATGCATTATTCTTGCATCCTAAAAGTTGCTGTCTGGACTCTGGACAGCCATTTGTGTGATAAAAGGTCAAATAAATCAAAGCTTGGAACTTTATTATAAATGATATTATTGAATAATTTGATTTCTCAGATTAGCAAAAATTTCAAGTTTATCTCTCCATGTCTAATAAAATAAACTCATTCCTATTATCAGATAAGAAAACATATTCAGCAGATGTTTAGTGCTGGAAACACTTCATAGCCATTCAATTCTGAATCAGCCAGACCAGTTTGTACAAGTAAATGACCCAATAAACGGAATCACAATTCCTTACCACCCATCAGCTTTGACTATTGTAAATGGAAACCTGAACAATTAATGAATAAAATGCAACATGCAATGAAGACTTTGGGAATTCACAAAAGAGTCTAATTCACTGTGGTACATGAAAAAAAAGTTCACATAAAAACCATTTGCATGATGGAATGCTAAATACAAGAATAAATATTTTGTACAAAAATTTCTAACAGAGGTCGTCAAATATTGGACCTCTGAAAGAAATTCCCATGGCTTTAAACAGCCATGTTTTGCGTCTCCTAACAAATAATTATGAAATTCTCTTTTGTTGTGTAAGAAAAATTGCCCTAAAAAGGAACTGGAAAATGGAAATCAATCATATGAACAAGGAAAAACGGAATGGGAGAGTTAGCTCCCAAATTGCATATTCGAATATACACTCAGACTCAGAATCACTTAACTGAGTTCCCAGCTTGTCCATTCTCTTCACCTATATCTGACTGAGATTTGCTTGGAATGGTAGTTGGAGACCATTGATCTGGGATCATTAGAAAATAAGTTGTCATTGCTTTCCTGAACCGAACCTTGTATTGTTTTGGTGAAATTACAGTTGGTGATGTGTTCTTTGGACCACCAAGGATGCCTGAAGCCTTCACCCAAGTTTCAAGATGCTTGTCCCAGGTATACCGCCTCAAGAAATCAATGATTCCAAGAACTAACTCACGCTTCTCTTCATCCACTCCAACCAGTAATGAGTAATCCATCACATCACTTGACTGCAAGATGGAAAAGATAAAGAAATGAGTAAAACCTGATGACATGCATTTTAGTTGATCTAAACTAGAAATGCGTGCTATAGGAACAGATCTCCAGGCATGTAAACTACACCCCCACCCTTCAGGGTCCTAAGCACGCGAGCAAAGATCTAAAACTTACTGCAAGAAAAGCAGTGTCATTCCAGACAGCTCTTTCCAACAACCGCTTTGCTTTATTACCAACAAAAATAGGGGAAGTCGGCATTGATTCAATCAGGTTCTGATCTAGCAGAACCTTGTTGATTCCACTAGAATCAGGATTATAGCGAGATCTAGAAGATCCTTTGAGATCATATAGCCTTGTGACACTTCTTCTAAACAGAAGATTCTCCATAACCAAAACATCCATCTTTGATTCTTTCCCACCTTTAAGATGCTTTGCAGTGACCTTCAAGAAAAAATAAACAATAAGAAGTAAATAATGATTCCAGAAAATACGTGCAATTTGCCACCTATAAAAAGTTAACCACACTCTTAACACCATTGCGTTCCTAAAAGCATGAAAAAGCAAAGGTCTTCTGTCCTTCTTTGTAAGTCCTCTTGATCAATTTCATCCAAAAGTATCAGCAACTAGCATCAAACATCCAGGACAATTTAAATCTTGAAAAATAGATTGTGACCCTTAGAAGTAGCTCCGAGTTTCAAGTACTCCTTCTCAAGCTTTTTCCTTCCTCAAATAGAAAAATACTTCTTAGGTTATATAAATGTCATACACTATGTAAGTATAAAGAGTTAACGCCCATCAGTCATGCCAGAAGGCATATGCAGATATTGTACAGGAGAAGTAGCAATGCTCTCACCTGACTGCCTACGCCACCAGCTAACTTCCAGGTGGATTAAAAACACCTGCTGACTTCTAGGTGGTAATTGTAGCAAAACCCATTTAAGTCGTAAATTGCAAAACTGCATAATTTTGCATATCTTAACTATTTTTTCTCCCATAAAGGTTAAATTTTATAAACAGGCAAGGTTTAATATGTAAGCTTAAAGTTTATTTATGCAAAAACAACCTTATTTCTCAGCACATATTAAACAAATCAGCAGTCTATTAGTATGAAGGCAAATATGAGCAAGTTCCGGATCTGGCTTTCGGTTACTTGGGCATTAATAAGCTATTACGGGAGCCAACATTAAAGAAAATGTCAGGATTTTTTCAGCTTCTTTAAATGATGACCAATAGATTAATGATTATGATATGTAGCATAAAGCATCTGAAGCCCTAGGAACAAGCACCTGATAAATACCAAGAATCTTCGCCAGGCATGTTGGACTTCCAGAACTAATGGATTCAGACAAGTACTTAAAATATCCAGGTGCGAATTTTATAAATGATTCCAACTCTGTCTTTGTGACTTGTTTAATGATGAACCGATCGTCCAAGGTCTTGGCAAAGAAAACATTGCTCTTGCCACCCTGAGCTCCCCACTTCTTACAACGACTCAGAGACCTTATAAAATCTAGTTCTGATGGGCAACATATTCTCCTTAATGCTTCAAACCGCTTCGCATAATAGCAAGTCACGGTATATTTCACTTTATCAAATGAGCCATCATCTCCGAAAGACACCCTGACATGCAAATCCTTCATACAGGAGAGTGGGTCTATAATCAGGAAGCTGCGAGATCCAGTAACGTCATCTGTTGAACCAAAACTTCTATGAGGATCAAAGGTCATTTCATCAACAGAATGGAACAACTGAAAATTCACTGTATCAAATACTGAGGCTGTTAAATCCCCATTGTCTTTAGGTCTATCCCCATCATCACTTAGCTGGAAATGATATTCAGGTGATGCTAGAGCATATGATATAATACTTGCGGGCTCATCATCATAAACTGGAATAACAGTGTCATTAAAACCCAATGGTAAAAGCAGTCTAGCCCCACCTTGCAGTTCCAACTCTCTAAACGATGAAACATAGACCGGATCATACTCACTGAATGTATCAAGCTTTGAAGCACTTCCTAAAAAGTTTTTGTTCAATGCACGGTAGAAACTTAAGAAAGGCATTCTTAACCAACTTACAGAGTCTTCCATATTTTCAGAACCTCTAGTGGACAATTCACGTGACAGAGAACTAAGAGCCTTTGGCCCAATCTTTTCTTCATAACGGTATTCCAAATCTAATCCCTCTGTTACTGCACCTATAGCAGCATTATCTGCAGCAGCAGAATCAGAAAAAGAACATGAATTTTTCTTAGGTATTACAGTTGCTCGCTGAATTTCCCCGGTCCAAGCAGCATCAAGGGTATCTGATAAATTTTCTATGACAGGAAGAAACTGGCCTTCAGACAGGACCCGGCGAACATTTTCCCTAGGTTTCTCACAGTCCAATCCATCACACATGCTCTGGCTAGCAGAAAGATTACCATAGTCTTTGATTCCAAGATTTGAATTTTCACTTATGTCTGGTTCTTGATGGATCAAATCTGACTGATTGGTGTTGCCATTTAATTCTTTTTGGTCAGATCCCCTATCAAGCTTTGCATCCACAAGAGCTGAGTCACAGAATTCAGAGCCTTTTCCTAGTTCCAACATATCCATGTCTTTGAGCTTCTCACCAACACCTTCAGTGAGGGATTTCTCCTTATGTTCTGAAATTGAATTGCTGAAACCATCCTGTAGGCTGTAATTTTCTAAATTGGTTGCAAAAACCAGGCGGTGGTCCCACATATAAGATTGGAAAAGTAATTGACGCCGCAACCGATTAATTTCAAGAATGTCAATAACAGGTTGCCCTTTTCTCACTTCCCTTTTCAAAACCTTTTGCAACGATTCCTAAACCAAGTCCAAGAAAAATAAGAAACCAGACAATAAAAACAGCAATGAAAATTTGACATTTGTTTTTCAGTCAATAGACCTTCTTCAACTCAAAGCATTCCTCCAAAAAGCAAGGCTTAATGGATAAATTCAAAGGGTTATTATGGTGGACCTCCACACACATGAATTTTTCATAAAACATTTGCTGAATATCTAAACATTGTGTATTGATAAGTTCCCAAAATACAGAGATACCAAGATAGCATTTTTCTAACAGTAAGTATTCCTCCAAAAAGCAACGCTTAATGGATAAATTCAAAGGGTTATTATGATGGACCTCCACACACATGAATTTTTCATAAAACATTTGCTGAATATCTAAACATTGTGTATTGATAAGTTCCCAAAATACAGAGATACCAAGATAGCATTTTTCTAACAGTTATTTTAGTTCTTGAATCATCAGCAGTCGTGCATATTTATTTTACACGGTCAACATAATCCACTGGCAATGCAATCTGACATAGACATAAAATCTGTCTTGCTAAAGCAAAAAAGTACAACACATAAATGAAGTCTTACCTTAAACTCCAGTTTCTCCTTTTGTAATATCCTTTCTAGTTCAGCAATTTGATGTCTCAATTCAGATGCTTTCATGATACTGTTAGGTGCCCCTGTGCCAATTTTTTTTTTGGTAATTTGACTTAGGGAATTGAGTACTTCAGAAAACAGAAGCTCTGCCCGGTCAACCACCTGTTTATAATAATAAGATAAAAATAGATTACCCAAATGAAGAGAGATCTAAATCGGCTTCTTCAAAAAATAAAAAGTATTATCCTTGCACCTTATCTGTTTCTTTTCGTATCCACTCCTGATTCTCATAGTCAAAATCAACTTTTGGGGGTGGAAGGTACACAGAATGAACATCAATTGATGCATAACGAAAGCAAGCAACCATTCTCCCAAATCTACAGATATTTAAACAGTGAGTAGAAAAAGAAAGAGATGATGAATGGAGTTTTTTGCCACTAATAATTCGTGCTATTTTATCAGCCAGGTCATGATCTACATCATTCAATATAATATGTCAAATTTATAATCAATTCACTAGAACTTCACGTAGTCTCTGAGACCACTCAAAGAAATGCTATGATTGATATCATCTGACCAAGCAGTCTGCAAGGCCAAAAAGGTTGATTTCAACTCAAAAAGTATAAAATAATGATTAATGACACAATGTGGTGAGTTAAAATTATGGGTCAAGAGCCTGCACAAAAGCTGTGTTTTAGCACATTCTTTGAGAGCAACTATTTGTACTCATATATGACATTTGGCTGATAAATATGAAAACAATAGGGAAAGGAAATTACCCATAGAAACGAAGACAATCTCTATGTAAAGAATGGCCACAGCTTGCAAGCCTGCTTGCAGCTGCATGGTTTGAAAAACTAAGCTCCAAAAACTTCCCAAAAGATAAACACCAAACAGCATCAGACATCACTATTCGCTGCGTGGCCGGAGGAAAACCATTGGTTCTAGGACATTGCAGGCATCTGTGCCACATCCAGATCTTGCCCTCTTTTTCACCGGGTAGGAAAATTTCAGGGAGTTTCTTAACAGATATGGTGAGGGTTCCTTGTCGATGAGTATAACAGTGAACGTGTGCTTCCGAAGGCATGTCACAAGAATGGCATCGGTGACTCTGAAAAATTATTAGTCTCCGTAGTTTCAATTAAATTGCTGGGGTCTGTATGATGAAATATATAAATGTGAGGTAGAGAAAGTTTACCTGATCGAATAAATGATCCCGTAAAAATCTACCCAAAGGTTTATCAAAACTGCCATAGTACTTGATTCGAAAGAGATGGGATCTTTCGCAGACAGTCCCTTTCCACACACACCGTGATGATAAAGAAACCAAAATGCTCTGATTGTCAGAGGGTGATGGAGGAAATTCTTCTTTTAATGGTTTTGGCTCCTCAGAAAGGTTATTATGGTTTTTACCATCTTGTTGCACAGATGATGCCTCTGAAACACGTGGCTGAATTTCAACTGCTGCGCTAAGATTCTCTTGGTCAATGTGTGCCATAGAAAATTGTTGCAAAGACGCTAATGGCCCAACACTACTAAAAGTGAGATGATTACTCATGAAAGCTGACTCACTTTTGTCGACAAATACTTCCATTATTGAGGATTCTTTGGGACCCATTTCATTTTTCTTGGAAAATGCATCAGAAATAACTTTCTCAGTAGTAGATGGTAAAAGGGCAGTTGACTCTATAGAAGTTGATCGTGCAGACAACAAGCTTGAACCATTAGTTAAACAAGATGGTGGAGCTTCTTCTGTCTTCTGAAAATTACAGTTGATGAGTGAGGATGACGGATTTAAAGTGGGAGTACTGTTAGCTCTTTGGAGTTCACTACTACGTTGAGGTTCCTGAGACATTTTATTGGCGGGAATAGTAAAACCAGTAACTGTTGATGTGGAACTCACAATGATTGATGGTTTATCCTGAACTGCCACGGTAAGAGGAGAGTTCAAAGGGAATTCTGCCAGAGGGGCTCCTTCATCAGCAAGAAATGACGTCTCCCGAGCCAAGTGATAAGCTGCAAAAATTCCATATTGGACCACATGCTTGACCTTCTTCAGTTCATCTCCATTTGCGCCCCTAAGTAATATCTGAAGCAAAATATTTATATATTCAGTTAGACTTATAAAATGATCCATCATAGCGATAAATTTCATATAGACCCACACCGTTGGGAACACAAATATTATCTCCACAAAAAAGTCTGAAAATTTTAATTTCATCTCCTGATATTTTCCATTTCCATTTCCTTTTGTTTTTGGTTAGTTTGATGACTTACAGTAAAACCCAATGGCTTTGGGCAGCCTTCAAAATACATCAAAGTCTTGACCAATTTCTTGCCTCCTCGTCCAGCAGAGCCAAGATCTTCCTCAAACCTCTCAACATGGAACTTTTCACAGTAACCCAGCTTCTGAGAAGAAAGATGATCAATTGAAGGGATTATTTGAGCACCTGTGCAACGTGCAACACGTTCTAACAATGGCCTCTTGATATTGAGAACAAGTGATATGTCTTTTTCAAGAAGATACTCCTGGACAAATCGAGAAACTGATTTCTCTACCAGAAGGATATTGGGTTGATGCGCATGTATCTTTGCTACTGCCATCTTCAAATGGTCCATTTCCTGGTTAAAGATGTCAAACCAAATAACATAAAGACAAAAAAAAAAAAAGTAGCTCGAGAAAATAAAAATCAATAATCCTAAACAGAAAGAAACGTATAAACATGAAAATAGGTTATACCTGCTGCAACAAAGTATCAAAACTAGACAATAGGTTAGAGACCCGCTGGTACTCAAGAGATCCACCAAGGATCAACAACTTAGGTTTCTCAAATTTCGAAGTCATTCGTCGATGAGCAACATTTTTCTTGCAAACAACTCCTTTGACAACCATACTATAAGAACCACGGCAAAATCAGAAATAGAAAAAGGAAAACGTTGACAACCAGTGCAGCAGTATAGTTGAATCGGGATGTTATTATCATGCAGCAAATGAAAGTGATGAAAGTGGTGCAACTGATAGTCTAATGTCAACAATGCACTATTATGAAAACTTGCAGTTTAGTCATAGCTTGCGGTAGAAGAAAGAATGGAAGGGAGGTAGCAGATCGTGCCACATTTAGGCAGGGGCAAACATTGAGGTTCCTAAAATTAAAGCAGAGGTGTCTCCACCTAATTGGCAAGTCACTCCTGACATAATCTTCTAATTCTTTTGTTTTTCTAATTTTTTTATGAGTAATTGATGACTATCTCAAGTTGCTGCGCTATATGTGAATGTGGACAAATGGAGAAGGAACCATTCAAGTAAATAAATTTTTTTTACTTTTTGCTCATGTTTTAACAGTATCTATGGCTATTAGTCACGTAAGATTGTTGATTGATCCATCTCTTATTTATTATCATAGATGAGGAGAAATGAAGAGTTGAATTGATGTTGTTAAGTAGCATATCAAGAAAATCCTAGCACAAACTTCTTTCATTTATACATGAGTTATTAAAATAGGAACCTGCTATTCAGCAGCAAGACTTAAGGCCTCAGTCTTCACTGCATTCATATGCTGAAACCTTAAAGAGAAAATCAAAGGTTGATGTAGACAAAAGAGATTCTAAATTCATTAGAACAAAATGGCATAATGGGTCATATAGAAACATTTATATCTTGTGTGGCATTTACCTCTCACAGCGATGTCCAGAAGCTATGCATTTCACTTTAACATATCCACCAGGGTCCATTCCTCCTCCTTTCCTTGTGTATGGCTTCAAAAGTGTAGCAGCCTCCAATGAAAGAGCAATGATGATCTCCAACCAGCTCTCTTTATCATTTTCATCATCCACAGGGATGTTCTCAACCTGTAAAAGCTGAGCTATCAAAGCCCTAAAATGTCCATCAACTATATTCTTCACGGCTGTCTTGTGCTCTTCACTTGATCTATCCCTAATTAGAGACTCCCCACTTCCAAAGCTGCTTGAGTTCTGCAGATATCCCCACTCTCCTTTAGCATCCCCATAATCATTATCATCATCGTCGTCATCATCATCATCATCATCATCATCATTATCATCAAACAGAGTAGCTTCCTTCTCATTGTCTTCATCTTCAGGTTCAGGAGGGAGCCAGAGAAGTCCATTATTTTCAAAATCTACAGGCTCAGCAGCATATAAAGACGCTGATGTTTCATACTCATCACGAACTTGACGTTCATCTTTCTTCACAAGCTGTGATATTCCTTCTGAACCTGGTGAAGGAAAACTGTGGTTCATTGGAGAACAGCTTAAACTTTTTGAGTCAATATTTTCTCTATCAGGATGAAATTCATGTGACCCGTAGTTGCTCATCTCATCAAAGTCAACAGGGCTATAGTAGCCATTATCTTGAGAGAAATGCTTTGTGTCAGAATCAGACAGATATAAGCTGTACTCATCCTCGTCATCATCACTCCTGATGCCAAAAGAAAAGCAAGCAACAGGTAAGTAATTGGAATAGCACATTAAGACCTTTTTTCCCCAACTCTCCAATTGCTTTTAAAGGCTACTTATTTTTCCTTTCACTTGTTCTATTTCTGTTTTAAAGAGACCTATTTGATACATAACACTGATCAAAAATGAAAAAAAAAATATAACGCTGGTAGTGCTGCACAAACACATGCAAACTCAGGTGTCCAACTCGAAACAGCCTAAGACATATAAAGATCTAAGTTATGCTTGATTGATAGGCATAACCTGAAAATTTTAAGAAAATGCAATTAAGAGTGCAAAGATCTTCTGACCTGTTCAATGAAAACTCATATTGGTTTGAATATGAATCTTCTACATCCATTGTAAGATCATTGCTCCTCTTTGGTGCTCTCTTCCCAGACCTATCCACACTTTTATTCATTGAAGATGGTTGATGAGGGCTGAGAATAGACCTCGGTTGAACTTGTTGATATGGTCTGGCTAGATATGGCACCGACCCAAGAGTAAAACTACTACTATTAGCAGCCCAACTAGATTTAGTGCTGATAAAACTAGTGGCTGATGGTGAAGTACTAAGATCCTGATTGGGCACTTGCACTCCATTAATAGTAGTTATGCCCTGCTCCCATTGCTTGAAACAGTAATTACATACCCGAATCTTCTTCCGCTCTTCTTGGGGAATCCTTGAGTAATTAGATGGTGCAGGAACGGAGTTTTCTGTACACTTGGCACAGAAAACTCGGCCACAGAGTCGACAATGATGTCTACGGTTAAATAATGTGAACTGCGAATCACAATCATAGCATACCCTGCAGATATTATCAGGCATCCAAAAATCCCTCGACACATTAGCAGGCTCTGATCGCCAAGGAAGCCATGACTTTAGTAAAGTAACTAGCTCAGAAAATGTCTTGTTAGGGGCATCCATCTGCAAATGATCCTACTGCCCCCACTCATTATGCTATGTTCATTTGACACTCGTAACAAACCATAAACTAGATAGCATGCAATTCACCCCATATGAAGACACAATCCAACCAAAAGAACTTCGAAAATTCCAAGAATCAAGAACCGACTATTATGTCCACCAATCCACATATCAAAGTAGGCTTTTACTTCTCCATCTCAATTCAAGAATGACCATATAGCACAATAGAAACTCCAAAAAACCGCAGCCAACTTCATCAAACCCTGATCCAAATTAATGCCTGGCAACCCAATCTACTCTAAAATTCAACTAAAATGAATTCAAAATTTTGACAAACGCACCTGAAATTTGTTGAACCAAAAAATAGTTGAAAAATATCACAAATTTGCAACAAAGCAAACTGGGTAAAAGGCCGATCCCTCGGTGACTAAATATATAAGATCAAAACACGCCCTTTCTCATGAACCAACTCATACCTATCTGTCAGAAATCAACCCCACGCGTAAATTGAAAATTCCATCATTCAGAAAAGAAAAATTTTAACACCAATAGAAATATCCTACAACCAACAACAGATAGATAAATCAATCTTTCCTTTCTCCACAGATAAAAACAAACAAATTTATACAACATTCACGTTTATATGTAAAACCGTTTTACCTGAAATCACCAATCAATCAATCAATGATCAATCTCTTCGAGAATGAAGCACCCAGCCAATAGGTTCTATCCACGTAGGCAAACAGACCGTTATAAAGAAAAAAAGGGTAGGTAAAAGCCAAATAAAAGAAAAAGCCCCCATAACCCAGGATGCAATACCTTCTCAAGAAACCAATAAAACGATAAAATTGTTGATCTTGATCATGAAAATCTCGTTCTCAATATCAAATAAAGGAATCCAATTATTCTATTTGACAAATTTTTGTATCAAAAGAACCCCTGAAAAATCCTATGCATTGTATTTGAATCTATGCAAAATAAAATAATCTAGTATATTATATCTAATTCCAATATCAAAATCTACAAAATTGAGTCAAAATTTTCTTTTTTTTTTTTCCTATAAAAACCTTTTTTTTTTTTTTTTTTGTTTTTCATGTTTCTGAATTTGTTGGCAATGCTGATTCAGATTATTTTGTCCCTTAATCCTCGGGCAAAGAAAGCGACTCTCCTTTAACGTGGGGATATGATATGACTGTAGACTCTGATGTATGTAAACAACATTCAATTTTGAGCAGTCAAAATGTTTTTGGTTGTGGAAGGACAAAAATGACCTTGAAAGAGTTTGTAAGAACGGACAGAGATTTGTACTTGTGTTGAAAGTTTTCGCTTATGTTTATTTAAAGACAACCGTGCAACAGAACAGAAGACGAGACTTTGAAGGGTCAATCATTTGCGGTTTTTCCGACACTGACGCACTTCAACGCTCAAGTTGGGTTGGTTTTTTGGGAGAGCAAATATTTTTGTAATTTTTTTTTTCATTAAAGAAAACAAAGAGTTTTACTTGTGAACAAAGCATTCAAATTTCATAGTCCATTGAATACAAACATATTTCTTTGGTTGTGAATAAAACAAAGTCATAAAACTTTCAGAATTTTGTATACAAAAGTCTTTTTCTTTCCTATTTTAGTGGAAAATTAGGGAGCCCTAATTAAATATTATGAAAATTAATTAGAAACTAGATATTATTGGACCACCTTAATAATACCAGAAAATCATCCTTTTTTTGTGGATTCATATCTTAGATTTTAGAGTTAAATATAAAAAAATCCATAAATTATAATTAAATAATTGTTTAAATTTACTTACTGTTTTATTACAATGAATAGAACTTTTAAATATTTATTTTCATTTAATTAAACTCTTAAAAATTGATAAACTCTAATTGAATGAAAATTACTAATGAAAATTAACAAATAAAAATTTAATTAAGTAAAAATAAATATTTCAAAATTTAATTTATTACAATAAAATAAAAAGAATTTATATATTTATTTAATTTTAATTTAGGGTTTTTTAATACTTAAGCCCTGATTTTATATATAGAAACTCGGGCTAACATTTAAGATATATCATAGAATTGGAAACAAATGATCAGATTACCTTCCTAGAAAAAGCCTTGGAAATTTCCTCAATCATAGTAATTAGACTTAACTATTTCAAACTCAACATGATGATACGACACAAAAATGACACAAAAAAATGATATATGTATTTTAAAAAAATATGTTTCGTATTTTTATTCATGTCAATATGAATTTCGACATGACACAATTTGTGTTGAGTATGTTTTGATTTGTTTAAATACGTAACACGATAAGAATAATACTTTTAATTTAATCTTGTCATATGAGTATACATTTAATATATTTAATACATTTAACATATTTTTTATATTTATTTTAATTTAATATAAACATATAAAGATTATTTTAATTCTTAATCTTTTAATTATGACATTTAATTAATTATATAATTTCATATAAAAATTATTTTAAACATTTAATTATGATATTCATTTATAATTATTAGAAAATTATTTTTTATATTAATAATATAAATACAATATAAATATTAATATTAATCCTATAAATTATTATTTTATTTTTTAATCTTCAATAGTTTATCATTTTAAATTTGATACTAAAAATTAATATAGTTATGTAATATAAATTAAAATTTATATATATTAAATACATATTAAATGAGTATTAAATTTTTTTATTTTTTTAATATATAAATACTTTTTTATATTATTAATATGTTAAATTTATTAAGTTGTAAATGATAGATAGTTTATAATTATTTATTATTTTAATCATGTTTTTATATATATTTATATTATTTGTGTTAATTCGTATATATTTATATTAGTCGTGTCTATTTATTTATATTCATTTTATTCATATTTATTCGTATCGTATTTAAATAAATTAATTATGTCATATCACATGTAATACGTATATTAAACATATTATATTTATATTTAAAATTTAAACACGTTTTATAATTTATATTACATTCATATTTAATAATTCATATTATTATATATATCAAACATAGCATAAAAACACGAATTACTAAAGTCTAGTAGTAACTTCAATCCTTCGATATGTTTTTCCAACCATAAGCGAGGGTTAAGATTGGGAGAGCCAACTGGCACAAATTATTAGTAAGTAATTTGTTTGGTACTTCGGTCCACCAACCATGAACCAACTTCCCTTCTCTGAGAAGCCCATGTTTTTGACAAGGCAAAGGCCTGGGACTGCTGGGACTGGACCTTATTTTTCAAGAAACTAGCAATTGCAAAGCCTCTGCTTCAGTGGTTCAGCATATATTTATAGCGACGCTTGAACGTAATTTTGTTTAAAAATTTCTACTCACTGCTTATTTTTTAGCATTAAATGTATAGCAGACAGCTTAATATTTCAAGTGACAATTTTGCATTCAATGGCTTTGAAATTCATTGCTGGTCATACATCAGTGGAGTCGATTTATGTTTTGTCTCCATGAGCACACTCTCGAGAGAGCTTGAAATTGGAAACGTGAAAGCTTGGTGATCACTCAACCCAGAGAAATGTCCTGACAGATTCTTAAAATCTGAATTTGTTATGAAAATTGTCTCACCTATCTATTGTTGTAGATTCCTTTGGGTACCTATATATAGCATGGAATCCGGTGGTTTGGTTTTGTGTGTGTGAAATGTTAATAAAAACCTAAAAAAAAAAAAAAAGCCAGAAATGAAAGGAAATATAACTAGACCTGTCAAAGTTTTTGGCTCCATTTAGACCAGACTTTGAATAGAGATTTTTGAGTTTGAGCTTAGTTCGATCTGATTATGGATATTAAATTGAGTTTATATTTGATATATTATTAATATATAAATTTTATATATTATCAATAAATCCAATGATATTTTATTAATGAGCAAATGTTAATTTTAAAATAAATATACAAAAATTAATATTTTTAAAAAATTTATTCATTAATGATTAATGAGATAGTATTATTTATTTTAATATATATATATATATAATATTTTAATATATATTTGAAAATTTTCAGTCTTTGAAGTCCTACCAATTGGGTCTTGAGTAGGATCTTTAAAAGACTGATCGGTCTTGATGGCTCGACTACACCTCTGAATTTAACTGCATTATGCGAATTTACCATAGATTATCAAGATTTCTAAACGTAATGGGACTCATTGCATCGCAAAACTAGCATCGGCAACTGGAACTCATGTAAATTTATTATGAGTCAATAGTAACAGAAATTATCAGCAAGAGCTCCAATACTAAACATTATCAGCCAAAGCTATGACTATGGCTTATAACTTAAAAGTCTTAGCAGGCTAATTATTCTTTTCAAGTAAAGTTTCACCAGTTCTGTTCTTTGGAAGAACTTTCTTCCTTAGCTCTGCAACATCAATGTCGTCAAAATGATTCTCTGGAATCCAGTTGCCGGTCTTCGGATCTTTCATCCAAAACGTTTCCTTCTCTGCCGAAATTTCATCCCTCAAATCTGTTTCTTTCTTCATAACTGATGCCACTGGTTGCACTTTCATGCTCTCCGCTGCAGCTGCATAAGATCGTCTACAGCAACAACAACCAGAAACATAAAACAAAAACGGCTGATCTCACGATCATGCATCATGTCAAAAACCAAAAGAACCAAAGAACTTCAAACACGTCAAGCTAAGAAATAAATATGGTAAGAAAACAAGGGTAACAGACACCAAAAAGAAAGAGTAATAAACAAAGACTAACCTGACCAGCTGAATGCTCTTGACGGAACGCTGAGCCATGTTTTTGTTTAGAAAATTAAATGGAGGTTGAGACTTAGGTCATTTTTCAATGTGGTTTTATATTATTTATAACTGCACCTGGCCACAACCAAGGTGGTTGTTGTTGTAAAATAGAGTTTGAGAATATTATTGATTCTTTTCTTTGCATAGAGAGATAGTTATAATGTAGAGAATCCAATATCATTTGGGAAAACAACTAGATTAAAATCATGTGGGAATCTGAATTTCAAGTTTTTTTTTTTTTTTTTTCATTTTTCAGCAATTGATAACTTAATAATATATTTATTATCTTTTGGTGTACAATTTTTCCATCCAATCAATTAAGTGATTTAAGGGAGATTTTGTTATTATTTTTCAAGACTACTATAATAATTTAATTATCAAACTAATTTTATTTTTAAGATGAGTATATTACTTGTTATTTGAAATTATTTTATTTGTCTAACAATAATTAATTCTTAAAAATAAAACAATAACTCTTTCAAAAATAAAACAAAGATAACTATATTTGCTAAACATTATTTTATTTGAAAATACTAAAATAATGATCTATTTTATAATAGTTATATAAGTTAATGATTTCAATATTGTTCAAAGATAATAATTTATATATTAATTTTATTTACTTTCTAATAATATATATAATTAATTATTAAATTTAAAAATGTATCTATTAATAGATAAATTAATTTTTATAATATAAATTATGTAAAATTTGAATAAGAAAATAAAATTAATTTATTAAAATAATAACCAAAGAAAAATATTAGATTATATTATATATAAAGCATTAAATAGTTTAAAAAAGCACACAAATTATTTTTGAACTTGATACAATGAATAATAATTTGAAAATATAAAAATTTATAATATTAAATGATTATAATTTTGAGAGACAAAAATATTTTAATTCATATACTAAATGATTAATATTAATTATTATTAATTTTATACATTACTTATTCTATTAAAAGTTTTTCATTTTTTTGGATAAAGATTAGATTATTTTTCAAGAGAATAATCTTATCATATTCGATAATTCAAGACCATCGTCACATAGGATTTAAATACTTACTAAATAGGATAATTTAATTATCATATATAAATTAGTATGATTTTTGAAATAATCATCTGATATCAAACATCACCTAAATTATTATCATATAAAATTCCCAAGTTGCTATCAAATAGGATGATTTAATTAATCACTCCATACTTTTATCCACCACTTGGAATTGAGAGATAAAGCATTTTTGTTTACTTAAAAATTATAAAAACTTATCTGGGAAGAAATTTTTGTGCGCCGTCACAGTGTCCTATATCTGAATTTTAGCAACCTAATAATAAAACGACGAAATGACAATGAAGCGATAAAAATCACTTGTCACCTAAGCATTGGTGAATTTTCAGTGTATTTGTCTCCTCAATTATTTGGCTTTATATTCTTCACATTGCTTTTTTAATGCATGCATATAGGAGCATTTATTTCACATGCATGTTGGAACATGTATGTAATATGATTGATCACTTAGTTTGCAGCACATGCATTGCAGCAGCAAAAGAATTACGTGAGTAAAGGTAATGTTTTTAAGAATAAAAGTTTACTTTTGAGTGATAATAAATTGTGAATGAGAATATTGTATCATTAATTCCAATGCAATGCATATGCTATACTTCCAGTTTGTTCGAGATAGAAAAGTAATTATACTTCATTGATTTTGAACTTGAAAGTTCTGTCAAAAGTTTATGCTTATTTTTAGTGATTGATTATTAAAAAAAAAAAAAGGAAATTAGGAGCATATACAGTCTCATTCTGCTTTCAGTTAAAACAATTTGGGCTCAGCTGATCAATTATTCCTAATGCAAATTGAATACCAATTGCACATAACAGCGAAAGCCGACATATAAAAGATATGAAATCGGAAAAACTGGCATCTTTTTTTCTGGGTGGTTTTTCTTTTTCTCCAAACAGCTTACACATATGGATGATTTTTGTAGGGAATAAGAACATTTGAAAAAAAAAAGGACTTAAATCCGCCATAAATATTGATTTTGAATATGAGAAGAATTTTAAATTTGATTTGAATCCTCAATTAGCTGGTCGTAGGAGTTATGGATTTTTTTTTCATCTAAAGTTAGATTGAAAATATTGTAGCAAGATATATATCTTGAAGTTCAAGTAAAACATATTGGTAATAAATAAAATAACAAACCAATCTACAAACATACTAAATCCAAAGATTGCAAATTCTGATCATTAATTGTGTCAATGATCAAAGCCAAAGTTTAGTGATTCGTATATTAATATCGTATAAAATATTAAAATTTATATATTCGTATCTTATTTTATAACAAAAATTGAATGTCACAATTTATGTCGAAAATATAAAATATATTTTTAAAATTTTGTTAAACCCATATATATATATTACTTAAATTTTAAATCATATCATATTTGTTTTTTTATATATATATATATATATTTTAGATTACCAAATCTAGTTATGAGTAAGAAAAGCACAATTGTTTGATGTCTGGTCAACGATTATGCACTGAAAATTGCCATTTAGAATCAAGATCAATAAAGTATTCTGTCCTTTTTTCAGGAATGATTCTTTGTTTCTGGTCAGGACCAATTTATTGATGTTACTAGAAATAAAAATTAACAAAAGTTGGGATCATAAGATCATCCAACGATGAAAAGAAACTTAATGATTGTAAACGCAAAAGATATTCCCTTGGAACACAATTAACCCCTCACCCCTTACACTACCGGAAATTAAGCCTTTACCGACGGAATTAGGTATGGTTCGTTTCTATCCGGAAGTATAAATTAAGTTCCTCCTAAAGTTCAACATTTTTTATGGGCTATGATTTTAATTAGATTGTATTCCTTCAAAATCTTTCTTGAGATCTAGAGGCGTTTTCTTTAATGAGGATCAGTGCCTGTGTGTTTGGTGTGGTATGCTTGATGAAACTGCTTTCTAATCAAATTGAGATTCATGTTTTGGGTGAAAGCTATTGAAGGAAGGTTATGTATGGATGAAATTGGTTGATGGAATGAAGAGCATTGCTGTTGGTACTATGGTATCTAAGCTTAGAACAGGGATTGTTTGGACAAATCCTATGGGGGATGCTTTGAAGTTTAATGTTGATGGATCATCTGAAGGCAAATCTGGACAGGTAGGATGTGTTGATGTTCTTAGAAATTCTTCAGGAATTATTCTTGGATTATATATGTTATGGACCTTTTGGTATTATGGATTCTAATGTTGCTAAGCTAATGGCTATAAACACTACTTTAAAGGTATTCTTCATGTCTCCTATCAAAAATTTTGTCTTGATTGTTGAATCTGATTCGAAGATTACTATTTCTTAGCTGTGTAATTCTGAATCAAGGCCATGGAATGAATGGTTGACAAGCTTAAAGTAGAGATTGAAAATGTTTCATTTATCTATTCCCATGGGGAAGCTAATTCTTTTGTTGATTCACTAGCAAAGTTGTGGTGGATAGAAATGAATTTTTTGTTGCTTGGTTGTAGAGTTGTTGGTGTTTTCTTATGCTTATATTCTATTTTTGTATTACGCTTGTGCTTATGTTGGCAATCGATCCTTTTTCTTAAATCCCAGTCTATTTATGAACTATTTTATTAATAATATCTTTTTATATTAAGCCCCAATAAAATCAGATCAACCCCCCCCCCCCCCCAAATATTGATTTAATTAGATGGCACATAATTAAATTAAGTGAGCTGTTTAATCATGGTAAATAATTAAATTTACTTGCTCGAGTCTCTCTCTATATATGTGATTGTAGATGAATTTAGACTTCCTTAGCGTCTACAAATGAGATTTCGTCTTGATGTTAAAAAAAAAAGTCTTGAAATCATTAAGTTTCAATATTCAAAATTTATATCATGCATGAATTTACTCTAATTTTTTATTACTTTATTTAATTTATTGAATTTTTTATATTAAATGCAATAACGATGTCATATAATTGTTTAAAAAAGTACTTTCAAACGCAAAAATAATTTTGGATTTACAAATGAATATCTTATTTCATAGTATAAATATATATATATATATATATATAGTTGCAATGTTCTTTCATATTGTCTTTGTCATTCAAATTTGTCTTTGGAGTATTCCAAATGGCAATTATGGAAAATAAGAGATTTGAATCCATGGCAACAAAAGAATTAATTTCCAGACATTCTAATTTGAAAACTAAATCGATACTTTTGTTTGCCAAAATATAGGGAAGACGAATCCTAATTAAGCTCTTTCATGATAATAATAATAACTTTTAACAATCAATCCAATATGATCGATCACCTCCTAGCCTTTGGGTGTGTGCTGGGTTTCTTCTTCTTCATCCCTGTGAAAAACATTGTTGCCAAACATTGCAGGCAAGTAGGATTATTGCAATGCATAGTCAAGATTTTATATTTGATGGTTGTACCATTTTGGTGCATGGTTCTTCCATAGTTGCTCTACAAGTTCTGAAGACAGCAGCTGTAAGACAGAAGGAATGCCAGACAGAACAGGATTACGATTATCTAATGAGCTGGACAAGCTTGATGTTCCTGTAAAGCTTCTAATAGGCTCCGCTATGGCATAAACTATGGATGAGGCGGTGGATATGGTATTTGTTTGGGGCTGGATGCTACTGGTGGAGTAGCTGAAAGTGGGGGTATCATACATAAATATGATGGGGATTGGGGACATACCGATTACCGACATACCAGATTGCCTTGATGGCGCATAGCATGAACAAACCTTTTTATGTGGCTGCTGAAAGCTACAAGGTGATTAAAGCTTCGTTTCTTTTTCTTTTTCAAGTATCTCAACTCGGAAATTATCCTGTAGGCTATATGCAGGGGAGGATGCAAGTGTTCAAGTGAGGTATACATTAACACATTAAAATAGAAAATTTAAAAAATTTTGAAGGTCTATTTTCTTTTAAATACCTTTTAAAATTTTTTAAACACTTAAAAAATTTTCATATGAACACTTCAAAAATATTTCATGAACATATTTTTTCAATACTTAACTATACTCCACATCCAGCTAATTAAGAACTAAAATCCAACTTAAATTTTCATCTAAATCATAAAAAATCAAATACCCATTTCTCATTAATCATTTACCTTTTCCTTTAAATTTTCACCTAAATAAAAATAAAATATTTAATAAAAAAATAACCCAAATTTGTCTCAGGTCATTTAGTTCTTTTTCTTCTCAAGTTCTATTCCTCTTCAATTCCTAATTCTTCTAAATAAAACCCAATGTTAAATTTTCACTCTTTTTCTCACTCTCCTCACTCTCGTCTCCCCTCTCTGGTCTGTCTCTGACTCCTTAACCCTCTACCTTCAACCCACCCAGCCCTCAAGCACCCAGGCCAGGACCCAGCAAGCGGCAGCCCCTGGCCTCTGCCGCCTAGCTCCAATGCAGCACAAACAGCACAAAGTTTCATCACCCGCTACCACTCACCAATTATAAGTGGACGCTTTCCAATGATTTTAGGAAAAAAAAAATAATGTATCCGCCACTAACCTATATGCAACATATCTAAGAAAGAATGGATATAGAATAGAAATGAGGGTTTTTGGATTAGCGACTAGCATACTCACATGTCATATTTTTCTTTGTAGTTCGGCCGTCTTTATCATTGGACCAAAAGGATATGGGTCCTGCCTGACGCCCCATTGAAAACATCTGCCCGAGATTACATTCCTCCTAATATCTTTACTCTTTACTGATTTGGGTGTTCTTAGTTCTTACTCCTTCAGTGGTTAGTGGTGAGCTTATTCAGCTATATCTATAGTGACGCTTGAATGTAATTTTGTTTACAAATTTCTTCTCGCCGCTAAAATTTTAGGATTAAATGATAGACAATTTTGCATTCAATGCTTTAAAATTCTGGACTGGTTTATGCCAAATAGTAAATATTTTATATATGTTGTCTCCAGAAAACACATTCGAGAGAGCTTGAAATTGGAAAAGTGAAAGCTTGGTGATCAATCAACCCAGAAAGATGTCTTGAGAGATTCTTAAAATTTGAATTTGCTATGAAACTTGTCTCACCCTATTGTTGTATGTGAAACTTGTCTCACCTATCTATTGTTGTAGATTTCTTTGGGAATCTATAGCATGGGATCCAGTGGCTTGGTTAATAAAAACTAAAATAAACAGAAACAAAAGGAAATTTAATTAGATTTGTCCACATGTGAGATTACTCCTAGATACGTGGGTTTGGTCTGATTTGGATCGGATGTTAGATAGAGATTTTCGAACTTGACTTCAACCCAATTTGATTTGGAATATTATATTATTGATAAAAATATTTTTAATTAAAAATTATATTTAAAATATTAAAATATTAAAATTTTAATATATAATTTTGAAAATTTTGGATCTCTTGGATTGACAAATAGGATCTTGGGTAGGGTTTTTAAAAGGCCAATGGTTTGGCTTGTTTCAATCCATGGACATCTCTAAAATCTAAATTTAACTGCATTCTTGGAATTTACCAATTACATAGATTATCAAGATTTCTAAACGCAATGTGATTAACGTAGAAGCCTCATTGCATGGCAAAACTAGCATGGACAACAGGAACGCAAGTATATTTATAAGTCGATAGTAATAGAAATTATCAGCAGAAGCTTCATTACTTAACATTATCAGCCAAAGCTATGCCTATTGCTTATAACTTAAAAGTCTTTGCACGTTAATTATTCCTATTCAAGTTTCTCGAAATTTATTTCTGTTTCTTTGGAAGAACTTTCTCCCTTTGCTCTGCAACATCAATGTCATCAAAATGATTCTCTGGAATCCGGTTGCCGGTCTTCGGATCTTTCATCCAAAACGTTTCCTTCTGCTCTGCCGAAATTTCTTCCCTCAAATCTGTTTCTTTCCTCATAAAAGCTGCCACTGGTAGCACTTTCATGTTCTCCGCAGCAACCACATAAGATCTTCTACAACAATTTAAAAACAAAACAAGAACGATTGATCCCACGATCATTTATCATATCAAAAACCAAAAGAACCAAAGAACCTCAACCATGTCAACCTAAGTAAAATGGTAAGAAAACAAGGGTAAGAAAAACTAACCTGAGGAGCTGAAAGCTCTTGATGGAAAGCTGAGCCATGTTTTTTGTTTAGAAAATTGAATGGAGGTTGAGACTTTGAGTTTTTTTTTTTTTTTTTCGATGTGGTGTTTGAAGGCATAAACGGATTATAAACTATTTATAATTGCACCTACAACCAAGGTTGTTGTTGTTGTAAGGTAGAATTGGAGAATATTAATGATTCTTTCTTTGCATAGAAAGATACGTAATATAGAGAATCCAATATCATTGGGAAAACAACTTGTTTAAACTCACGTGGGAATAGGGATGTCAAGCCTTTTTTTTTCTCTTTTTTCAATACTTAATAATTTTTAATGAAAAATTTATTATCTTTTGAATAGAATTTTTTTGATCCAATCAATTCAGTGATTTAAGACTACTATCATGTAAGATTCCTACTGAAGTTGCTATCAAATAGAGTGATTAATTACTCAATCCAAAAGGTTTTCCAACTCTTTGATTGAGTGATAAAGCATCTTTGTTTACTTGAATTGATCAATGTGAAACGGAATTTGTGAAAAAAAAAAAAACTATAAAATCTATTTTTATTAGGATAATCAACTGATTTATGCTTTATTTGAACGGTTGATAAGCAAATATCTTTATTGCAACAACATGTCATTTCATCTTTAAACCTTTAAGGATTCAATATAAAACGACATGACGGTGATGATGGTGGTGCGATAAGAATCGCTTCCCACAACCATTGAAATGAATCATTATGTACCAGTGAAATTCCAGCGTCTTTTGCTCTCTTCAATTATTCGGCTTTATATTCTTCATATTGCTTTTCTAATGCATGCATATTGGAACATGTATGTAAATATACATGATTGATCACTTAATATGCATCACATGGATTGCATCAGCAAAAGAATTATGTGAGTAAAGGCAATGGATGTTTTTTATTTTTATTTTTTTCTGGGGGGGGGAGGGGGGAGTAAAGGTAATGGTTTTAAGAATAAAAGTTTACTTTTAAGTGATAACAATGGTGAATGAGAATATGATATTATTGATTCCAATCCATTGCATATGCATAGGCTATACTTCAATTTTGTTGCAATAGGAAACCCATTATACTTTATTGATTTTGAGCTTGAAAGTTATGTCAAAAGTTTATGCTTATTGTTTTTAGTGATTGATTATTTTAAAAAAAAAAAAAAGCAAATTAGGAATACAAAGTCTCATTCTACTTTGGGTTAAAACAATTTGGACTCAGTTGGTCAATTATTCCTAATGCAAATTGAATACCAGTTGCACGTAACAGCGAAAGCCAACATATAAAAGATATGAAATTGAAAAAACAGGCATCTTTTCTTCTGGATGTTTTTTCTTTTTCTCCAAACAGCTTGCACATATGGATGATTTTTGTAGGGAATAAGAACATTTGAAAAAATTGGCTTAAATCTGCCATAAATATTGATGCTGAATGTGAGAAGAATTTAAAATTGACTTGAATCCTCAATTAGCTGGTCGTAAGAGTAACATAATTTTTTTTTTTCGTCTAAGGATTGATTGTAACACTTTCAATCTTTTTATTATACAAAAAAAAAATCTAAAAACAGGGAAATGATTTCATGTAATGATATTTAAATTTAAATTTACTGAACATCATATTTTAAAAATACTACATGAACCAAATAAATTAAATTTTAAATTCTTACGATCTCTTCTTTTATCTCAAACTTGATTTGGATTTAATTCTTTCACGAGCGATCTTGCAATCACTTTCAATACATAGCAAGATATATTACAATCACTTTCAATACATAGCTAGATATATATCTTGATGTTCAAGTAAAGCATCTTTTTAATAAATAAAAGAACAAATCAATCTACTCAGCACACTAAATCCATAGATTGCCAATTTTGACCATTAATTGTGTCAATAATAAAAAGCTATGTGTAGCCAAAACTCATCCATTTGTTGTCTAGTCAGCGATTATGCACTGAAAATTGGCATTTAGAATCCTGATCAATGAAAGTATTTTGTCCCTTTTTCACCATTGATTTTTTGTTTCTGCTCAGGACGACCATTAATGTTATACTAGAAAGAAAAATTAGTCCAAGCTGGGATCCAAAGGCCATTTGAAGATGAATAGGAATTTATCGATATAAAAGCTCTTGAAAATAGTAACTCAAATTTTATAAGAGTTTTATTTAAAATTGGATAAATATTATTTGATGAAAAAAAAGATTTGTAAAATAAAAATTTAAAAAGAAATGGATTCTTCATAGTCAAGTTAGTATGATTATAAATAGGTAGAGTTTCTATAAAATTAGGCATGAGAAAAGATATAAAAGAATTATAAGGTTTTATTGGATAAATATCTCATACGACTCCATAGGACTATAGGAAATTAACAATCTTATAGGTGTATATGTTTGAGTGAACTAGAGGAAAATAAGATGGTTTACATAGATATAATACATGGGTGAACATGGGTATATATTTGTTTAGGTTGAAATGCTTCATAGGATTGAAGAGATTGAGAGCGTTTATAGGTATTAATAGCGAGTGAGAATGATTTGATATATGTTTATAATTATTTACAATTAGTAAATCTTTTTTCTTATTTATGGATATAAATCAATTACACTGAATCACGTTAAATTATTATCTCTTGTGTAATTGATTGATTATTTGGTTTTGCTTCCGCTAACATGAATATTTGATTAGATTAGGGTATTTTGGCTTAACAAGTGGTATCAAAGTTGTCGTAATTTCTACAAGTGATTAGAATTGAAGGTTCGAGATATGAAAAGAAGCAAGCCCAAATGAGCTCAATTCAAGAAAGGAGTTTGAGTTCGTATTTTGAAGAACGGTTTGCATGCAACTTAAAGACACATAAAGAAAATTGTTACGAGACTTCTATTACAGGCTAAGCATGTTTAGTATAAAATTGATAATTTGATGTAATTTAAATTAAGGTGGAGATTATTGGGAATAGTAACTCAAATCTCATAAGAGATTTGTTTAAGATTGGCTAAATATTATTTAATGGATAAAAAGACTTGCAAAAGAAAAATTTTAAAAGAAAATGGATGCATAATAGTCTAGTTAGTATGGTTATAAATAGCTAGAGTCTCTATAAGATTAGACATGAAAAAAAATGTAAGAAAGTTATAGGATTTTATTAGGTAGATACCCTTTAGGACCACAGAAAATTAAAGTCCTTATATGTGTATATATTTAAATAGACTAAAAGAGAATTAAATAGTTCACATAAGTATGGTGCATGAGTACTCGTAGGTATGTATTTGTTTGGATTGATAATATTCCATAAAATTAGAAGAGATTGAGAGGGTCTATAAGAATTAATAGTGAGTGAGATTGATTTAATGTATGTTTGTAATTCTCAATAATTAGTAGATATTTTTTCACTTGTGAATATAGGTTGGTTAGATCAAATTATGTTAAACTGTTATATTTTGTATGATTAATTAATCGTTTGATCATATTTTCATTGACTTGGGCGGAGGCATTTTGCCCTACAAAAACATCATATATTTTCCCCAAATATTGATTTAATTATATGGCATATAATTAAATTGCCAAAGTATATATATATATATATATATATATATATATCATAGATGAAATTAGAATTTCATACCAATGAGATTTGGTATCGATGCTAAGAAAGAGGTTTTGAAATCATTAAAGTTTTGAGGTTCCTGTTTTATATCATGTGTGAATTTAATTTAATTTAATTAATTATATATATATATATATATATATTAGTTTGTTAGATTGTTAATTTATTGAATTTTTTATTCTGAATGTAATAATAATGTCAAATAATTAATTGAAAGAGTATCTTGATCTTCAAATGCACAAACAATTTTGGATTTACGGATAAGTATTTTATTTCATATTGTATATATAGTTGTAATCTTCTTTAATTCACAGTGTCTTTGCCATTCAAATTTGTCTTTGGAGTATTCCAAATGGCAATTATGGAAAACAAGAGACTTGAATCTATGGCTACAAAAGAATCAATTTCCAGACATTCAAATTTGAAAACTAAATCAATATTTTTGTTTGCCAAAATGCAGGGGAAAACAATCCTAATTAAGCTCTTTCATCATAATAATAACAATTTGTAACAATCAATCCAATATGATCTCCTCGGAGCCTCTGTGTATGTGTGTGTTGGCTGTTGGGTTTCTTCCTCTTCATCCTTTCCCCTACTTTATTCCAGTTTTCTTCCTTCTATTTTTTTTATGTGATATTAAATTACATAATGAAAAATAATTCTTCCCCCCCCCCCCCCCCCCAATAAATCTCATACTTTCAATTTCAAGAGTCCAAGTCGACGAGACTTTGAAGATAAAAGTCTTAAACTACTTGATAACATTTTCTTTTTTTGGTTAAATATAAAAATGAATTTTAAGTTATACACTTCCCATCAGTTTGATACCTAAAAAAATAATACTATCAGTTAGTACTCTAACTTTTATTTCGTTATTCATTTTAGTACCTAAAACTAATATTGTCAGTCAACTTACTGATGCTATATGAACATTCAATAAAATTTTGATATTCGTTAAAAGTTCAAGCAGTACCACATCATCAATGTCACATTAGTATTAAAAGAAGTTTTAAAAAAAATTTTAAAAATTTTTAAAAAATTCTAAAAATTTTTACGAAATTTAGAATTTTTTAAAAAATTATAAAAAAAATAAAAAAGTTTAAAAATTTTCAAAAAATTCTAAATTTTTTTTAAAAATTATAAACATTCTAAAAAATTTTAAAAAATTCTAAAAATTTTTTTAAAACTTAAAAAAATAAAAATTTTTAAAAAAATTAAGGAAACTTAAAAAAATTTTAAAATATCTCAAATTAAAAAAATCCAAACATTTAAAACAATTATTGAATAATTCAAAAAAATGAAAATTTTAACCAAATAAAATTTTCCTAAAATTAAAAATATTAAAAACAAAAAAATCTAATTTTTTTTAAAAATTAAAATTTTTAAAAGTTGTACAAAATTGTAAAAAAATTCTGAAAATTTTTAATTTTTTTAATCTTACAATTTTTAATTTTTTAAAGAATTTTATTGAATCTTTTTGAATTTTTATTAAAATTTTAAGTTTTTTATATTTATTTTCAGAATTTTTTTAACTTTTTAGAATATTTCAAAATTTTTTAATTATTTAACATTTAAAAATCTTTAAAATTTTTTTGAATTTTTCAAAAATTTTCATAATTTTTAAAATATTGTTTTTTCTTTTAAATTTCAAAATTTCTCAAAAAATTTAAGATTTTTTTAATTTTCAGTTTTTATGATTTTTTTGAAAATTTTAAGAAAATTTAATTTTTATTAAAATTTTCAAAATTTTTATTTTTTTGGATTTTTTAATAATTTTTTTTGAATTTTTGAAATTTTAAAATTATCATAATTTTATAATATTTAAAAATATTTCGTTTTTTTTTTAATTTTTGTTATAAATTTTAAAATTTTTTTAAATTTTGTTTAGAAGTTTTCAAAATTTTTTAGAATTGTTTTGAATTTTTTAAGAATTTTTAAAATTTTTAAAATTTTTTAAAATTTTTTGGAGTTTTATTTTAATTTTAAATTTTTTTAAAAATTTCTATTTATATGGACATGGCATTGACGATATGGCATTAACTAGATTTTTTTCTGCATATGTCAATATCTTATTGGATGTGTATGGCACATAAGCATTTTAGACTAACAACATTTGTCCAAGGTACCAACGTAGTAACGAAATGAAAGTTGAAATATCAAATTGATAATTTTATTCTTTTAAATAGTAAATTAACAAAAAATATTTAATTTGAGGATCATTTTTATATTTAACCCTTATTTGTTTTCTCCTTATGCGGCAAAGGATGAGGATTGCATATATTTATATGCTAAAAAGTTTGTATTTGACAAATTTATATATATATATATTTTTAAAAAAATAATTGGTAGAAGGGGGCTTGAACTTTATTTTGGAAGAAAAGATATGCGTACCATTATGAAACAAACATGTCTAAAATGGTTAGTTCATAATTTAATTCAATTAATTGATAATTATTTTTAAAAATTGACATTTAATAAATTTAAAATTTGAGTCTTAATATTCATAATCCTTTCATTTATCTCTTATTTACAACTTCCTATATATTACTAAAAATAACAAACATGTATAAGATAATAATATAATATTGATAGTTTTACATTAATGTAGATACTTAATTTTGTCTAGACTGATTGAAATTAAATTCAAATTGCTTTTGTGATTTTTATGTGTTCATTTTAAACTCATTTGGGTGTTTTGATCATATTTTCAATTATTATTTTAATTAATTTATTTTTGAAAAACAAAACAGCAAAAAACTTTGAAAAACTTGGTATAGTTGAATTCAAGCATTTCGACTACCACCTAATTGCCCACCCTGCCATCCCAAATTTTGTAACACAATTCAAGGGAGAAAAGTCTTTTGCAAATCCTAGAAAATCTAAGATTTTTTTCCCATATTGGTCTTTAAATTGAGCCAAAAAATTCTTTGGAGAGAGGGTAGAGAAAAATCAATATTAAAGAAGGAAAAATTTTAGAAACATTGCCATTTAGCACACCCATCAAAAGCCATCCACCAACATTCAAATATCTATATATATATATATATATATATCATAAGTAGCCAAAAAAAAGTTTTCAACAAAAAAAAATCCCGAGTTGGGAAGTTTGGGATTTAAACCAAAAACCCATTTATGAAAAGTGTGGAGGAAGTTAATGGGATCATTTTAAGAATTTTTGGGATTTAAAAAAAAAAATTGGCATGGATTTTGGAAAACTTGAGTTTTTTTGTCATTGTATGAATTTTTCAATGCCGGAATCTGGTTTTTAAGCTAGAATCTAGGTTTGGGTAAATTTTTTGACTAGCTTGGATAGAGAAAAAGAGAGAATCTAAGGGAAGAAAGAGAGAAAGGAAAAAATTTTTTTAAAAAAATCAGATTTGGGCTATTTATAGCCCAACAACATCATTTCCATTAAAGGAAAATCTGTGTTTATCTGAAATTCGACCCTAAACCTACACAACCTGACTTGTTTTTTAGGTTTTGAGCTACTTAGGCAAAATTGAGTTGAGTCATTCTTGAATCAAGCCGAGTTATTCACTATTACAGGCTGATTCTAAGCCGCTTACTAAGTCGAGCCATTGTTAATCATTTTGATCAAGGGTATTTTTGGTATTTCTTTCATAATATTTTATTTTTTTTATTTTTTTAGTTGAAAATTTTTTAATATTTTAATTTATATTTTTGGAGATTTTTATTGTATTTTTATGTCAACTTTGATAAGAAAAATAAAATTAATGAGAAAATATTTAGGAAAATAAAATGTCTTGCTAAAGATTTACTTTGAATAAAATTAAATAAATAATAGAATAAGAATAAAATCACAAGTGGTGATTTTATCAAGAGATTTCCGTAAAAAAATTTTAACCAAAAATTTTGGGAATATTTTTTAGAATCTTTCTAATAAAATAAATAAAATGATAAAATAATAATAAAATGATAAGTTGTGATTTTATTAAAAATATTCATACAAAGAAACTTTCTAAAATATTCTAAAAGTGTTGCAAATATTTTAAAAATTTTCATAAAAAAATAATAATAATATTCACTTCGAATAAATAGAAAAAAATTAAATAAATACATAAAAAAAATAATAACAATAATAATAATAACTACATGGGGGTGATAGTAAGATTTTGAAGAATATTTTCAATAAAAAAAATAAAATATTTAAATTGTCAAGGTAAGAAAAATTTTACAAGAACAAAAGTCACAAGTGGTGATTTTATCAAAATTTTGTAAGTAAGAAATTTTCTCATAATATTCTTGTCATAACATATAGATTCATAAATCTATAGCTAGATTTAACAAATGAATTGAGTCACCACCAATCTTTTTTAACTAGGTGTGATTGGTCACCTAAAAAATTTATCCTTTTAAGGAGCTCCTAAGCTTGACTAAGGGTTCTTGAAAGAATAGGTTCGGATCTACAAACCATAACAGAATTCGAGAGTTCAGTTACATGTGAGGAAAGTTATAGCAATCCCACATGCCCATTCGAAGGATGATACTATTTTATTTTAAATTTATCCTATGTTCTTGTTCTAATGGTTTTATATGTTTAAATATTGAAAATAATTTATAAGATTCTCCATCATTTGGTAGAACTCTTAAAAATATTTTTTCACTTTAAGAGTATTTAAAAATCCCGTTTGTTTTCTTGAAGAGGCTCCGTCGTCGAAAAAAGGTTTAATTTTTATTAATTTTTATTTTTTGAATTTTTTTATGACAAATATATCTAATTATTCCACCATTTGGGCTAAATTAGAAATATTTTTTTAAAATTTATAAATTTTCCACCATTTAGGCCTATTTAAAAGTCTTTTTTATTATTATTTTTATTTCTAAATTTTTTACCATTTAGGTCAATTTAAAAATATTTTTTTTTCAAAATTTTTAAATTTTCCATCATTTGGGCCTATTTAGAAATTTTCTTTTTTTTATGGAAAGAAAATAATATGACAATTATTTTTATTGAAATTTCATCTAAATTATTCTACCATTTGGGACAAATTTAGAGAAAATTTCTTACCTAGAGATTTCTTAAAAATTTACCATTTGAAATTTTAAGAATCTCACAATTGGGTAATTATCAAATATTTTCAACATAAATTTTTTATTTAGAAAAGAATACAATTACTTGTATTAAAATTTCATTTAAATTATTCCACAATTTGGGCTAAATTTAGAAAAACTTTCTCACATAGAGATTCTTAAAAAATTTACCATTTAAAATTTTTAAGAATCTCATATTGGGTAATTTGTATTTAGTTTCAAAAATTTTTATATTTTTATTTTTTTGTTTGAAAATAAATATTAATTATTATTATTGAAACTTTATCTAAATTATTCTACAATTTGGGACAAATTTAGACAAAATTTCTCACCTAAGAATTTTATAAAAATTTATCATTTAAAATTTCTATAAATTTCATCATTAGATAATTAATATTTATTCTCAAATTTTATTTTTTTATTTTTTATTATTACTTTTAAAAATTTAATCATGCAAAAAATACTAAAAAAATAAACACATAAAATAAATAAATAAAATAAAAATAAAAAAACCAAAAAACGGCTTAGCTTGGGGTTGGAATCTGGCTCGACTACAAGTACAAAGAATGACGCAAAAGCGTGGCTTAAGGAACGCGGCTTGGCTCGGCTTGACTGAGGGCTGGCTAGAATGTGGGTCGACCAAAAGCGGGTTACGTTTAGGTTGGGTTGGTCCGAATAAGAACGCACAGATCCTAAGGGTTTCTTAACGTTAAAATGGTGTCATTTTGCAGGGGTATAAAAGGCTAAAATCGATTTTTTTTTCTTCTCTATCTTTCCCTCTTTTCTCTCTTCCCCTCTCTAAAAATCTCATAATTCAGTTGAATGTTCTATTGAAAACTGGGAAAATATGCTGGAAACAGGAAAAATATGCTGAAAATTTTAAATAACGTTAGAAACTTGATTGGAATTTGGAAAATTTCCAAAAAATTTCAAGAAAAAAAACTAAAAAAATCCTTGAAAATTTTTTAAAAATCCTAAGACTGCTTCTGCACCTTCTAAACATTTTTTTTACTTCTGTTTTTTTGTATTTTCGTGTTGTCTCCTCCTAATTTGTGGGTCTATTTATATGGCTTTAAAACTACAAACTCCAAAGCCAAATAGAAATCCCAATTTCCTCTGAACTTTAATCCTACTCAACCTCTTCTAATCTGCCTCAAACTTCTTAGCCCAATTTTACATCAATTTAATCACCCTTTTTTTGTTTATTTCATTTTTTTTAATTAATCAAAAAGTAAACCTCGGACAGATTGGGTGTCTATAGCTGTCCCTCTTTGTGCATTTTCTGTAAAACAGGAATTATACAAAGACGTAGATAACCCAATCAACTCAACACATTTTTTTTTATTTTTTTATTTTTTAAAAAGTAAACAAAGCTCCTCTAAATAGAGGCTCAACAACTTTGAAAAAAGCTCCTCTAAACAGAGGCACCACCACTTTTGAAAAATAAATTGCTCATCTAAACAAAGGCACCACAATTTTGAAAAATAAATTGCTCCTCTAAACAGAGGCACCATAACGTTGGAAAATAAATTGCTCCTCTAAACAGAGGCAACCACAACTTTTAAAAATAAAATGCTCCTTGACAATCATGTTTAAAAAAGTTATAGATCGTGTTTAAAGGAATTTTAGGAGATTATACCCGAATGTCTTACAAATCATTCCTAATATTGAGAAATATCCTCTTTCAAGGGTTAAAATCTTACCTCACAAGCTTCTTCTCAAATGAAAATTTGAAACTCTTTCATAAAAAAATTTTCACATCTGTTTTCTTTACGTGGGATCTTAGAACATCCCTACACCAAACCTTTTCAAATGCAATGTATGCTATGCACTAGACATTTAGAAATGCAATGCATGCTATGCAAATGCTGGTTAATTAATTCTCATTCAATTGTGGTACTCAAGTTTCTCAATCTTTAAGTACTAGGGCCAAAACAATGTAACTCTCAATCATTTCTCTCATTTAATTCTCATCTTCTCCTTTTTAAGAAATCTCTTTTCAAATTCAATGTCTTTATCAGGAATTGAACATTTCCAATTTGCTTTTATCACTTTCAACCTTTCCAATGTAATGTAAAAATCTTTCATGCTATTATTCATTTATCAATAATTATTTCAATCTTAAAAAATAAGAATGCATTCACACATTTCCTTCATTGTAAGGTATTAAAAAGAAAAGATACATACAAAGAATGAAATAGAATATCTTTTATTAGCAAGAATGATAGCAAACTTTGGCCAGTTGGAAAAAAAAATTACAAAAATGGGTACGGGGTCATAGCCCAAAAATAAATAATCCGACAATCATGATAACATATCTTGAAGTTTTTTTTAAAAAATTCAACCACCCATTTTTTTCTTTGCCTGAGTAAGGTTATAACAGTCTAATGAGAAAGCGTCCGTTCACGTCAGGGTCCGAAGGCTGCTTTCCGTATTCACTCCCACCTCTCGCTCAATCCAATAGAAGAATCAATCCTTCCTGGTTCTATCAAAGCAGAACATACTAGCCTCTTGGCCACCAAATTCAATGCTATATTCTTCTTACCTAAGCTACCTTTTTAGGTTTTCAACTTAGATAAACTCCCTTTTGACTCAAACCATCATTTTGGGGTTTTCGCCTTAAGTCTTTCCTTTTTTTTCATTTTTCATTTTTTTCTCTTTTTTTTAAGCATAATACTTCTTCACAATATCAAAATTTATAGGATGAGATAAATCATCTCCATCTATCTCAGCTAATATTAATGTTTTACCTAAGAAAGCTCATTTTATGACTTATGACCCTTTTCAATTTAAAGTCTATTTTCCTTTATTATCGTGCTGGCTTTGAAGAATTTTTTTCAAAATCAACTCCTCTTCTAAAAAATAATGATGTTGAACCTTTTTATCAAGAGCCATCATCATTTTTCTTTGATATAGCTGATCATGGCACAATGCTATCAATCTCTTTTTTTCGATAAGATTCAATTGTTCATAGCACTCTCAAATCCATACAGCCTCTTCTAGTTCAATTTCCTTTAGAATCCTTAAAGATGAGATCTTTTACTTTTACTGACAGTAGAGCTTTCATCCCATAAAACAAAAAAAATAGGGTTGTCCCAGTAGAGGTGTGCACTGATATTCAATATGCATACAATGCAAATGGTAACTTCACATGTCAATCCTTATAAGTCTCAGTTATCTTATCAAGAATTTTTTTTATATTTTTATTAGCTACCTTAACTGTTCCATTCATTTTCGAATGGTATGACATCGAATTATGATGCTTGATCTTGTACTAAGCACATACTTCTTGTATCATCTTACTATTCAAATTCTTGACATTATCTAAAATAATTCTCTCTAAAAGTTTGTATCTGTAAATGATTTCTTTCTTTATGAACTTATAAACCATAGATCGTGTTACATTTCTAAATGATGCTGCCACCACCAATTTTGTGAAGTAATCTATCATCACGAAAATAAATCTATGTCCATTAGAAGCTTTTAGGGTAATAAGACCATGACATTCATGCCCCACATCGAGAATGGCCAAAGTGGTGCCAAAATATGTAAAGCAGATGACAAAACATGGATCTTGTAAGCATAAATCTGGTATTTGTAATATTTTTTAGCGTAGTCCATGCAATCACTCTTCATTGTCAATCAATAGTATCTTACTCTCATGATCTGTCTTGTCATCATATGTCTATTGGCATGTGCCCTACATATTCCATCATACACCTCTTCAATGATTTTTTTACCTCAACCTTATTTACACAGCAATACTTGGTCATGGCTTCTTTTGTAGAAAACATCTCTATCTAAAAAAAATTTATAGCTAATCTTTAGATGACCCTTTTATCATTCTTAATTACTTGGACTAGGAATTACTGATTTTTAATGTACTGTAAATTATCATAATACCAGGGCTTTCCATCATCTTCCTTTTTTACATTAGAACAGTGAGCTGGCACATCCTTAACATCTAACCTAATGGGCTAAATGTCAGCGCTATCATTAATTCGAACCATTGTTGCTAAAGTAGCCAAGGCATCAGCAATCAAATTCTCCTCCCGAGGTAAATGATCAAATTGAATATCTTCAAATTGCTTGATCAATTTTAAAATATACTTGCGGTATAAAATGAGTTTCGAATCTCTTATCACTTATTCTCTTTTCAACTGATATATAACTAGAGTTGGGTCTCTAAACACTTTTAACGCTCTAACTTTTCTGTCTATAGCAGCTTGTAAACCCATGACACATGCCTCATATTTAGTGATATTATTTATGCAATTAAAATTTAACCTCGCTTTATAGGATAATATTGTTCTTCTAAAGAAATTAAGATTGCTTTAATCTCATGTCCCAAGGCATTGATAGCTCCGTCAAAATACATTTTTCAATGGTTATCTTTATGCCTTTCTTTTTTTAGCTGGGAAACAGTCATCAAATCTTCATAAAAAAATTTTAATCTCATCGATTTATAATCCTCAGCAGCATGATCTACAAGAAACTCAACTATGGCACTCCTTTTTATTATTTTTTGGCTTACATATATGATATCATACTCCAAAAGCATTACTTGCCATCTAGCAATTCTTCTAGATAAAAAAAGCTTCTTAAAAATATATTTAATTAGATTTAATTTTGCTATGAGCCATATGGCATGATAGAGCATATATTGTTTAAGTCTTTTGGCGGTTTAAGCTAATGCACAACATATTTTTTTCAAAGAAGAATACTTAGACTCGTATTTTGTGAATTTCTTACTTATATAGTAAATAACTCTTTTCTTTCAGCTAGACTCATCTTGCTGCTTCAACACACATCCCATTAAATTCATGTACACTGTCAGTTATAAAATTAAGGATCTTCTTAGAATAGGTGGCACCAACACTGGAGGATTTGATAAGTATTGTTTAATTTTATCAAAAGCTATTTGACATTCCTCATTCTATTTTCAGGGTTATTCTTATGAAGAAGTTTAAATATGAGATCACACTTGTAGGTAAGCTGAGAGATGAATAGAGAAATGTAGTTCAATCTACCTAAAAAATCTCAAACTTTTTTTGGTGTGCTCGGAGATGACAAATTTTGAATGGCATATATTTTATCTGGATAGACCTCAATCTCTCTTTTACTAACCATAAAGCTTAGCAACTTTCCTGACTTTATCCTAAAGGTTCACTTGACTGGGTTCAACTTGAGTTGAAATTTTTTTAACCTCTCAAATAGCTTTCTGAGGTTGGTAACATGATCTTTTCCTTCTCAAGATTTTGCAATCATATCATCTACATACACTTTAATTTTTTTATACATCGTGTCATGAAAGAGCATCACTATGGCTCTTTGGTATGTTGCCCCAGCATTCTTTAGACCAAAGGGCTTAACTTTATAGCAAAACGTTCATCACATGGTCACGAAAGTGATTGTTTTCATGTCATCTTCAGCCATCTTTATTTGGTTATACCCTGAGAACCCATCTATAAAAGAGAACATCGAATGCTTAGCCCTATTATCTACCAGCATATTAATATAAGGCAAAAAAAAGTTATCTTTTGGGCTAGCCTTATTCAAATCACGATAATATACGTACATTCGTACTTTTTCATCTTTCTTAAGAACTAGTACAATGTTAGTTACCCATTTTGGATATTTGGCTACTTGTAAAAAACTTGTATCAAACTGTTTCATCACTTCTTCTTTGATCTTCAATAGCATTTCAAGTTTCATTCGCCTCAATTTCTATTGGACTAGCTTATATTATGGCTTCAAAGGTAGTCTATGCTCTACTATCTCTGTACTGAACCCAGACATATCTTGATAAAATCAAGCAAGCACATCTACAAATTCTCAAAGTAGATTTTTCAGTCGTTGCCTATCTGTCGACAAGAGTGACACACCAATCTTAACCTTTTTTTTTATTCTCCTAAATTCGTTAATTCAGTTGTCTCCTGATGAGGCTCAATTAGTTTACTTTCTTACTCAATCAATCTTATTAGGTCCAAAAAATAGCATATTCTTTATAATCATCTTTATTATCAAGTGCATTAGTATTAATTGATTTTTCAAAATTAATCCCTTGATCGTTGTCATGATTATTTTTTTGTTCATTTAAGAAATTGAAATTGAATAAAATGAGATATGTTGGCGAAATGTATGGGAAAAATGAAAAAACAAAAAATGAATGAAAATGCATCCTTCCTAATTTTTATTAAAATAATAATAGATAAATGGCCCAAACAAGAAAAACCACCCCAAGGTCTTGGGCATAAGCTATTGGGATGTTCAATTATATTAAATCGATATTAAAGATAGCAGGCATTTCGATAATGCTATAATTATTCAGCTCGTAATCTGGCGGACAAGGACAAACCCATATTTCCTGTTCATACCCACTTTTATATCCGATTTCATAGATAGATAACTCAGCAAAAGCTTTTCCCATGCTTTGTTCTAAGTCTTCTTCTACAGTTGGGTACAAGAACCCTCCAGGACTAAAGGTTTCATAGAGGTATGGGATGATCGTTGCTGTCCTGTTGGCTTATTTTTTCCTAATTTCCTAGTCTTCTATTTTATAATCAAGACCTAGTCTCTCTTTGTTGTCCATCAATATCGGAGGCTCCCTTATCCCCTTTAAATTTTTACCCAGTCCTACTCTAGGATATTAGCCTTTATTGATGACCTGACACATCACTATCTTTGAATATTATTGGCTTTGAATAATATTATTGAATATTATTGACCAACTCAGAGGATCGATAAGAACATTCCATCATTTTTTCAACAGCTTTCATATATGAAGTATTCAATGATTGAGTTACTATCATGTTTTCTTCTCCAAACACTACTAACAACTGACCCTCCATATTGAACTTGATCTTTTGGTGCAGGGTAGAAGAAACAACCCCTGTCATGTGAATCCATGACCTTCTCAGCAAATAACTATAAGATGGAGAGATATCCATTACTTGGAATCTTACTTGGAATCTTACATTGAAAGTGCATGACCCAATTTGCAAAGGCATATTTATGTCTCCAAAACTTTTACCTAGTCCCATCAAATGCTCGAACAACCATTTAGCTATCCTTCATATATGAGTAATCAACAGGTAATCTAGCTAAAGTTGACATAGGTATGACGTTAATAGCAGAACCATTGTCGATGAAAACTTTGGCTATAATATGGATTTTGCACTTAATAGTGATATGTAGAGCCTTAGTGCTTCCATTTTCTTTTGAAAAAATCTCATCATCACTAAATGAAATGTAGTTTGGCATGACCAAGTTTTCAACTAAGTGGTTCACATACTCAACAGACATATTATGTGTCATATATGTCTGGTTCAGCACTTTCAGTAAGACATTCTGGTGTAGTTTCGAATTCAATAATAGTGATAATAATGAGATTCATACCAACATCTTATTCAACTGTTCCACCATTGAATATTCAATATATTTTATTAGCTTTAGAAATTCACAAGCTTCTTTTTCTAACACCGACTTTGGGAATCTCATTCAGGTACCACTTTTAGGTTTTTTTTCTTCACTTTTCTTGGCTTTTTTTTTTGCTAGCCCTCTCTGACATTTATAAAGTATAGCATCTTCCATTTTGGGTAATACCCCCTACACTAGTTATATTAGCGGTATCAGATTTAGAGTCATTCTCCTCTTACCCTTGGACTATTATGTCACAATCATATTTTCATGACATAGCCCTATTGCTCTTATAAAAGAATGGAGCATGGATTTTAAAGGTTTTTGGCCTGGGAACGTGCTTGTCTATGGTCGACCTTGGATTATCCCTACAGTAAATCGTTAATGACCTTGGAAATAATTTGGGTGGCTGGTTGGTCGTAGCACTTCAACATTCTTTGAATCATCCATTTTCTCATAAAATTCAATTGAAAAGAATCTATGAGCCATTGTACCTCTTGATGAATTGCTCACAAGTTTTGATAGAGTGGCCAGATATCCCATTATAATGCTTATAGATTTCACTTGCTATATATGCCCTATGATAAGTATATGGACTCACTGGCTATATCATATCAGCTTTTCATAAAGCATCAAATAGTTGACTGAGAGGTGTCTTAATTTTTGTTACTTTTTTTTTAGTTGACGATCTTCTTCTTCACTCAAAGCATTTACATTATGGTTAGGTAATAAATTACCATTAATGTTTGGTGTAGTTACCCCTCCTGTATCAAAATTATTCATTTCATCTTTGATCAATCATTGTACTTTATGTTTCAAGGTAATGCAATTCTCGATGAAATGACTAGTAATTTCATAGTGATAGTCACAATGATCGTAAGATCATATAATTTAGGTTAAGGTGGCTTAAGTGGCTCTACCCGATTGAAAGCAATTAAGTAATTATAATAGAGCTCTTAATATAACTCTGTATAAGTCATAGAGATTGGATTGAATATGAGTTTTTCGTGAGTAGTTTGTTGCTCTCGTAAACCATTTATTGGGCTAACAGGACGAGTTTAAGGTCTCAAAAAAAGTGAAGTATTAAGACTGTATGTGACAGTCTAAGATCTAAAAAGGGATTGATGGGTTTGGGGATAAGGTCGATGCGAGTTTGACAGGTACTGGTAAGGAGAGGCATTATTCACAGTGAAATGATATGAAGAATAACCTTTTGGCATGTAGGGCTGATAACCCCTAAACTATTATCTATCAAAGCTCATAGCTTGAGCTTCGATCTTCTTCTTCTTTGAGGTTCTTTTAGTGGATGCTTTTTCTCCATCTAACTTGTCATTCTTGATTTCACTCTCAATTATTTCACCAGAGATCACCATGTTGACAAAATTCTTTATTGCATTCTTTATTATCTTTTCATAATAGAGATTTCAGAGTGCTAACAAACAATATTGTAGCTTTCTTTTCAATTAAAAGAGGTTGTACTTAAAAAGTTACATCCTTCTAGCTCTGGGCGTATTCTTTAAATGACTCATTTACCTTTTTTTCCATGTTCTGCAAGAACAAATGATCATGAGCCAAATCCATGATATGTTGGTATTGATTGATAAAATCACAAGCCATATCGCTCTAGAAATAGAAGCGAGTTCTGTTCAGTTAGATATACCACCTAACAGCGAAGCTTGTAAGGCTATCTTGAAAAATATACATTAGTAGTTTTTCATTATGGGCATGAGCTGTCATCTTTTAACAATACATGGTAATATGAGTCTTTGGATATTTTGTACTATCATATTTTTTAAATTCTAGTACTTTGAACTTTTGAGAAATAACCACATCCAGGACTAAGCAAAGCCCAGCAATATCGACAGAACCATAAAAGCTAATTCCTTTCACAGCCTGTAACCTTTATTCTAACATACTAATCTTTGAGTCTTCCTGAAATTCAACTTTTGCCTTTTTTTCTCTTTTTTTTTTTAGTTCATTTAGATTAGGAACTTGAATTGATTCTACTATCTTTTCAGTAAAGATAAGATTCATATAACTGTAGTAATACCTTAGATTATAGGCTGATGACATTCCAAGATATGTAAGATATGTGAATTGTTGTGCTAGGACCTCTTATGTAGACTAAGCTTGAGGTGGACCAAAACCAAATGGATATAAAAGGTCAGTCACTTCTTGTAATGGATGGTTCTATTGACTGGTATTCTTTTCTACTCATTTTTTTTTATTTAACTTGTTGAGAGCATCCAGAATCTTATTCAACTCATTTTCAAGCTTTTTTTGTGCCTTTTCTATCTTTTCAGGTCGATCAAAGTTTTCTTACTCTATTTGTTTAGCTCTGGCTCTTGTGTTATATCGATGAGTAAAGTTTTTATTGGATGGAGCTATCCTTGAACCTTGAGTACCATAATTATATGATTATTAAAAATTATGTGTTTTATATATGATATGTAAATGTATGCATGAAATATACTAATATTTACCACATCACCATTATTGATAAAAAATCTCGATCTGAAACTTTATTTAATAAAATTTCAAAATTACATCCTAATAAAGTCAAAGCAATATTCTAAAGTTCTAAATATCATCCTTTATTTCTAATGCCTCCTTATAAATTTTCTAGCTTGCTAGTAATGATTTTATGCCTCATCTAAGAAATTAAACAATTGTTGCCCATGAGCTCCCACTGGTTGCACCATAACCTTTAAATCTTCTACTTTTTCTTCCATTTGTGATGTTTTATCTACAGTGATACATAACTAATCAAACAAATGCTTTAAATGCCTTTATTTTTCTATGCACATGTTTTTCCATAGCTCATTTTGTTGAGCTTGTCTTCTGCATTCGTCAGATAAGGCTTTTATTTATGCTGTGCATCGATCCACTATCTCTTGTAACATCTGTCTATGTCTGTGTGCCTTAGCAGTGGCCTTTTGTTTTTTTTTTCGTCCTTGCTTTTAACAATTTATTTTTTTTAAATCATGTAAGCTCGGGTGTGACTGATGAATGTGTTATGTTTAGATCATTGAATAAAGCTTTTCATTGATCTATTTGCTTTGTGAGGCTCTAGAATTTTAGTTCTTGAAGCTTTGAACTTTCTTTCATTTCTAACTTTAGTAGCTTATTTTCTTGTTTCAACTCATCTTTCTCGGATTGGAGTTTTCTCTTAACTGTTTTCAATTTAAGCAAAAGATCTTGAAGAATGAGTTTTGAGGAATGCCCTAATTATTCACTAAGAAGCATAATGTCCCTTCCCCTTCTCACATGCCACACCCTATATTCTAGAGTGACGTCGTAAGTAAACCTCTCTTGGTTAACCTTGCTGGTTTGCTTTCATGCTTTTTTTATCTTTTCGACCATTTCATATGCCTCTTTATTAGTGAAAAAAAATTCCCTCTAGTTAAATCCATAGGTTTCTAGAATGAATTATTCACATCCGGATTGTCTTTTCACCAAAGTTGGGGCATAAGTAACAGCACCCAATAGGCCTAATAGAAACACCTACGGTTGATCCCCATAACTATATAACACTATATCATGATGCATCTAAGGTGTTTTCCAAACTATCCCTTGACTATCAAGGGCTCAAAAGTAGGAAATCCATTCTTCTTTTGACTCTGCTTGAGGCCATGTGCTGTAATAAAACTCCTTGATTGGAAAGCTAGAATGAAAGTATGGTTTACGAAACTGGCTTTGTTTACATTCAATGTGACTCTTCATCCATACATAAGGTAATTATAGGCATCCATTGAATCGATCTTTATCATTTTTATGGCAAAAGTTTAGAGAATGAATGGTTCCTGCCAAAATGGTTAGTGCTGCATTGACCTGGTGTGCTAACTGATCAACAAAGTCTATCACTGTAACATTGACATACCCGATGACTTTTGGGAAGATCACCAGTCCATATAATGCTATAGCCATAGTCACTAATCCCTGGTCATCATTTATATGCCCTTGGATAAAATCTCATAGAAAACTTCAGGGATAGCCCTACTTTCACCTTTTGTCTTGACATATGCATCAACTTGAGGCAAGCTAAGTCTAAGCATTTGGGCTAGCTTTTTACAATGGCCCACCTTACTGGACCAGTAAATCTTGTCTGAGTTTGGCAAATCAAAAGGAAAGATGAACATATATTCTTCAATTGTGGGCACCATATTTACTTGATTGAAAATAAAACACATATAAAAAAGATCCAAAAATTGGTTGATAGCCCTAATCAAATTATTATCCACATTTACTTGGAGTAGTGATGCTATGTTTCTATATCTATTCTCAAATGCCTCCTACCTTGTTCTATTCATGCATCTCCATACACTGCTTAAGTCAGCTAGATCATTTTGTTGTAGCTTGAGATGAACTCTCTCAGGAAATGATGAGATAAAACCCTCAGGCAAGCAATCTCTTTATTTTTTTTTTTACCTTCCTCTGACTTGATTTTCAATTGATAAGTAGACTCATAATGGATTGATGTAGACTTTGATTACATTTGGCTTTTCATAGATGTAAATGTGAAATCTGATTTATCAATAACTGATATGTGATAAATATTTTCTATATTAAAATGATGCAAATGATAGTGTTAAACATGATCATGAAAATGATGCACAGAATGAAATGATATGATAATCTTAAAACATGAGCATGAATATGATGCATATAATAAAATGATATGAAAATGGTGCAAATGCACAAAATCAAACAAACAAAATGGTTAGATAACAAACTATTCCTTCTTGTGTCCTAATTTTGAGTCATATCTATTAATGGGTAGGAAGGGTTCTATTCGAAGGTTGGCCTTTTAGAGGTGAACTATATGCAGGGTTAGGAGATTTTAACCACTAAAAAGTTTTCAAATTATTTCTTACCTCATCATCCATCATAAACTAGTAAGGCAGTCTAATCATCACCCATCATAGGCTACCAACGAAAAAGATTTAATTTGAGTGAAAGTATTTCACTAGCTATTACAGAGATTATCATTTTACAAGAACGTAGGTATTTTTCTCCCTCCTAAGAGGGACAGAGCCCGATTATAGAGCTCATGAAATGTAAATGCATGTGATAGTGTGTGTGAAAGAACATATAGGTTTCATACCCCAAAAATAAAATAAAAGTTAAAAAAGAGAAAACGTTAGTAAACCAATAAAAACCATTAGATAAAAAAATAGAATAAATTTAAAAATTATGGCTTGACTCTCTAGCTTCCCTAGTGGAGTCGCCAAACTATCATAACATATAGATCCGTAAATCTATAGCTAGACTTAACAAATGAATAAAGTCACCACCAATCTTTTTTAACTAGGTGTGATTGGTCACCTAAGGAATCTATTCTTCCAAAGAGATCTTAAGCTTGACTAAGGATCCTTAAAAAAATAGGTTCAGGTCTACAAAGCAAAATAGCATTAAGGAGTTCAGTTACATGTGGAAAAGGTTATAGCACCCCCACATGCTCATTCAAAGGATGGTACCATTTTATTTTAAATTTATTCTATGATCTTAGTTCTAATGGTTTTATATGTTTAAATATTAAAAATAATTTATAAGACTCTCTATCAATCTAGTAGAACTCTTAAAAATATTTTCTCTCTTCAAGAGTATTCAAGGATTCCATTTGTTTCCTTGAAGAGGCTCCTTCATTGAAAAAATGCTTAATTTTTATTATTTTATTATTTTTTAGATTTTTTATTGAAAATATATCTAATTATTCTACCCTTTGGGCCAAATTAAAAATATTTTTCTTTTTTGAATTTCTAAATTTTTCACCATTTGGGCCATTTAGAAATCTTTTTTATTATTTTTTTATTTCTAAATTTTTCACCATTTGGGTCAATTTAGAAATATTTTTTTTTCGAAATTTCTAAAATTTTCACCATTTGGGCCCATTTAGAAATTTTCTTTTTTTTTTGGAAAGAAAATAATATGACAATTATTTTTATTAAAATTTCATCTAAATTATTCCACCATTTTGGACAAATTTAGAGAAAATTTCTCAACTAGAGATTTCTTAAAAATTTATCATTTAAAATTTCTAAGAATCTCATCATTAGGTAATTATCAAATATTTTAAACCCAAATTTTTTATTTGAAAAAGAATACAATTACTTGTATTAAAATTTTATCTAAATTATTTCACTATTTAGATCAAATTTAGAGAAAATTTCTCACATAGAGATTTCTTAAAAAATTTACTATTTGAAATTTTTAATAATTTCATCATTGGGTAATTTGTATTTAATTTCAAATTTTTTTATATTTATATTTTTTTGTTTGAAAATAAATATTAATTTTTACTATTATTAAAACTTTATCTAAATTATTCTACTATTTGAGAGAAATTTAAATAAAATTTTTCACCTAAGAATTTTATAGAAATTTACCATTAAAATTTTTATAAATTTCATCATTGGATAATTAATATTTATTCTTAAAATTTATTTTTTTATTTTTTATTATTAATTTTTTTGAATTTAATCATGCAAAAAATACTAAAAATAAATAAACACATTAAATAAATAAATAAAATAAACCAAAGAACGGCTCAGCTCGGGGCTAGAATCTGGCTCAACTACAAGCACAAAGCTCAGCTCGGTTATAAGCACAGAGATCAGCTTGGAGGCATGGCTCAGGGAATGTGGCTTGGCTCGACTTGGATGAGGGCTGGCTGAAACACGAGTCGGCCAAAAGTGGGTTACGCTCAAGTCGGGTTGGTTAGAATAAGAATGCATGGATCCCAGAGGTTTCTTAATGCTAAAATGACGTCGTTTTGTAGGGGTATAAAAGGTTGAAATTGGTTTTTTTTCACCAGAGTTTTCTTCCTCATTCTCTCTTTTCCCCTATTTTCTCTTTTCCTCTCTCTAAAAATATCAAAATCCGGTTGAATGTTCTATTAAAAATTGAGAAAATACGTCAAAAACTAGAAAAATACGCCAAAAATTTTAAACAGTGTCAAAAACTTGATTAGAATCTGGAATATTTTCAAAAAATTTCCAAAAAAAAAAAACTAAAAAAATCATTAAAATTTTCCTAAAATTTTAAAACTGTTTCTGCACCTTCTAAACACTTTTTTTTTGCTTATGTTTTTTTGTATTTTCGTGTTGTCTCCTCCTAATCTGTGGGTCTATTTATAGGACTTTAAAACCACAGACTCCAAAGCTGAATAAAAACCCCAATTTCCTCTAAACTTTAGTTTTATTCAACCTCTTCTAATCCGTCTCAAACTCTTTAACCCAGTTTTACACCAATTCAACCACACTTTTTTTATTTTTTCATTTTTATTTTTTTAATTAATCAAAAAGTAGACCCCGAACAGATTGAGTGTCTACAATTCCAAAAGCATTAGAAATATCTTGGAAATTTGACCAACAAAATTCTTACTTGCCTTAATAATAATATAAACAATAAACAAACGTTTCAAAGTAAAATAAATTCTCATCGATAATAAAATTAAGAGAAAGTCACAAGTTGTGATTCTCCTCCAATATTTTTAGACTCATAACAAAAATGTTGGTATAAAAAGAATTATGATTTACTTTGAAAATATTAAAATGAATTTGATGACGGAGCCCTTTGGAAGGAAATAAGTGATTTCTTTGAATGCTTTTAAAATTAAAAAATTTCTTAAGTTATGCTGAAAGTGTCAAAAATAATTTAAAAAATTTTTAATATTCAAATAATAAAAATAAAAAGAATTAAAATAATAATAATAATAATAAATATTAAGTAAGACTATCAAATAAAACCATTGTTAGGATTTTATAAGATTAATCGGTACCGTCTTTGAACGAGAGCTGTGAAGATGTTATAACTTTCTTTATGCATAATCATATTCTTAAACCCAACTTCAAATTTGTAGACCAAAAGATGTGAATAGTGACTGATCACATCTCAAGAAAAAAAAATTGATAGCAACTTTTGATTATTACATCTAGCGATTAAGTCTCCAAACCAATACATTATAACAATAAATATACATGTGTGTGTGGACAGTGACCAAGAAAAAAAAAACCTAGCAGAGGTCCATGAACCATGCTCAAAAACTTTTTTTTTTTAGTTGGCATTGACAATTCATAATACCTTTTTTAGTATATGTACAACTAAAAATAATTTTATAAATTTTGTTTTCCAAAATTTTATAATTTTTTGAATGCTAAAATATGTAAGTATAATATACTATTAGTTTATAGCATGAGGTCCCATTTTAATGTTTTTATTTAATATCTTTGAATGCTAAGAATAAATTATAAATATAATGAATCAAATTAATACAATATTTATCAACATATTAACAATTACTTACAAATAAACCAATATGTAACCAAAAAAATTTCATAGTAAAATTGGAATAAACTCTCAAAATCTCTTTATTTTTTATTATTATTAAGACAAAGGGTCTATTATGCTTTTCTTTAATTAATCAAACTTCTAATTTAAAAAAAAAATTACTTTTATTTCATTCTAAAAAACTACTGAATGCACCTCAAATTTTTATTATTATTAAATTAACCATTAATGAAATTCTTAAATGCATATTAGTCAATTACCCTTTTATCCTTCACACCACTTTCTTCTTCCCAATAAGTTTTGGAAATTCATTTTCAGAAAAACAATTATTCACTAGAAATTGATTTCCAAAATTGAGCAAAAGTTGCTAAAAATTCATTTTCGAAAACTTTTTCAATCAAAAATTCATTTTTGAAAACTTTTTCAATGTACCAAAAATTCAATTTTGAAAACGTTTCAATGTAACAGAAAGCAATACAATTATTCAAAAATACATTTTTTGAAGTAAGTTTTTACTTCAATTTCTTTGTTGCATTAGGTACAAGAAAGTAGATTTTATTCTCTTGATCAGTGTCTAGCATGGGAATATCGAATTTTCTTCGCTTGAATCTCCAAACGGATTTCTAACAATTTTTTTAAGACATAAGCTATTAAAATCTGACAATAAAGACATCTAATCTTTCAGTAAGATACTGTCTATTCAATAAAGTGGATAAAAGATTAGAGGCTCCTACTGTCGGATTTGCCAGTCTACTGATGATATTATTAGGGTCAATATTTCTTAGAGTGCCAAGTTTTTGTGCCAGGAGCAATGGCTTCCACAAACATCTTCAATGTACCAAAAATCTATTTTTGAAAACTTTTAAGAACTTTCAAAAATGGATGTTTGAAAACCATTAAGAAATTCAAAAAATTTATTTTCGGATGTTTCTAAAGGTTTTCAAAAGTAAGGAAGCCTATAAGGGATTCTGAAAATAAATTTCCAAAAGTTCTTAAACGATTCTGGACATCAATTTTTGAAAACCTCCAATAATTTCTTGAAATTCATTTTCGAAATGTTAGAATCGCATTTCAAAATTTAAAATCTTAAATTTTACAAAACCAAATACGAAATCAAATGAAAAAGTAGAAAGAACAAACGATTTATCTCTTATTCTTAATTATCTAACGTCAAATGGGTGAGTGAGGCTTGATTTGTCACTTAATCCTTTAAGGTTTTTAAGGTTTTTGGTTTGAAGAGATAGAGAAAGGAGACATCATGTGAGGAGATGGGGTATTTGAGTTTTTAGTAAGTTTGTGTTTTGAATTTGAGATGTGTATTGGATGTTAATAATAATAAAATGCATTGAAAAAAAATTGAGATGCAAATAGCAAACCTTTTTTCAAAAATCAAAATGCAATAGTAATTAGGATTAAGAAACAATAGTTAAAAACGCAATAAATAAATATATATATCAATAATTTAAGATTAAATTTTAGATTTTAAATTAAAATTTTAATATTTTATCAATAAATCATAATTCAAATTATAACTTTCTAATATTCATTTTCACGTGATTAAAAGAAAAAGGATGAATTACCCGTTAACATATTTTATTTTTTTTTTATTAAAAGAGTAACTTATCCATGCTGAGAAGTTAGGAAGTCATGGATTATTGAAAATGATCAAATGCCCCAAAAAGATCAATTGTAAAATAAACAAACAAATAAATAAAGGAACTACATTATTTATTTGAACATGTTTCTCATGTTTGGCAAAAGTGGATGGTTTAGAATGAAAAATGCCCAAAAGGTCTTTTCGTTCTTGGTGGGCCAAATGTCCAATTAAGAAAAAGACTGAAAAAATTCTCAATTTCTCTGATTGATAATCACTTTGAAAAAAAAAAAAAAAAAAAGAACATAGCACCAAAATTATATTTTAACATATGAAAAAATTAAACACGTCCCTACATTTTTAACCAAGATTCCATTTTGGGTAAAAAAAAATTGCTTTTAAACATCCATCACTCCTTCACTTCCGAAATCTCTCTTCCCATCAATTTTCCTCCCTCTTTTTGTTTATTGTTCAATAAACAGCCATGCTTCTGAAACTTAGGAGCCCTATCAAGCCGGAAGAAGGCAGTGAGGAAGGCAAGAACAAGCCAACTTATGCAAGCTCTAGCAAGTGCTCATCATCAGTTGTTGTTGGGTTGAGAATCCTTACACAAATTTCACAAGGAAAATCTAATATTATTGTTAAACCAGCCTTGAAAATTAGCCTGCCCGCCACTAGAAAGCATCGTCATGGCAGTTCGGGCCGGTCACCGCCTGTTGATCACTCTTGCTTTCTCAAATCATGTCATCTATGCCACAAGAACTTAAGCCTAGATAAAGAAGTTTACATGTACAGGTAACAAATAATTTCATACTATATTGTATATTTTTTGCTATAGTTTTTTTTTTGGGGATTTCCAAAATTTTTGAGGGCCTTCAGAACAAATATAGAAAGGATTAAGATCTTGGTCTGTGCTTCTGTCTGTTTAAGCAAAGTGTGAACTTTGCAAGCTAAATTCTGATAAAAATTACGTGAATTCAGGGGTGACCAAGGCTTTTGCAGCGTAGAGTGCAGGGACAGGCAAATTGTTTTGGACGAAATGAGGGAATTTGAACTGTCTACCAAACAAATGCTAGCATCTTCCAGGCATTGTAGCTCCTCCGGCCGACGAGAAACCCGCATCCTCCTACAGGATCTACGCTGGAGAAATAAATCCCTCATCAAAACCAAAAGCATTGGGCAATAGTCTCATAATTCCTAAGTTCATATATATATATATATATATATATATATTGATAACTAATTAGAGATTTGAGCAAAGGGGTGTACTTAATTGGTTTTAGTTAGGATGTAGATCATTTCTTCTTTATAAAAAGAGAAGAAAAATATTGATCATACAACATTTATTCCTTTTTTTTTTCTAATATTTTGAGATGAGGAGCTGGAAGATAATTGATTAATGACGTAAAGTGAAATAAGTGAGTAGCTTGGATTTTTTTTTTTTTTAAATATGGCTATAGACGGCATTAAAGGATAAATATAATTGTAAGTCTTCGTTAAATATTCAACCTAAAATTAATTAACTATAAGTAGAAGCTTTCAACTATAATATAATATCAATATCATGAATGGGTTTTAAACTATTATGAAATATTCAATGTAATATCTGAATTTTAAAATTTTTTAATTTGATATTAAAATATAAATTTGTTAATTAATATTGTACTTTAAAGACTATTTATCCGATACATATAATCATTTAAAACCAATCACATTAGAAATAAGTATCATATTAATTAACAGATTTATAATTGAAATATTACATTTGAAAATTTTAAAGTTTAAAATCACATTAAATATTTTATTATAATTTAGACACTATTTATGATATTAACCCAAGAATATAAGACTACAAAAAAATTAAAATTTAATAGATATAGAATAATATCAATTTAATAAATCTCATCACGTATAGACAAAGATAGAACTTAAAATAATTAACAAGCAAAATTAACAGGCAAAAACAACATAATAAAATCTAAATTTTGATATCATATTAAATATTTAACTTAAAATCAATTGATTAAATGAGTTAATTTCAATATAAAATCACAAAAATCTCAAAATTTAACAAATATAAAATAACGTCAATAACTTCAAATTTTCTAAGATAAGAATCCCTTTTTATTCTTGCCCGCCACTAACCTTTGTTTTTGTCTACAACAATAAAAGCCGATAATGGCCGGTGTGTCTTTGTGGATGCAGCATTAACAATGTTTTGAAAGGGCTATTCCACTAGATATTTGACCTTTTTGCACTATCAATATGCTTTGATTTTGACATAAAATGTCTATAAGGGAAGAAAGTTTATGGATTCTTGAGTGTTTTGAGGTTCCTATGCCTGCATAATGGAAATTGGTTAAAGTCTAAAAGATGATGCTATATTGGCATGTTCCTTAGTAGTTAAGAGTCATCACTTTCATTAATGGCAAATGTAGCTTGTCATTTCTCTCAATTAGTGCCATTTCAATTGATTCCTTCTTATGGTTTTTAATATTGTTGAACATTAATCTCTTGAATTCTACATGAAAAGTGTTCTAATATCAATGATTTCACACCAAGAATAGGCATTTTATGATGGAAATTTCTTAAACCAATATTGACTAAAGCAAATTGAGAAAATTACCAGTTCAACTCGGGAATAAATAATTCTTTTCTGTTTTTGAAATGTGATTAGGATAATGAAAGATTTATTTTTTTTTATTTTTTGGTTGAGTGGTAAAAGATTTTTAAGTTTTATGTATTATAATTTTTTTTAGATCTGTCCAAATAGGTTTATCTAAATAATCTAAAGAATTCATGAAAAATTATGTTTTCATAATCTCTCAACAAATTTAAACCCAAACAATCAAGAAAAGAGTACACTCTTTTTCTCATTTGAGCCGAACAGATCTGTTGGTATATATTGACGTATTTCTGACTAAATCATAAAATTATGTAAGCTAAACTTAATTTGCTCTCAATGATTTATTGACAAATGAATTAAGTATTGATTTTCTATACAAATTGGTGTAATTCCTTTATGCCCTTTCATTAAAATAGAATAAAAAAGAAAAACAAAACTACAAATAAATAGTTAGTGATGAGACAAAAAAGCAAAACAGAGATAAAATGGTTAGACAGTTTTAATTAATTAATTTAAATTTTGACGTGTTAAAGTATATATGTGACAAATACATTCTTAAATTTAACTGCAGTTAAGATATCAATTATATTTTTTAGGGATAAAGGCTAAAGTTATCGAGATGATCTCTCTGGGAACTTGAATTTTCTATGCATTAAAGCCAAATCCAATGCATTTGATCTGTAGTCATCTTTTTATCTCTTAGGCTTGTATAAATAGTGGAAGTCGAAAAGAATTTAAGCCCAATGATTGATCCCATCACGATTTCAATCTGGGGCTTGTTTTCTTGGAAAAAGCCACTTCAATTTGTTCACCCAATGGAAGAAAATGCATGGAAATCGATTTTCATATTGGAAAGAGTGCATCTTTCCTGTAACATTAGTCTCTGATTAATCCAATCCAAGCAAAGATTAGGCAAAACCGTCCACCTTCCTTAGATTAGATGTAGGCTTATAATATAAATTTGGTACAAGATTTCCATAATCAAAATTTTCTAGCAAAGTAGAAAAGATGGTGGAGGTAGCAAACTCAGACTACTTTCACTTGGTTGATGATTTCTATTTCTTAGCCCTGCATGACGATGAAGAAGTGTTTCCAATATCAGATGAGAAATATGCATTAGAGTTACAGTTGCAAGAGGCTTTAATGTCCTCAGCAATCTCTTCTAGAGTACCAAATGGATCGAGAGTGTCGCAGACGTGTCAGCATTTCAACTCAAGGGAAACCCATAAAGGAAAAGAGAAAGAAATTGGAGGGTCTTCGAATTCTCAAACTCATGGCCGATTATGTCTTATTTGCATGGAGGTCAAAGCAATTGGAGAGATGTTTATAAGCAATACGTGCACCCATTTGTTCTGCACAGATTGCATTGGCAAACATATAGGTGCAAAAATACAGCAAAATATATCACTGGTTAAATGCCCTGACTTAAACTGTAAAGGTGTTATAGAACCACAATTTTGTCGCTCAGTTGTTCCTGGAGAAGTGTTTGATCGATGGGAAAAAGCACTTTGTGAATCATTGATTCTCGGGTCGCAGAAATTTTACTGCCCTTTCCAGGATTGCTCTGCCATGTTAGTGGATGATGGAGGGCCTGATGTGGTTGAATCAGAGTGTCCGAATTGTCATAAGCTGTTTTGTGCAAAATGCAAGGTCGCATGGCATGCTGGAATTTCTTGCTGTGAGTTTCAAAATCTGAGTAAGGACGAGAGATCGAAGGAAGATATCATGATGATGGATCTTGCTAAGAACAGTAAGTGGAGGAGATGTCCCAACTGTAAGATTTTTGTGGAAAAGATCGAGGGCTGCTTGCACATTTCATGCAGGTTTCATTATTTTCTCCTCCTACAATTTAAAACAGCTATTCTGGGTCTTTGAATTGATCATATATAGTACAAATCAATGCCACATCTTTTGTTTTTACAGGTGCGGAATTCACTTTTGCTACGGTTGTGGATCTCTTTGGAATGAAACTCATCAATGCGGATAAACTTAAGGCAATCATCAATAACATGCTTTAGAAGTTACCATCTGGTCTAAGTTCTGGTTATATTTTTGTCAGCTTGTTTTCCTTCTTGAACTACTGATAGCAAATTGGAAATTGTCATAATACATTAAACAAGAAGGAACTGGTAAAACAAAAGTTTGTTCTTTAACCAATTTTTTAATGTATTAAAGTTTGTTCTTTTTAATGATTGATTAAATTGGTCAGTGAAAGAGCATGATAATTAATTAACTCAACTTTAATCCTTTGCTTAGATGTACAATATATATGTTATTACTTCGTCATCACTTTCCAAAAGCTAGTGCTTAGCCAAAGTTAATAATAAGGATTAGGTGACAATAATTGAAGGAAAAGAATACGACCATAAGCATGGAAGATGCAAGAACCTTCTTTGAATATTACATACAACTTTTATCCCTTCAAAGGTGCTTTAAAGGTCTAAAATAACACTTCTTTCGAAAGGGTTTAGAGATGGCAAAAGAAGATTTGTCAATCATATGAAAGCTTTTAGGGTTTGCTTTGATTCGAAATTATTATTTAATATTTTAATTTAAGATATTAACTTAATAAAAATATTATATTTATGTATAATTAAAATGTAATTTATATTAAAAATATAATTTTATGAATATTATATTATATTAATTTTAGATCAAATTAATTATGATTTATTAATATATGGGTCGAACAAAAAATAATATTTTAATATCAAATCAGAATTGAATGATAATATTAAGAGATTAAATTAAAAACTTTTTATCGTGCCCTGAGTTGTTATCATCCCTCTTAATCATTTTCTCTATCACAAAATGTGACTTTTGTTACAAAAAAGACATAATTAAGATGGTTACAACTCGATTATCCTCATCAAACCTTTATTAAAAGACTAAACTTATTGTAAACATGCCACCTTTTTGTTTTTATCTCTGGTAAATCTTTGTTGTTTTTCTATCTCCTTCTCCACACTTTTTCTCTTCAATGATTCAAAACTTTTAACTACAAAGTAAATATATCTGACCTCCTTTTTCATTGTGGGCTTCTCAGTGGGAAAGAGAGAGGATTCAAACTAGAAAATCTGAAATGGAAAGCGTCGTCTGCAGGGAGCAGAGAGGAGAGTTTCCCACCATCTTGCATGAGTGGTTTTAAATTCGAATGTAGCAGGAATATATAACGATATGAAAATAAAATTATAAATTTAATTAATTAAGTCATATAATTAATAATTTTATATTTTAAGTTTTAATGCTTATAATTTATTTTTCTATCACCAAACTCTAATTATTTTATACTAAAAAATAAAATTATGTGAATTTCCTCTGTACAATCTATCAATTCAATAAGTTTTATCAATGATGATATTAAATTTCTTTTTTTTTTTTTGAGTTTTTCTTTAACCATTCTTAAAAATTCCATGGAATTTAGTTAATCAAAGAAATATTTATATATGTAAGCATGAATATTGATTGCCATTTAAGAATTATTTATTATATGTTGGCAATAAAAAATATAATGTATAAATAATATAAAAAATTAAATCTATAATATTAAATATATATAAAAAAATATTTTTATTTGCATAAAAATTAAAAAGAGATAAAGAAAATAAAACGTAAATAGTACATAGAAAAATGATAAGGAGTGCAAATATATTCGCTGACTCAGCCAATATTTTAACAAAGCCTATCCAGATGTCAACACGTGTACATATGAGTTTTCAGAATAAATATTACAATCTAAAATAAATTAATGCAATTAATTAATTAATCATTGGAAGGAAAATAAAACAACATCCTAAGTTTCAAATTTAACAGTACATACTACATCATACATTAAATCTGACGCTTAAAAAAGGTATGAATTTTAAAAGAGTTTATATGAATAATATTTTTTTAATTAAATAAACATTAAAATATAAAACTTAATAATTAATTAAAAATTAAAAATATATATATTACCCTCATTAGGGTCCATAATTATATTTTATTTATAAGAAATTATTTAATATATTAATATTAGAATTTTTTACTTCACAAATGAGATTAAGATGTTAACACATATTTCTTAATATATATTTAAAAAATAAAAAATTAATTTAAAAAAAGTATGACGTGCGCTATCTTAATTCAAAATAAAATTTTCACTTTTAATGTATTAAATAAATTTTTTATTTATATGAATTAAATTAAATCTTGAAATTATGGTAGGATTTATATGGAACATTTTGTATTTTATAAGATAAATATAGTTTATTTTTAGTCGTTTTATTATTACATAGGATCAAAGCTAATTTTTGATACATTCTTCTTTATGATAATAGTGGAGAGAATTTTTTTTCATTATGGTTGATTCATGCCTCTCTGTATTTAAATTTTAATTATTAATAAATTATTAATTTATTGATATTATAATTTATTTTAAAATTGAAAGTTTTTATTTAAAACCTCATCTTAATCCAATGAACCTGCCATACTTTTCAATTTTTTTATCATCCAAAAATAAAAATTTAAAAACAACAAAAATATTTAACAAATGAAGAGAATTTTTTTTAACTAAAGATTCTACTTATCAAGTTCAAGTATTCATTTTTATTAAAATTTTTCAACATGCCATAATAGAACTAAAATTAAGCATCATAATTTAAGTCTAAAATTTATTCTAGGCCAATATTTACTAGAACTAATAGTATTTAATCCCTATCAAATATATTATAAAAAAAAAAGTCCACCATGGTCTATGACAATACTCTTCTCTTTCTATTCACTGCTTTGCGTAAAAAGCTTGTACGATACATTACATTGCATCCCATTCCAGGCTCCGGATGCCACACAGTCCAAATCTCTCTCTAAGTTTTGATCCACATTTGCTATCCCATTTCCATTAACACACTCTCTTCGAAGCTCCAACCTTTCCCTTTGTTTTGTGTTTTTTTTTCATTTTCCCCAATGGTTGTCTTTCTTTTCTTCTTTCTGTGATTGCTCTCTTTAGCTTCTTCTGTTTCCAGGGAGGATCAGAAACCTTCATTAGAGTCCAAAACGATGCCAATCCTTCGATTTTCACTTCTCACAAGCACTGGTACGAATCTTCCCTTTCCTCTGTTCTCTCCCCTTCAACTCCCACCCAAGTTCTTCACATCTGCGACAGCGTTTTCCACGGTTTTTCTGGTAAGCTTTCCCCGACTGAAGCCCTCAAGCTCCAAACACTTCCCCACATCATTGCTGTCATCCCTGAACAAGTCCAGCGGTTGCAGACCACGCGCTTTCCTCTCTTCTTAGGCCTCACTACCACCGACAGCGCTGGTCTTTTGAAAGAATCCGACTTTGGGTCCGACCTTGTTATCGGAGTCATTGACACGGGTATTTGACCCGAGCATCAAGGCTTCAACGACCGTGACTTGGGGCCTATTCCTTCTAAATGGAAAGGCCAATGCGTTACGACAAAAGATTTCGGTTCCAGTTCCTATAATAAAAAGCTGATAGGAGAGAGGTTTTTCTGCAAGGGTTACGGAGCAACTAACGGGAAAATGAATGAAACCTCGGAATTTCGCTCCCCAAGAGATTCAGATGGCCATGGGACCCACACTGCTTCTGTTGCCGCTGGAAGATTTGTGTTTTTAGCTTCTGCATTAGGTTATGCTAAAGGAGTAGCTGCTGGGATGGCACCTAAGGCAAGAGTTGCTGCTTATAAAGTTTGCTCGAGTGCTGGTTGTTATGACTCTGATATTCTCGCTGCCTTTGATTCCGCCGTAGCTGATGGAGTTGATATAATTTCGTTGAGTGTTGGTGGTGTTGTGGTGCCTTATTATCTTGATGCCATTGCGATTGGTGCTTTTGGTGCTGCTGATAAAGGGATTTTTGTGTCGGCTTCTGCTGGGAATGGGGGTCCTGGTGGATTGACTGTTACCAATATAGCTCCTTGGGTGGCTACGATTGGTGCTGGGGCGATCGATAGGGATTTTCCAGCTGATGTTAAGCTTGGAAATGGGAAAGTTGTGCCTGGAGTCAGTGTGTATAATGGGCCGGGTTTATCTCCAGGTCGGATGTACCCGTTGGTTTATGCTGGGACTGGCCCCGGTGATGGTTATTCTTCTTCTTTGTGTTTGAAAGGTTCTTTGGATCCTAACTTTGTGAAAGGCAAAACTGTGTTGTGTGATAGAGGGATGAATTCCAGGGCTGCTAAAGGGGAAGTTGTGAAAAAAGCTGGAGGCATTGGAATGATTTTGGCTAATGGGGTTTATAAGAATTTTCTCTATATGTGTAATGAGATTGTGCTGGCGTTTCTAAATCGGAAAGCAGGTGAAGTTGGATTGTAATGCTACGTGAAGGACCGAAGGTTTAACAGGCTACCGGAAAGTGCAGGTCTATTGTATCTTTACTGTAAAGATTAAGAAGCAAGAATGTTTGGTAGAATTTCTGTGTTGAGAAGATGCCAAGGATAATGAAAGAAGTTCCCCCTTTTTTTCATATTTGAACGTAGTTTGATCCGTTGAATATATTATCATCAACTGATTCCAACCAGAAGTATATACAAATATATACATATATATATTTATTTATTTATATGCATGTAATTTAACTGTTTAACAGCAAAGACATTACAATTAGATCTGAATATTCTAATATTAATATTGTGTTAATGTTCATCAAACATAAATAAAACATGAAAAAATTATCATATCAAATTTTTATATATAATTTAAAACACTAAAAAATTATCATATCAATTTTTTAATTTTCATTATAATTTTAATTAAAATTTTGAATCTTATATTTTTTTTTTATATTTGCTTTTAAAATCAGTCAAATCTAATCATTATAATGACAATGATTAGGAGAAAAATTATGTGGTCTGGGCTGATGAAGAAAGATTTCCCAAACTTCTCTGTTTTGTGCATTAGGTTGTCTGCCAGTATTGGTGGGCTGTAATTGTTTCCTAAAAGCAGAACTAGGAAGACCTTGAGCAACCTCAGGTGGTCATGTTTTCAGTCAGTATCAATGGACATAGTACCTCAGGTGGTCATTTTCAATCAGGTTTTCAATCAGTATCAATGGAAATAGTACCTCGGGTGGTCATGTTCTCAATCAGCATCAACGGAAATCATAAAGTCCCTCTGTTAAACTTATCAGATATCTTTTCCGTTTAACAAAAGAAAAGCTTTCTGTCATCATCGGGAAAATGTTTTGGGACATGAAAATAAAACGCGTTCAAAGTTTGCATTAATATCACACGTGAAGTATACGAGAAAATTGAAACAAGCATATGTATTTGCCTATGAATAAGGCCTAATCCCTTTATATTGGAAAATGAGATACTCCAACTCAACCATAAACGGAAAAAATATGCACTTACTATTAAATCAAATGTTTGATTAGTTGGAATGTATAAATAAAACTAATTCTAATCAATGCATCTTTAAGCTAAAAGTCCAATCATAAAACTTAAATTTTAACGTGATATTAATGAAGGTAACTAAAGTGACAAAATTGGGTTATTATAGCAATTTTTAGCTGCTTTTTCTTTATCTGGTTTTATTCTTGTTTTAAAGTTGTAAGTTGGATTAATTTTCCTTTCTGGTTGTTCTAGCATCTTGTGATCATTTCCTTGCTTTGTAAATTATGAAGTCACAGGGATCGAAGGAGAAAAGTAACCTCGTAGTGTAGCTCAGCCATTGAGGGAAAAAAAACAAGCTTGTTGTGTATCAACAATTCTTGCACATATTGGGAACAATACAACAAAAAGTACGGGATGAGTTGTGTGCATTTGTCAAACTTCATGTTCAAATCAATTCATGGTTGAACTTTTCATTAGTTGTTTACTTCACAATGTTATTTTTGGTCTGCCAAAAGCCCACACAACCAGGCTTTTTGGAAACGAGAAAAAATGGGCAATCAAACCCAATATCCTAAGGGACGGATCGACGGTTTCATTGGGTTGGCTACATTTGTGTCATCAACTCATCTCATACTTTTTGTTTCTTTTCTCCATATTGCCTACGGAATGAACGAGAGGAGACATATTTTGGGGTTCTTTCAGTTATAAACTTGGCTGATTCTCTGACTAATATAAAATCAATCCCATAACAGATAGCCTGCAGTGCTTCTATTTTCCCAGTATTTGAACCAAACAGCACACAAATCCAAATAGTATAATAACGTGTACTCTTTTACAAATATCATTTTAATCGATATTTACATGCACTCTTTAATATTTTCTTTGTTGTATGTTTATATATGCCATCATTTTCTTGTCCCCTTATGTTAGATTGACATCTTCAGATTTCATATAGCAAAAGAAAATGACCTATGCCTGTATCGATCATGATCCAACTAGAAATAAGGATCTTCCCTTTCTAAGAACAATCATGGTGGTCTTAGAGACAATGACGAAATTAGGACTTTTACTTGGAAGTTACGAAACTCGTATAGAATATTAAAGGTTTTTTTTTTTTCCTTTTGACATAAAGGTTAAATTTTTTAAATGTATAATAAACATATAAAATATATCAAACTTAATACAATATTTTAGCTACTGTAAAAATAATCTACAGGCTTTGCTTACAACTGTGCTTTAACACAAATCTTTCAAATGCTTGTCTTATATCTTTATTGTATGTTCTCTAGAATCTATTGTATTTATTCTAAAGTTTAACTTCAAGTCATCAACTACCCTGCACAATTTTCTTAACTTCACAATACATATAATAAGATTTTTTCAATACATGATATAGATATGATAGTTTATGTATTTGTATTAGTTTATTTCGTATCAAATAAATATAAAATATGAAAATTATTTTATTATAATTTATGTCAAAACATTAAATATAAAATATATATTTTTTATATTTGCAAAACTCATATTTGATTTTTAATAAAATTTTAAATCATATTTTATATTTTTTAAAATTGTATTATTATATCATGTTTAAAATAATTAAATCTAATAGAAGCATTAAAAAAAATGCAAGAATTCGATTAAACCCTAATCTTTCAAAAATATATAATAACAATCGTTAAACCAAACTTGAATTGTTAACAACGTAATATACATCTAGACCTAGATAAAGAATAGATGACAATGTTTCCATTCTGTCAAGGGTCCACTTAGAAAATTGTCTTTGGCATGGAGACAGCTCTCTAGGAAGACCAACTTAGAAATTTCCTGCCTCGGCTCTCACCCACAATCAAGTCATTTTCGCCACCAATTAGTCAACACCAAACTCTGATTGGTCAACTCAATCAAAGCAAAACTTTGCTTCAATGGCAGGAAGATACATTCATGAACTTGGACATTAAATATTCAACGTGTAGATAAAATCAAAGATTATAATTAAATATTAATTTTTTTGTCAATGCGAAGTGTGTAAGCCACGAGCTTTTATTTTAATTTAATGTATTAACAAAATTAAAGATTATAAAAATTATTTTTTTATCAAAGCGAAGTGTGTAGGCCACGAGCTTTAGTTTTGATTCAATGTATCGGCAAAATCAATGTTATAAATATTAATTCTTTTGTCAAGGCTAAACGTGTAGGCAACGGGCTTTGATTTTAATTTAACTATAAATATATACTCGGCTTCGCTTGGATTATAATTTTATTTAATATGAACAAATAATAGATATTTACAAAATAATATTTAATATGAATAATTGAATTAATTCATTCAATTGAAACTCTATCAATAAAAACTAACAATTAAAATTTAATTTTTAATCATACAATTAAGAATTATATTTTTACAACATATTAAAATATGATAAAAATGAAATTAAAATATAATAATATCAATTCGATTCATGGATATTTATACTATTTAATATATATATATATATATATTAAACTTAAATTACAACTAATCAATATTAAAATCATCTACAATTAATTAGATTTATAAAAACTATAAATTCATATCATGAATAGTTAGATTCATTCATTTTGAGTTTGATTAATGGTTATTTATATAATGAATTGTAAATATAAATCTAAACTCAAAATATTAAATTTAAATAATTCTAAACACAAAATATATAAAATATTAAATTTAAATAATTTTAAACACAAAATATATCCGTCCACAATTAATTTTGTTTATGAATACAATGAATTTATGAAATTTTTAAGTCCATGAATAGCTAGATTTATGAATAATTAAATTCATATAATTTAAAATATAAAAATAAGAACATTAGTAATTAGTATACATGAATCCAATTAATTATATATCATACAATTTATTTCTTATAATTATTTTAACTCAAATCAATCGAAGTCATACAATTAAAGACACGTGTTATTTAATTAAGCACCTTAATTGATAAAATATAATATCATTTCTTTTAAACCTAAAATAATAGTAGGATATGGATTAAGTATCGAGAATTTGAAATATACCAACTAATTCATGAAGTCACTTAAAAATTAAATACTTAAATAACAAAAAATAAAATTAAGGATATACATATATATATATACATAAAACACTACTATATATAATTATAATAGGATTAATTATTACATAATATAAAAAATTTTAAAAAATTAAAAAGAATATAAAAAATAATATTAATAGAGTATAATAATTAATAATAAGGAGTCCTGATAATCTTCATGAAAATACTGATAATTGCTCTTTTATCCTCCGATCTACTTTCTTTTTTTTCGGTCCTGTGCATAAGCTTCTAACTTCTTTTTTTTTTTCAATTATAAAAAACTATTTTATTGACTTTATTATTAATTATAATAAATTATTAAATAACCAATGAAAGGATGACAAATGTCATTTATAAATAGTATCAAATCTGAGATTACTTTCTATTTTAGATATCAATGTGTTGATAAAATATAAATATTTTTTTGTTAAAGTGAAGTGTGGAGACCACACGCTTTGATTTTAGTCCAATGTTGACAAAATCAAAGTGTTAAATATTACTTATTTTATCAAAGTGAAGTGTGTCGGCCACGAGCTTTGATTTTAATTAAAGTATTGGCGTAATCAAAAAGTTATTAGTATTAATTCTTTTGTCAGAGCAAAGCGTGTAGACCACAAGCTTCGATTAAAATATTCAAAATAATGACTTGTTAACCATCGTTTACGATTTAAGTAAAACTTAATGAAGACGCTACAAATAATCATCTTTATAAAGAATTGAACCAACTTGTGTTTAGTTGATGAATCCCTTTTTTTTTTTAATATTATAAGAAAAAATGGTTTTTCAATAAAATATTAGCATAATTATTAAAAAAAGTTTGTACCATAAAACATTAAATTTGAACTTTTATTATTCAAAGGGAAAAAAAAGGATGATTATAAAAATTTTAGAGATTTTGAACTCATAAGTTAATTTAATTAATTAATTTAATTATTTTTAAGAGATAAAATTTAATAATTTTAAAATTTAAATTTTAACATTTATAAGTTTTTTATATAAATTTTTTATTTTTTGATATAAAAAAATATTAAATATCAAACATGATCGACTAAGATAAAATTAAATATCATATGTGGGGTTCAGTCCCATTGATTTTTCACCAATTAAAGGCATGGGCATATTATCTTTTTATCTAGAACAAGCCCTACATGATAAAAGGTAGAGGACTATTTTTAGGCGTAAAAAAAACAAAAGAGGTGAGCCGCCAAAGAAAGAAAAAAAGGTTGCCGAAGCGTGAGAAAAAAAAAAGAAGAAAGGAGAGTTGTCAATTTAATCAAGAGAATGAATGGAGGTCGATCATTAGTTTAATTGAGTTAAAATTTTATTAATATATTTATAATTTTATATTTTATATTTTAAATGATGAAAATTAAGTTTAAAATTATTAAAAATAAATATATAATATATTTATTGAATCGTTTATTTGATAATTTTTTAATTATTTTTTAATTATTATTTAATTTTAATTTTAATTAAAAAATTTTTTGTATATTTATTATTTGATAATAAAATTTTTTTTAATGATTCATGATTTTTTCTTTTTATATTAAAAAATTTTTCAAGTAAATTTTGATATATTTTATTTTTTTGATATTATTAATTATTTAATTATTATTTATTATTATAAATTTATTATAAATTATTAAGATATATTATTTTTATATTATTATATTTATCACGTTAAAAACCTCCAATTTCCACATATGGGTGCGAAAGAGTCAAACTTACCTACAGTTACACATTTCTTTTTTTTTTTTTGCAAAAATAAATTAATAAATTTTTCATTTTTATACCTTTCATTTTTCCTACGAAATATAAACTTAAATGCATCCTTGATATGTAAAATATAAATTTACAAAATTCTTGAATCCTACCTATTTCTCTCGAGCTTCAGTGTGAATTGTGATATAAAATGTATCATATATATGTATTTATATGTATACAAGTGAAAACATGTATGTTTCTAACGAACTTTGGGCAACAGATTTATTGTCGTTAATAACCAAAGATTGGACTGCAACTTAAAAGCAAAGATCTCATCTTCTTCTATTGAGATTTTTTTAAAAAAAATATAATAAAATAAAATTTCGAGGGCAGATCATCAAGCCCTCACCAATCTGAGTCTAATATTTTTTGCATCAACAAGATTCACTATCATATTCATATAGACGGTAATAACAGAATTGAAAGGTTTGTCTCTTAATCTCTCTTCTATTCAAAAAATTAGAATTTTCCTTTCACAATTTTTGTTTTTGAAAAAGAAGGGATAAATCTTTGTATAATACTTTTATAATATAAAAAAAATTAATATGAGAAAATACTAAAAAAAGTGTTGCATGAATAAATTCGAAATTTAATTTAATTAATTCATATTGTCACTTTTAAGAGATAATATTTAATAAATTTATAATTTAAATCTCAACATTTATAATATTTTCCTCCATCCTCGATACAACATCTTTTATAAAAAAAAATTCTATATAATCATATCCAAAACTTCAATAACAAAAGCTTATATTCAGACAGATAATTGCTGGTTATTAAAAGAAAGTAGAAAAATCCCAGCTAATTGGAGGCAACCAGCCAGGCAAGTTGGTTGAATAAAAACATCATAGAATTCTATATTTCAGATTCATTCATCTTCAAATCGTGGAAATAGGGTGAGAAGAAATACGTGTTAATCTTCATAAGGAACGGCCAATAACCAAAAAATGACATCAACTGCAAAAACTTTGTGAATTTTCTGGTTGGGGGTCCCTTTTCTTTCATTTTTCTTTTGTTTTGTCAATTTTTTTTTTTAAAAAAAAAATTCGAAAGTAAATAAGTTATTCAATCACTCAAGTCAGGACAAGATATGTCGTACCTGATAACCTAAGACAAGTAACTGCAGGCCATACATTCGAGATGATCCCAACAAATGACTATCGATAAGACTCGAATCCAAAATCTTTTCATAAAAAAAAAACGATCTTAACCCATTGAACCAATCACTTATTTATTTCTTTTCATTTGTCTATTGTTCCTCATTTACGGTATATTCTCATGCATGAACCTCTTTTTTCATCTTCTTTGACCTTTACTCAACATTTTTTTTTTCAGATTCTGTCTCCTGAATTCGTGTTGGCCCCCTTCGGCAAATTGTGTAGGAAGTCCAGCTCTTTGGCTATGATATACATGAATTTAATATTGAAATAATCAAAATCAACATTCATGTAATATGTTTGATAGAGTGTTGGATTTTTAATTTTAATAATCATGAGTTAATTTTTGTAACCTCAAATATAAAAAAAAAATTATTGAAATGATCAATAGAATATACATGTATTTAAAATAATATCAATTTATTACAATTATAATCTAATTAATAACTTTTAACATAAAACAATAAGCAATATAATATAAAATCGAACAAAATTTACGGAAAATAAAACTTGAATCCCAGACTTAATGATTCTAGAGCTCCTCCACCATTCAGACATGGTTTAATTGGCTCCCTCCTTTTTTTTTTTTTTTTTTTGCTTATTAACAATCAAATCATATTCTAATTATTTGTTCCTTCTCTTTTGTTATATGGTTAATTTGCTCTTCCATATCTAACAATAGATCACTTAATAACATACTAAAAAAAAAAAAAAAGTAATAGCATGTGGTGAAACAAATCACTCATTAAATTGAAGATTTTCTCGATGCCTATTGAAGCACTAATTGGAGAATCTAGGGTTGGCACGTAGAGGCAAGAACATCACATGAGTTTGAAGGAGGCTTTAGAAATATGTCACTATGTAATTTATTTGGACTCAGGATTTTCTTATTGACCAAGCAACTTAACGTTAAAGGTGATTTGAAAACGAAGACAAAATAAATAAATAAATAAAGCAAGAAAGAATGGTAATAAATGTGTATGTTTCCACACAATTTTCCTAAATCACGTTGTTTTTCCTCAAAATCCTAAACCGAAGCCCACGTTCATCTTTGATTTTTTTTTTTTTCTCTCTTGCTATCATCACGAAGTTCAATGATCGAATTTTAAGTAATTAAAACCACTTCCTTTAAACATTCACAATTTCAAAATAAAAAAAAATTACAAATGTCAAATTTTAAATCTCAAATATATTAAATTTCAGAATAATTATATAATCAATTAAATTAAATTTTAAATTTTTCTATTTAAAAAAAATGAATTCACATCATAATATTATTACGAAATTTAACCATTTTTATATAAATGAGGCGTCCACGTAAACTTGGTAAGGATTTTAATACTTTTTAATATTGATACCGAATCATTATAAAATTGTAGTGAAAATATAAATTCAACATATAAAAAGTGCTGATTTTAAAGAAGCCACATGCCAACTGCCATGTACATTTCCAAATCACAAATTACGAACACGTATTGCATATTGTAGCCTCTTTGCATGAACAAAAATAGCTTTCTGAAGAATTTTACGAAGTGTAAAATCGCAGTCAAGAAAACAGGTAGCTAGCACCTGACATGTTTGACGAAAAAAAAATCTGTTAAATGGACTCTTTGCTTTATAAAATTTGTGTAGTTATTACGTGTATATAATTTTTTTTCTCTTATATATTAATGTATTTATGTATATCCGATACTTACTGAATATTTCATAGTTTATATGAGTATGATAATTTGATCTCAAAATTAATGTTCAAAATTATAAAAATATGATAAAATACTAAAATCAAACACATATCCGTGTCCCAACATTTTATCTCGAATTCACGTAAAGTACGTTAGAAATAAACCAGGGGTGTCGGGACTATATATGAACAAAAAAAACCTCTTGAATTCAAAGAAAATTTAAATAATTAAGTAAACACATTGAAAAAACAAATTCTCCAACATTAGGTAAACACAATTGGGTGCTTTGGAAAAAGCCTTAATAGTGAGGGTCAGATGTGAAATACCAAGAAACCCATCTCTATATATATATATATTTTTTTTTCAAAAGCTTCTCAAACAGAATCCAGCAGTAGTTGTAATAGTATTTTTTTTCTCTGACGAACAAATTTTGTATAGTTTTGACTTTTGATTTATCTGCCCTCGATAGAAATGATACTAGATAGTAAATAAATAAATATTAATTATTATTCGATTCATTTATATTGGATTTGAATAATTATAAATGAATTTGAATAAAAAATTTATTATTTATGATGAATTTGGAGTATATATAAATAGTATCTTTTTAATATCCAATATTTAAATTTATTTAAATTGTAATAAATAGTAATTTATATATAAATTTGTATCCAAATTTGTTATCTGTTTACATATATATATATATATATAATAAATAAAATTTTATACTTATAAAAGAATTTAAAACTTAAAAGATAACTTTTATTTATCATTAATTAAGAGTGAATTTGGATTTTAAATTAAATTCTAGTTTATTTTATATTTTAATAAAAAATTTAAATAAACGAATATTTTAACAGATTTGAATTTTTAAATGCATAATGCTTATTTAAATAAATTCATATTTGGATAATGATATTAAACTTTAATGAATAGTTAAAAAAATTTGAATATCATAAATATTAAACGGATTTAAATATAAATATCTTATATAATGGATATCCACTCCATTACCATTTCAAACCCTTGAGACTAGAAGAAGAGAGAAATAAAACAAGGAAAAGGCAAGTTTTGAAACCGTCATTGACTATCAGATGATCGCATATTCCTTCATCTGCTTTTATGGATTAATTGTTGATTAGTCATTCTTCTCCAACTCCATTAAATAATAAGTAATTAATGTAATAACATTAAACCAAAAAAAATGAGATTGTTATAAAGTTTAATGCATGTCCTATCTCCTATTTTGATAAATATCCCATAGTTTGTTTATAATGTATTCTCATATACATGAAAATAATAATAATAATAATAATAATACCACTCAAATTAGCTCATTCTACACTGAAAATATTGATTCACATAAAAAATAAATAAATAAATAAATAAAATATTAAATAACAATGTAATAACTAGATTTCTCTATTATCTTATCTAAATTTTTTAAAACTTTGATTGAGGATTGATTAGAGTCAATTATTGATGAGCACTCACAAATTTTAGTAATTTAAACTATGGATCTTTAATACATATGCATTTTTCATGTTTTTTTACAAAAAAAAAAAAAAAAGTTACATGTAATTTGAAAATAAAAAATTACAGTTGTTAAAATTTTAATCTCATATCTTTTAAATATCACATATTAAGAGTGATTACATAAATCAATTAAATTAAATCTCAAATTGTATATTTTATATTTTCCTTCTTATTTTGGTATTTTCTAGAACAAAGGTAACCACAATTTTGCTAGCATACAAGAAATGGCTATAATGTTGTTTGTCATCAACCATTTCTTCATTCATTCTCAACGATTTCGTGTGTAATGCACCAAAAAAAAATCCTTTATCAACAAATTATAAAGTTACAAATTATTTCCAAGTTTTGAATTTTTATCTTATCATTGGAAATGTATTTGTTTTAATATAGAGTTCATAAACACCATTTTTTTTAATATTCCATAAACATATATATTTTTAATAAATACAAATACCAAATTTACCAATATGATTAATAAGTAGAAGATTTCATCTTATTCAACAATTAATATTCCGACAACGCTTAATTCTTCATTATTATTAGTCTTGAACATACAAATCTTTTAGGATATAACATATGTTAATAGGATAAACCTTATTAAAGTTAAATCTCAAATCTAAGAATTTTAAAGCATACAACTTGCTGTCTTATTACAAGAAATCATTAGGCAATTTATTTATCTTTTTCTTCTTTCAAACCAAAATAGACCTTAGAGAATACTTTTTATAATATTAATATCCAATACACGAATTTTATAAGGTTCGAGATATTTTGATAAAATAAAGTATTTTAAATACATGAATCTTATAAGATACCAAATATATTGACAAAATATGATTTTTTTTCTGATTAAATGGAATATTTTTAATACATAAATCTTATAAGATACGAGATGTCTTGACAAAATAAGGTATTCTTTTATTATGATTAACATCGAATACATGGTTCTTATAAGATTCCATGCATCTTATACAATTGTAAAAGATTAATAATTTTTTTTATAAAAGATCATAGTTTTAGAATATCTATATAAGTATACATGAACTCTTAAGTTATTAATTTAGTAAGATTAATAATTTATTAGATATCATCTCTTAAAAATAATTATATAAATTAATAAAACAAAACTCCGAATTTATTAATAACATATTTACTCTTATGTTTTTTACCCAAAGTAATAGTATCCATTAGAAATGATAATCTCTCTATATTTGTAATTATTATAAGAGTTAATGTCATAAATTATTTTTAAATTATAATAAAATATTTAATATAATATCCGAATTTAAAATTTTTTTAACATATTATCGAATATAAATTTATTAATAAATATGATATATTTATACTTAAAAGATTATTTATTTGTTAATGTCATTATTTTAAATTAATTATATTAAAATAAATATTATATTAATTAATAAATTTATAATTCATATATAACATTAAAAAATTTTAAAATTTAAATATTATATTAAATATTTTATTATAATTTTATCTTTATCATCAATAAATAAATAAGGGCATGAAGGTAAAACAATACAATTACATAATTTCCTCCGCAAGAATATAAAACGCCCCAGCCAGCCAGGTCTCAAGTCCAATCCAACCCACCCTAAAACTAAAACATCTAGTAAAACAAAAAAGAAGCGCTCTCAAATTTTACATAATCCTCATTTTACCCACTAATCTCTGAACATCTTTCCACTTAAGTCCCTTACTCTGATCAAATCACCATGTGTGGAGGTGCGATTATCTCCGATTATATTCCGCCGACACAGACAGAGACGTGGTCGCGACGGCTGATGGTTGATTACTTGTGGCCCGATCTGAAAAAATTCGGGTCAAAAAATGGGTCGGGCAAAAGGTACTCGAAGCCGGTGATCGATTTGGACGATGACTTCGAGGCAGACTTTCAGGAGTTTAAGGGTGAGGAATACGACGTCGATGACTTCGATGGTGTTGATGATGTTTTGGCTAATGTTAAGCCTTGTGCTTTCTCTGCTACAAAGAAACCATCTTCTGCTGTCTTTGATGGTAATACTAATTATTATAATTAAAATTTCCTCATTTTTCTTTTTTTTTTTTTTGTTTTGTTTTGTTGGGTTTTGTTTGTTGACCCTTTTGTAAAAATGGGTTCTTTTTTCTTTGTATAATGAGTATGTAATTTTTGGTCAAAATTAGTCATTTTGATTATTTGTAAATTTTCCTTATTGTGATTTTTGGAGGAATATTTTGAAGGTTTATTTTTTATTTAATTTCTAATTTACCCTTAAATCATTTTATCCTATTGCTTACTTACTTTGCTGAAGAAAACATTAGTGCATAAATTATCTCGAACCCGTAACCTCTAAGTTGTAATTTTAATAACATGTTAACTGATATAACGGATAGCCGACTTTTTGAAGGTGTAATTGGGTGGCTAATTTTGGGTGAAATGAAAAATATATATATATATATATATAATTAATGAGTTCTTGTTATCGAATTTTCCATGCTTATCTGGTTATTTAATTGAATTAGGCCTTGTGAGTACATTGGTTATTATTTTTAGTTACAATTTTTATAAATTTTACCTAAAGCTCTCTTTAAAAAAAAAAAAAAATCGTCCATTATTCTTTTTTCAGTTGTTGGTAGTTTTTGTTTATGGCTACGCATATAAGCTTGTCCTTTTTATTTTTCTTTTTCCTGCTGTATTTCTGTTCTTTATCTGTTTTACAAAGTTAAGTTAGTAGGTGTCTCTTGTACAAAAACAAAAGTTAATTATCTTCCTTTTGACCTTTGAGATTTGGTTGTAAACTGACAAATGGCAGAAAAAAATACTAGAAGTTAGATCATAAAATCTTAGCAATTTAAAGCTTCTTCAACTTGAATAAATAAAGATCCGAAATAATAGTGAGCTTTTCTATAAGCAGATGTCAGCTGATTTTGCAGTTTGTCCACTGAGATTAATGTTTTACCTCATAATTCTTGATGCTTTGGTATTGTTGACCACTTTTTGTTGCATCAGTTTATTGTTTATGTTAGGTAATTGTTTTCATCCTTCCTTGAAAAGTTAAATATGGAACTTTAATTTATGTTTTTCAACCATTAGAATTTTTTTAATATAATTTTTTGACTTATTTTGGTCTTTATCTACAAATTGGTTAAAATTAACTTTTAATTTGTATTAACAAACCAATTTGTTAAAATTAACTTTTAATTGTTTCAGTCTGACCGATCTGTATGGTTTCTTATATTTCTGCTTTCCTTTTTTCTATTGGTGTTTGAAATTTCAAGATGCATGACGGTCATGGTTCCTATATCCAAAAGGAGAAATTAAAGTTTTTTCTTTAATTAATTTGGAGGAACAGAAATTTGAGAATGTAATAATTTTCTGGATAATATTTACTAAATATATTCTTCTTATGATTTTCTTGCATTCGAAGGTCCTAAATTCTGTTGCCTGGTGGAAGTTATGTAATGATTTATGGTGTTTTCTTTGACTATAACATTTTTTTATGGTTCATGCATCTGTATAATATTAAGATTTCTTTTTCAATTATTGAAGGTTTGAACTCTGCAAAATCCACGGAATTCAATGGTCAAGCTGAGAAATCTGCAAAAAGAAAGAGGAAGAACCAGTATCGCGGAATTCGACAGCGTCCTTGGGGTAAATGGGCTGCTGAGATCCGAGACCCAAGGAAAGGGGTTAGGGTCTGGCTAGGAACTTTCAGTACCGCCGAAGAAGCTGCAAGAGCTTACGATGCGGAGGCGCGTAGAATCCGGGGTAAGAAAGCGAAGGTGAACTTTCCTGATGAGGCTCTGCGTACCTCTCCAAAACGTGCAGTTAAGACAAATTCTCCTAAACCACTTTCCAGGTCAAATTTGAGCCCTGTTCAACCAAATCTCTACCATAACTTCAATTACTTGAACAAACCAGAGAAGCCACCAATGGATCAGTTTGCAAACGTTGACCTTGTTCCTACTTCTTTAGATGTTGGATTGAAACCCTCTGGTCAATCTGACAATACCCCCTTCTATTTTAATTTGGACCAGGGAACTAACTCCTTTGATTGTTCTGACTTTGGCTGGGGAGAACAGGGTGCCAAGACTCCGGAAATATCATCTGTTCTTGAAGCTTCTATAGAGAGTGATGAGTTCCTGGAGGATGCAAACCCTAGGAAGAAGCTGAAACCAATTTCTGACAATGTTATGCCTATTGAAAACAATTCTGCAAAGAGTTTGTCTGATGAGCTATTGGCTTTGGACAATCAGATGAAGTACTTTCAAATGCAATTTAATGAGGGGAACTGGGCTGCCTCAATAGATGCCTTCCTTAATGGAGATGCAACTCAGGATGGTGGAAACCCAATGGAGCTTTGGAGCTTTGATAACTTCCCTTCTATGGCGGGGCGTGATTTCTGAGCAAACTTTCCCTAATTACTAGTGTTTGTAAATAAGGCAACATGTTAGTGAGTTTTACCCCTCTGGCAGCTGCTTTATTATTTCAGTTGTGTTATCTCTTAACATTATTTCCTTTTTTTTGGGACGAATGTTCAGTTATATATATCTTGCTTTTTTCTTGTTTACTGCTCTAAGGCATTGGTCATTCTGTTGTGAAGTTGAGTAAAACGTTGTCTGCAGTGTTTTAAGAGGCTTTTAGTATGTTCCCTTTTGTCTCCTGAGCTTCGGCTTTTAAATATGAGTGACTGTATTGTGATCATGTATGATTTGTGATGAAATACTGAAAGCAGATGAATGTTTAATCTTGTCATTTGTTTCTTCCATACTCTCCTTCAGGTTTTTTTTTTTTTTTTTTAAAGGAGGCCACAATTTATATATATATATATATATATATATTTATTTTAAATAATATACCAATTTTTCTTCCAAGGAGAGGCCACTGCTGTCTTATGATATTTGCAATATATGGCGTCTAGTCTTTGGCGGTTTAGTGGCAATGTCTTATGCCCAGACCTCTCTCAGCGAGCGGCTTCCTTGAGAGTCTGCTGGCTACTGCTGTAGTTTTACTCGAGTTTGCATCATTAACAAATCATTGAGCATTATTGCTTTTGTTCTTCCTAGCCAGCAATCATTTTCGGCTTTTTCTACTGAAGAGGGTCGGTGCAATTCATTTTATGTAAGATTATTACCATGAGCGATGCAACTTGCAATTGACGAGGCTCTCCTTCACATGTGAAACAATGGACAGAAAGATGGCCTCAGGGAAATTTAAAAGACTAGTAAGTGAGAACGTTCGTGTACAGTAGCCACGTGAAGACATAAACCTCGCACTCGCGGTGAAATGTGCAGGCATTAGAAATTGGGAAAAAGAAAAATCTTCAATCTTTCTGCTCTCTTCCATGTGAGGTGTATGCCAAAGTTTCTTGCTTGCATGGAACGTGTCGATAGGGCCACATTCATCGAGGTGTTTGTTTGCTAGCTGAGAGTCAAGGGAGTCTATGGTGGACTCCATCATTTAGGCCACGTGGGGTCAGGAGCGTTGGTATGCTCGGCCCCACTATCATAGAGGGATGGCAGCCGGCAACCCTAGCAAGATGAGCCCCCCCTCCGCTCTGACTCTGCCTTCACACCATACATACTTTTATGGTGAAAGAAATTAAGAAAGTAGCCTTTAAGCGATCTCGTGATTGTCCATAAAATTGGCTGCAAAAGCAAGTCAGTTAGCACTATCTCCAGTACCAGCCCCCTTTGCCAACGATAAGTGACCACCAGCCAAAAACCAATAGTCACGTACATAACTGGGCCAAGTTCTACGGCCTAAGCAGAACTGGCTTTTGGGGAATACCCCCATTAGAGATGATTTGATCCGATGCCAACTCAGCTGGTCCTTTCCACAGAAAGCGAAAGAGATTAATCAAGGGTTATATGTTAACATATCAATAATAAAAACAGGGTTTATCTGAATTTTTATCTAATTATTGAGTTTAATGAACGAAACTTCAATAGAAGGATATGCCTAAGATTAATCTATAGTTTTTGAGTCCTTTCTTTTTATTCGATCTACCCTTAAATCTATCAAGGCTTCAACTTGGAAGGACTTCCAATTACAGTTATTCGAGTTCCTGGTTTATTTCAACCTGCTCATAGTAACAATTTCAGTTTGAGAACCATGGCTTTGATTCCTTGTTTGAATGTTAGCCAAGTTATGGGCGGACGTTCGTTGCAAGATCAGCAGTGGCACAACCTTGTTCCACTGAAACTATCAGGCGAGATTAAAGTGAACCTCCACTTTCTACACATAACCCTGCCTTTTTTTCTCAACGGGAATTCAGAGTTGTGTGATATTGATCTGCACTTAAATTTAGTGATTTTTATCTTGCAGGCTGCCCTGGATTGTGACATAAATTTCGAGTATAGAGAACTGGCATTCTTAAATGAAGCAGCTAAAAATATCCTTGTAAGTGCCCCCTTTTCGTTTCATTCATTAATCATCATGCATGTTTAGAAACGTTACATGTGAGATTTTCTTTGATTCATTTGTAAATTACTCGACTTTGCTGGCATCTTTTTCAAATAGCATGTCTTGTCTATCTACATATGAAGAATGGAAAATTTTCTTGATAAAAAAGTTTAGTTTGTTTGAACTTACGACCGAGTTCATCATTTATGCAATCATTTAACATTTAACAAGTCTAAAATTCATTATTAAATATTACAAAATCAGCTTAAATATTTTTTATTACTTTGTTATGTTCAAACCAAAAGCTTGAGAATCATAATTTTGAAAAATACATAATAAAAAACTCACGTGAAATACAAAAATTTATTAATATTTTATTATCTAAATCAAGAACAAGTTTTATACCCTTCTATAGGATTGTAGGTTTCAACAATTGCATATCATAGGTACTGGATTTTTTTCTGTGACCTTAATGTGACTCCCCAAGCACTGTTCAGATGGCATATGCGACTGATCTTTCTCGACTTGGATAACATATAAGCCATTTTTCTCCATGCTTTCTTTGATATCTATGAGAATTGCAACTGTCGTTTCATGAGGGACTAATTGTTGCTGCAAATTGTCTCTGACAGAATCAAAATGTCACCTTTTCTCTTTCGGCTCAAAAGAAAAAGACTATAAATAGAAATAGAAATTAAAGGTGAGGAAGCTGATAGAGTAAGGGGTCTAGAGAGTTGAATGGACAAATAAGTCAAATTAGACATGTAGCCTAGCTCCATTGCCATTATCATATGGAAAAAATTCCAGTCTAGGCAAGATTAGGAAAGTTAATTATGGTCGATTAATATAAGCCATTAGATTCGAAGATAACTAGAAATTCCAAGTACTTATCACCAATGGAACATTTTTAGTAATTCGATCATAAAAAATTCAAATACCGCAATTAAACATTAACTCAAATAACATGTACACTTAAAATATTTATAGAAATTTCATCTTTGAAAAAATTATTAGTGTTTGAGCATAATAAAAGATTTTGATTGCAGGATGATTCGAGAAAGGTTCTACCTAAAGCAATGTTGATTTTCTTGTTTTTGAACACAAATAATAAATTTCAAAATTTAAGAAAGAAAAAAAAATCTAAATTCCAAGAAAAATAAAAAATGCTCTTGAAATTTTTGAAGGGTTTTGTTAAGTGACTGTCCTTAGAATATTTTTTAAGGCTAATTAATATATTATTTATAGGTAATAACTTAGATTAAATGTAATAGTTGACAAATTTATTCATAATTTTTAATGTATTGGGTGAATATCTTACATAATAAACTTTTATTAATTTATATTAAATTTTGGAAAATGTTTGGCAAATTAATTTAATAGAATCGATCTAAAAATTTAGCTAGTGAAATTTCAATTTGAACTTTCAACCATATAAAAACAACACAAAAGACAATTAATTCACCAAAATGTATGCCGTAGAATATTTTCTTTTCCTTTTTGCTCAAACTTAACAAACAAATTTGACCATATATATTAATCATTCCCAAGTCATTGTTTAAATAAAAAGATAAATTTTAATTTGCTTTTCATTTGAAAACTATGGTCTACTCTAGCTAGCATAAATAATATATATATATATGTAGTTTAGTCATTTTCACATATCAAATGGAGAGAAAGTCAATATATTTTGGGAGGGAAACTGAATGATTAATGAAGCCATGGAGAAGAACTTAATCATGGCGAGACTAAGCTCTCTCTTCTTCATTTCCTTATTCCTTCATGTAGCACTCATTGCAACATGTTGCATAGGGATATCGCAGCAGCAGCCGAAGAAGCATGCTGCTGCTGCTGCTGCTATGGCTGTGCCTTTCTTCCTATTTGGTGATTCATTTCTGGATGTTGGCAACAACAACTACATCAACACTTCAACTCTTGACCGAGCAAATTGCTGGCCTTATGGAGAAACTTATTTCAAGTTTCCGACCGGAAGATTTTCTGATGGGCGTTTGGTATCAGACTTTATTGGTAAGATTTTGCAAAATCTTCTTCTTTCTTGTTTGTGCAAACTTCAGTTTGGTTAACCGTAACATGATCTTCTTTTCTTGTCTCTCATCTTTGTATACATTGTTCATTTGTCCTATTGTAGCTGAAAATGCAAACTTGCCATTGATCCAGCCTTTCCTGCAACCGGGTTTTCGAGAATATATCCTCGGGGTAAATTTTGCATCTGCTGGAGCAGGTGCTCTAACTGAGACATTTCAAGGATTTGTATGTATTATCTTCATCCTTTCCCATTTCTTGATTATTTATATATTCTGGAGAATGAAATTGCATATATCAATCTCACATCTAGGTATGTTTTCTTCTGTTAAACACCTTTTTATGTATGTATTTATCCAATGCTCAACTCAAAATGCTACTACTAAGTTACTTGAATAAATACCCTTTTCATTATCTTCTACAACATACCATAAAAGGATTAAAAATGGAAGTAGAACAGAGAGAGAAAAAAAGAGGGAAGGATTTGGAGAACACTTTTATGGTGTGAATGTTTAGAAACTGGAGATAGTCCTGACCAAAACCTTGTGGTCATGGTAAAATTTTGAGACATTTTTTACTTTACTTGGCTGGATGCACCTAATGCTTCGGGTCCACCATGTATTCTTTGATTTGTCAAACATCAAGCTAGGCCCCAACAAAACTTATTGGTATCCTGTCCCATCTAATTCACAATAAAACTTCGACTAAGAAATTCGTACATGATCAATCCCAGGTCAACATGGATATATATATATATATATATATATATGCAGACCAGAGAGATTGAATGATGTGCCAAACGTACAGCCATGAATTTTGTGGAGATTTCGATAGCAGGGTTAAATACTAGCTCGATCAACTTTTACTTTTCAGGTGATCGATCTTAAAACACAGCTAAGCTACTATTACAAGGTGGAGAGTTGGTTGAGACAGAAATTAGGAAATGATGACGCGAAGATGACTATGTCAAGAGCTGTTTACTTGTTTAGCATTGGGAGCAATGATTACATGAGCCCTTTCTTGACCAATTCCACCATCTTACACAACTACTCTGACTCCATATATGTTGGGATGGTAATCGGCAACCTCACAACAGTCATTAAAGTAAGTAACTGTTCGTCTCAATTATCCAAAATGGAATGGTAGATTGTCTAAAATCGAAGTTTCTTCTCTTAGAAAGATGTGGGACGAAATGTGGTAAAGTTGTGATTAAAAAATGCTATGTTTTGGTGTTCATTTGGCAGGAAATATATACACGAGGAGGTCGAAAATTTGGGTTCATCAACTTGCCGGATTTAGGTTGTCTTCCAGGGATGAAGATAACCAAGTCTGAAAACAATGGAAGCTGCTTGGAAGAAGTAACATCACTGGTTACATTACATAACAAAGCTCTTTCCAAGCTCCTCTTTGGGTTAGAAAAACGATTGAAGGGGTTTAAGTATTCACTTTTTGACTTCAACAGCAATCTCAGACAAAGAATGCATCATCCCTCCAAATATGGTACGTACAATCAAGCATTTCTTGTACAGATTAGGGATAGACAAAAGATTATAAGAGCTGAGATTTAATTTTCAGATTAATTAAACGTCACCTTCAAAAACAATTACATGAGCTAACTGAACTAAATTTGAGATTAACATGGACCTCTCACATACATGATACATCTATGATTCATAATATATTTTAAGTTTGAAAGTTTCTATAAATGCATTGAACATTCTGTCAAAAAAAAAGCATTGAACATTAATTATTTGTTGAACACCTCAAAAAAAGGTACCATTATTGGTCAAAAGAAAAATTTTAGAGGGAAAAGCCATCATCTATCAACTGATTTGAAACCTCGACATCTTGCAAAGCTTGAGAACTAGTAGTCCAAGCTTAAGGGTAAATGATAACCTTGTCTAAAAAGTTCTTAATAAAGAGCCTTGCCAAGGTTCTAATGCCTAGAAATTTTTTAGTAATAGGTTTGGATCAGTAAAATTTGAACTGCATTACACAGTCCATACAAGGACATTGCTAACTGCTAATGGAATTATATGTTTGTTTCCTGGAAAAATTTTTACAGACTTTAAAGAAATAGAAATTATTCCATATTAATTGGATGGAAATTTTGTTTCATGAAGGTTTTAAGGAAGGGGAGGCAGCATGCTGTGGAACGGGGCAATATAGAGGAGTATTCAGCTGTGGGGGAAAAAGGAGAGTGAAGGAATTTCAACTTTGCAAGAATCCAAATGACTATGTGTTTTGGGACTCTTTCCATCTCACCGAAAAGATTTACAAACAATTGGCAGATCAAATGTGGAGTGGAACAAGTAATTCTCATGATGTTGGACCTTACAACATGAGTCAACTATTCAGAATTCATTGAGCAAATTTTGTCCCAAAAAACAGAGAATTCCTTTGGCAAAGGTCTTATTCACCTTGAAAACAAGATTTTCATTCAAAAAAAAAAAAAGTGTCTAAATACGTGGGTTCTAAATATCTAATCCATATAATTTAGCAGCGCATATGCATTACTATGATTCTTTTCCCTAGCAATGAACAAATTCATTGTTTTTTTTCCCTTATGCCAGTGGCAAATTATAATTTTATAGAGCATTGGTTTCATCAAAGAAAAATGGTCAGCCAAGATAGTGTTAAAATGTTGGATATACATATTGGAAAGAGCTATCACCTGGTATATATAGGCAGTGCTTGCTAATTTACAACCATTAATGGCGTTTACCAGATATTTTGAGGGAGTGCGTATCTCACGACTCACATCACCACCACCTATCAACCACTCAAAAACCTTCAAGCCATGTATGCTGATTCATTGAAAGAGGTATCTGTTGAATAGTAGGGTCTTGTCTTTGCTTTTTTAAGATCTGCAAATCTGCAAATGAAGTGAGCCGCATAAACTTTCGTCTATGGAATTTGCCACGAAATAAAGAACCAAACTCTTTCCCATCCTTCATTTTTTTTCTTGGGTAAATCCCAACCTTTCATTTTGTCAATCTTTATCAGTTGAAGTTCACAACTTCAGCTGTTTCACTAAAAAAACAATTAACTGTCTGTCTGGTCCATTCAAAATTTACTTCGCTTTTTTTCGTGCAAATTCACGCCTTGTTCTGCGATATTACATCGAAATTTCTTGCATCTCACAGGATTGAATTATGCTTCATGTAGGAATCAAGCAACTCTATAATATCAAGCAAACTAAGGAGAATGACATAAAGTGAAATTCCATTTTCTAACATTTCAAGTTTAAGGTTCTTCTTATGTTTCTCTTTATTTTATGGAAGCTCTCTCAACCTCTTATGCAGCCATGGTCTGCCAAAAAACCATGTCGCCTTGCTTATCTTGGGGGATTCATTGTTTGTTCCTGGAAATAAAAGCTACATCAACACAACTGCTCGGGCAAATTATTGGAAACCTTCTTCAAATACCCCACTGGAAGGTTTTCTTGTGGTGGTATAATTTCAGACTTCATTGTTAACACAAATTTCAATTTTCCTTCTTGTAGTGAAATATGACCTATGTGTTCTTAGTGTTTTGGTATTCTTGCAGCCGAGTATGCAACTGACCACTAATTCCACCATATCTACAAGCTGGAAATCATCAATTTACTTTTGGGGTCAATTTTGCCTCGGGTGGAGCTCGTGCATTGGCTGAAACTAACTGAGGAATGGCATGCGCTTGCTCATAAGTCTGCCATCTGTCATAAGCACTCTCATCTCTGGCATCTTGATCAAATGTGTTCTGTTTAATGTTATGAGGTTTTTGTTAGAAGCATATCATTCCTTTCCATTTTGTTTCACTAAAATGGTTGTGTCTCCTTACACATTGGTGGTTAATCCGTGGCGATCGATTTGACAACTCAGTTAAGTCACTTCAAGAATGTGGAAAAGCCGTTGAGCCAACAGCCATTGAAGCCAAACAATTACTTACCATTTCTTGACTCCAATGTGTACCATTCCTCCAATGGAGAATCTCTAGGGATGGTGATCGGCAATCTAACTGATGCTATCAAGGTAATCCCGTATTGTTCCAGCATTTTACTCTTTTTCCTTTCTTTTAAGTTCCTCAATATCCCACTATGAATAAATTTTAATGCATATTCCATTTTGATGTTTCAGGAAATGAATAAGCAACAGTATCAGAAAATGCAAGCTCCTATGTTCCTGAAGGCACAGTACCATCACAACTGCACAAACATACAGCCCGACCAAGCACATGGTCTCTCGGATCCCCTGTTGTAATCTTCCTTATGTTAGGAAAATAGGATCTAACCTCATGTAATTGGATTTGGATCAATCAAAGGTCATGAGCCTTGGTCTTTCTCTTTACACAAAACCCTAACTACTTAATAAAAGAAGGTGATGCTGCAAACCTAGAAAAAAAAAGAGAAAAAGGAAGCCAAAAAAATAGAGAGAAAAGGGAGAAGAGAGAGTTGATTAAACGGAAGTCGATTCGTAGTCCGATTAACTAAAATTTTGTCAGTAAGTTTATGATTCAGAGTTTTACGTCCTGAATGATGAAAATCGGGTTTGAATCTCTTTAAGAACAAATCCATAGTGTATTTATTGAGTCACCTATTTGATGAGATTTCTCTAATTATTTATCTAGTTATTGATTAGCTTTAGTTTTAGTTGGAGAATAAGAACTTTATATATTCATTATTTGATAGTGAAGATTTTTTTCTGGTGATCCTTGATTTTTCCCTCTACATTGGAAGGTTTTTCACATAAATCTTAGTGTGCTTTATTTTTCCTATGTTGTTGATTGTTAATTGTTGTTTATTATTTGGGTTTATTGCGATATATTACTTTTACGTTGTAGTGTTTATTGCTTCAGGTCTAACAAGTGGTATCAAAGCGAAGGTTATTTTGAGACATCGATACAGAAGCAGCCCAAAACAAAAGTAAATTCTGTTTGATATCATGGAGGGTGATACAAGTTCTATGATAAAATTGACAACATCGAATTATTCAATTTGGAAGCCTATGATGAAAGATCATTTATACTATAAAGATTTATATGAGCCAGTATTGGGTGATTCGGCTAAACGAACAGATATGAAAGATGAAAGTTTGAAGAAGTAAGGCAGAAAGACGTTGGCTACAATCAAAAAATGGATTAATATCAATGTATTCCATCATATAGCGCAAGAGATAGATGCCTACACTGTTTGAAAAAAATTGATAGCGTTGTATGAGAGAAAAATAGGTATGAATAAATTTATGCTTGTTAAAAAACTTACAACTTTACAATACAGGGATGAACAATCGATTACAAAACATTTGAGTAATTTTTAAGATATATTTAATCAGACGACTATTATAGAGCTTAAGATGGATGATAAAATGAAGGCATTATTTCTTTTGAGTTTATTGTCAGACAACTAGAATACTTTAGTTGTGACTATTCTTAATTTAGCTCATAATTATAAGGTGATATTGGAGATGATAAATGATAGTTTGCTTAATGAAGAAGTAAGGCGAAAAGATTCAGACCCTGAAAATTAAGCTCTAGTCATAGAAAACAGGGGTAGAAACATCAACAAAGGTCATAACTCAAAAGGTCGTAGTAAGTCTAAACATAGATCTAAGTCCAGAGATAAAGTAAAGTGCTTCTACTGTAGCAAAATAGGTCATATAAAATGATACTGCAAAATCTTGAAACAAAAGCGAAAAAATAAAAAAGGTAAGAGTTTGGATTATGGTAATGTTGTAGCAGTGAATTCATATAATAATTCAGTTACTTTGATTTGTACACATGGTGATTGTAATCATGTTAGTGATCCCAACATTGAGTGGATAGTTGATATAGGAACGGCATATCATTGTGTTTCAAAGATGGGGTTGTTTACAACTTATAAAGTAAGAGACTTTGGTTGCACCAAAATCAAAAACAAAAGTGTGTCACAGATTGTTAGGATTGAGGATATTGTTGTACAAACTAGTACAGACTACATATTGACTTTGAGAAATGTCAAACACATTTTAGATATAAGAATGAACTTACTTGCTCTTAATGCCTTTAATTAGTAAGGATATGAGAGTCGACAAAAGAATAAGCAGTGAAAGCTTCTCGAAAGATATATGGTTGTTACAAGGAAAAACCTATGCTGCACAATGTAAAAGACATGGATGCAATTGAATGACAATCAGATATTGAGGATGATGCTTCAGCAAACTTGTGACACAAGAAGCTAGTACACATGAGTAAAAAGGGGTTACGAGTTTTGGCAAGGCAGTGTCTCATTCTCTTGAGCAAATGTATGTCTCTTGATTCATGTGATCATTATTTATTTGGTAAGTATCATAGAGTTTTTTTTCATAAGAGTTATCAAAGAAAAGAAAATATATTAAAATTAATTTATTCTAATGTATATGGTCCCATTGAGGTTGAGTCATTAGGTGATAGCAAGTATTTTGTTACTTTTATTAATTATGCTTCACGTAAGACTTGGGTGTATATGTTAAAAAATAAAAATAAGATATCATAGTATTTTCAAAAAATTTATGCCATGGTGAAAAGGATGACAAAGTTGCCCTTGAAGTGTATTCAAACTGATAATAGTGAGGAATATACATTCAAACACTTTGAAAAATACTGTTTAAAAGATGGGATCAGGCATGAGATGACAAAACCTAAAACACCATAGCATAATGGTGTAGCTGAAAGGATGAACCTCACCATTGTGAAAAAAGTTAGATGTATATTAAGAATGATAAAACTACTAAAACTATTCTAGGGTGAAGCAATTAACATAGTTTGTTATTTATTTAACAAATCATTATCAGTTCTTTTGGGTTTTGACATTCTAAAAAGTGTGTAGATAAAAAAAGATGCTTCATACTTTCACTTGAAAGTTTTTGAGTATAAAACATTCACGCATATGCCAAAAGAGCAAAAGTCAAAACTTGACAATAAAGCCACACAATGTATGTTTGTAAGATATGGTGATAAGAAATTTAATTACAGGATATGTGATCTGATGAAAAGAAAAACAGTCAGAAGCATAGATGTGATCTTCTATGAAAAAAATCATAATAAACCTTGAAAAAAATGAAAAGAATACATGGATTACTGTTGAGTGTGATATTTTAACACCAACTGGGGTTCTATAGAAAAGAGTCACAGATGATGAAAATGAGTAAAAAATAGAACTTGGAGATATGAATGACTAGTTACAGTTAGTGATGAGTTAGATGCAATCAGTTTTGAGCAATGAGAGCAATCATCTCTACCTGAAAGTGTTAAGTAGAAAGAGCTACCTTCTGTATGAGGTGGTGTTGAGTTTAAGCCTAGAAGATCTACTAAAGAGCATAGGCTATTTACAAGGTATCTAAGTTTAGATTTTATTTTAGTTACGAGTAAAGAAGAGTCATAGAGCTTTCAAAATGTGTTGGCTACTTCGGATAGAAAGTATTGATTAAAAATAATGAAAGAAGAGATAGAGTCATTACAAAAAAATGATACTTATGATCTTGTTAAACTTTCAAAAAGAAGGAGGTTATTAAAAAAGAAATGGGTGTTCAAGTTAAAAAAAGATGGTGACAAGTTAGTAAGGTGCAAAGCTCGATTGGTGGTGAATGATTTTTCTCAGAAATTAAAAATTGATTTTGATGAAATCTTCTCTCCAATTGTGAAGATGAGTTCCATTCGAATAGTACTTGGATTAGCAACTAGTTTGAATCTTGAGCTTGAGTAACTTGATGTCAAGACTGCACTTTTACATAATAACTTACAGAAAGACATTTATATAAATCAGTCTAAGGGTTTTGAAGTGAAAGGAAAAGAGCATTTAGTTTACAAACTAAAAAAAAAAGCTTGTATGGCTTGAAACAAGCTCTGCGACATTGGTACAAAAATTTTGATTCTTTTATAGTGAGCTACAACTATAAAAGAACAACAGCAGATTCTTGTGTGTATATCAAAAAATTTTCTGATGACAACTTTATTATTCTCTTATTATATGTTGATGATATGTTGATTGTGAAAAAAAATGCTAATATGGTTTGCAGGTTAAAAGAGTAGTTGTCCAAATCATTTAACATAAAGGATTTAGGTCCAATAAAGCAGATTCTCGATATGAATATTATCCGAAATAAAAAAGTTAAAAAGTTGTGGTTATCACAAAAAAAATATGTTGGACATGTGGTTAGTAAATTCAACATGCAACATGCTAAATCAATTAGCAGTTCATTTGTCAACCATTTTTATCTAAGTAATAAATCTTATCCGGTGACTAAGAAAGAGCAACTAACTATGTCTAGTATTTTTTATTCTTCTATAGTCGATTCTTTAATATATCTTATAATTTGTATATGGCCTGACATTGCTCATGCAGTTAGTGTAATGAATATATTTCTTTTTAATATGAGAAAGGTTTATTAGAAAGTAGTGAAATAGATTTTCAAATTTTTAAGGGACACTTCAAAAATGTGCTTGAGTTATGAAGTTTCACAACTAGTTTTAAAAAAATTTACTGATGCTAACATGACAGGTGATCTTGATAGTAGAAAATCTACTTCAGAGTATTTGTTCACTTTTGTAGAAAGAGTTATGCCTTGACAGTTTAAGTTACATAAGTGTGTTATTTTGTCAACTACAGAGGTTAAGTATATTGTAGTAATCGAAGTACGTAAAAAAATGCTTTGAATGAAACATTTTCTTCTTGAATTGATGTTAAATAAAAAAAAGTATCCGGTGTTCTATGATAGCCAAAGCGCTTTAAATTTGAGTAAGAATGCCATATAATATGCTAGAACAAAGACATTGATGTTAAATATCATTGGTTACGTTCAATGATTAAGGAACAATAGATACTATTGAAAAAAGTCCATACGGATGAGAATATAATAGATATATTGACTAAGATACTTTCTAAAGAGATTCTTAAGCTCTGCACTAATTTAGCCAACTAACTTGGCCAGAATGAGTTCCTTGGCCAAGGTAAATTCTAAATGAAACTATCACAATGATGAATTTTCTCTTAATTAGGCTAAAAGGAGAGATTGTTAGAAAAATTGGGTCCAGTCTCATGTAATTGGGTTTGGACCAATCAAAAGCAATAGGCATTGATTCTTTTTTTTACATAAAACCTTAGCTACTTAATAAAAAAATATGACGTCGCAAACTTAAAAAAAAAAAAAAGAGAGAAAAAAACCAAAAAAATATAGAGAAAAGAAAGAAAAAAGAGTTGGTTGAACGAAAGTTGATCTGCGATTCGATTGAGCTGAAATTTTATCAACATGTTTGTGATTCAGAGTTTTATATTTTGAACAGTGAAGATCGAATTTGAAACTCTCTAGGAACAAATCAATGACATATTTATTGAGTCACTTATTTAGTGAGATTTCTCTAATTATTTCTCTAGTTATTAATTACTTCTAATTTAATTAGAAAAAAATATTATATATTTATTATTTAATAGTAAAAATATTTTTTAGTAATCCGTAATTTTTTTTATATACTGAAAAATTTTTTATCGTAAATCTTAACATATATTTTTTGTATTATTAATTATTGATTATTATTTATTATTATGAATTTATTGTAATATATTATTTTTGCGCTAGACTTGTTACTTCAAGTTAAATACCTTAACCAATCACATCTGGACACGTGGCCTCACTGCGTCCTAAGAAAACAAGAGGAAATCGGAGTATCATTATTAATCCATGCAGGTGACGTGCATGGTATGGAGGCAAAACGTCCACGTTTTGATCTTTCCAGCTGTCTCCAGCTACGCCAGATATCTTTGCCACGTTGAAATGGCCATCTATCTGCATCGTCCGATCGTCGTCCCCGGGTCCCGCTCTTCGTTTTGTTTTTTGGCCAGACCGCACTCCGCTGTTGAAAGTCTATTTTGTTTCAAACTCAACTTTCATTTATCTTTTTCTTTTGGTCAGTAATAATAAAAGATAGGCAAGCACGCAACTCTTTTTTTCAAAAAAAAAGTAAAAAGCTGAAGGATATGCGTTTGCAAATGTTTATATTCCATATTCCATAAGGAACGAGTTGAATTTAAATTATTTTTAAATAAAATTTAAATAAGTCATAAATAATTTAATTCGTTTATACTCGTACTGTCCAATAATAACTTGTAATGAAACAGAAAACTAAGGTTTTCCGTTTAAAAAAATATAAACATGAGAGTACGACACTAGTACATAGATATTGTAGTTGATACTTTTTCTTTCCCAAGTACATGCAAATTGTACTTGTATTTGTAATTTTGATTTATTCATAATATTAAAAATAAAAAAATTACCCCCTATTTTCTGTAAAGTGATAAAATTTTTCTCATAATTTAGAAGGCTATAATATCGAATAATTATTATAACATAGCAACTCCAAAAAAAAAAAAAGTCAAATTACATTATATCAAGAAAAATATATATATATATATTGTCTCATAATCTATGGGTGTAAACATTAGGGCTGAGAAAAAATTAAAAAATTAAAAAAATTAAAAATTAATTTGTAATTGTAATATTCGGTTCAAATTTTTTTTTTATTTGATTTGAATTAAATTTATATATTAAATATATATATATTACGTTTGAATTGAATTTTGAATAGAAAAATAAAATTTATATATATTTTAAAATTTTATAAAATAAAAATAAATATTTTATACTTAAATTTATTTAAATATATTAATAATTATATTAAAATAATATATAAAAAACAAAAAATTAAATTAAAAAACCATTGAACTAAATTGAATCAAACTAGTAAAATTTTGTTTGGTTTAATTCAGTTCAAATTGTATAGAAATTCGATTTTGATTTTGATTAAATTTTAAAAATTCATAATTTTATACATTATTAAAAAAAATTAAATTAAATCCGATTTGATTCAAATCGTTATTATCTCTAATAAATATGATTAATTAACATGTTATTTCAATATTTATTGTTTATTTAATTTTTATTATTTTTATTAAAATAAAAATCAAATTTTGTTCGTTAAATATAAAACCATATATTAATTATTAAATCACATGTTATATATTTTATAAATTAGTTAATGACTTCTTATACTTTTAACCTAATTATAATACCACAAAAAATTTATTCCCTTATCCCATATCTTTTATATTTCGTACCATTAATTGATGATATAAATATTATTATTATGTCGTGTACATTTAATTTTATTTTAAACTTTAATCCTTAACTATCATGATGTTAACAAATATTTTAATTTTTTTTTTAGAATTTAATTAATATGCTACAAAATAGGCAAACTACTTGAATATGAAGTGTACGGTATGTGCCCAAGTTTTGCAGTAAATTAAGGCAAGCAACAAAATTATGGTGGCAAAAGCTTAGAAAAATATAACCCAAAAATGAAAAATAAACGGAAAATCCAGCATGGTTATTCTTTAATTCCCATAATTAAATAAATATAATATATAACCGCCATCAAGTCGATCAAAGGAATATTATATTAGCATATTCTTACTCCAGATTATCATCATATTGATATTTCTTTCCAATTTTATAATAATTTCATTTCGTAACTGAAAACCAAAAGTGAGAAAGAGTCCAAAAACAGGGAAATTTTTGGAAAAATAACTTTTGAAATTAATCCAAAAAAATAAATTTCCAAACCTGAGTTGACTCGGAATCCAAACCGAGTAAAAAACCAGACAAAAGGAGACAAGTCACATGGTAAGCCTAGAGTACAAAATGGTCCCTTGCTTATCAGGACCGTTGAAAAATGGGTAATCGAAATTTCGACAACGTTGATCAACTCCAAGCAAAACTAGTTGGTTGCCCAGCTCTCCTCTGTAATGGTGTATCCACATTGACTTTTGTAGGCAAACACTTGGCTTTGAAGAAACATATTACCAAAATTGGTAGTGAATTTATTTTTTATTTATACTTAATAAAACTAGTTAAGCATTTTCAATAAAATCATATGAAAAATAAAAAATAAAAAGACTAATGTCCTAAAAAATTGAAATTGATAATTGTATATGATATAATAGATGACATAAATTATAAATTGTTGTTTTTCGATGTTTACATTAGTATTTATTAGGGGCAAATTTAGATCCAAAAAACATTTTGATTATTTTCTTTTATTAAAAATTATTAGTAAATAATTAGAGATATTTCAAATTTTTTATACGATTTAATATATTAAACCGACCTATAATGTCAGTAATACATCAACTCGATCACATTATCACTTACTCTTAAAATAATTAATCTTTCACCTATAAATAAGATACTCTAGATATCCGATTATGAGATTTTCTTTTATTTTTATCTTTTTTTTAAATATTTTTTATTTTGATTTATTTTTTTTATTAAAAATTATCAGTAAATAGTTAAGAGATATTTCAAATTTTTTATACGATTTGATATATTAAACCGACTTATTTTGATTCATAATTTGAATATGAAAATATAAATGTAAAAAATACTCTTTGTTCTTACCTTTTAACTACTATCTTTCTCTTATTATTTCAGGGTTTCACCCTTAATTTGGAGTTCTACACCAACAATTATATTTGAGTAAAAAACAATATATTTGTTGGATGAACTAAAATTGATAATAATGCATTTTAATTGTAAAAAACAGAAGTTAAAAACAATAGTTTTATGTAGCAATTATGTTATATCTTTACGGTTACATCATAAGCATTTACATGTAATTTTATATAAAAATATTTTATTTATAATTTTTTATTATAATTAAAAATTTTATAAAGCTACATCACTTATAATTATGAGATTTATATAAAATTTGAATGAATCTCATAAATTATAAATTAAATTGATTAATTGTAATATCATGTTATCATGTATGTGATATATAAATTGTGAAAATTTTTTACATAAATATTAAATATTAAAATAAAAAAAAAAGGCTCTCTAAGTCCCAAGCAATATGCTAATTAGAAGTTAGGCGAACACCAAATCCGCCACTTAACTGATTCAACCCAGTCATTACCATGTCTGAGTCATAACTCGTCAACCAATCATTAAACAGCCGTAAAAAGCGAACTCGTAACGTAACCTATCCAGAAAAAAATTATATTTAAAACACCGATGTTTCGGATTTTTATTATTTAAAATATATATATATATATATATATATATATATATATATAGACTTCCGTTATTTTTTTTTTGTCACTTTGTGGTTCCAGTACAATTGCCTTTGCCTTTCTTCTCTGCTTCTGAGCTTCTCCGTCTCCTACTCGATCCCTCTTTCTCTTTCGGAGAAAATCTACCACCTTTAATTTTATTTATTTTTCCTTTTCTTCTAGTTATTTTTTTGTTGGTCGTGATTTCCAGGTTGGACCACTGAGTCTGATGCGTTTTTGTTTTTATTTTTTCACTGTTTTATCGGTATATGTTGTATTTATAGATTGAATCTTGTAAAGCGAGAGAGGTTTTTTTTTTTTTTTTTTTTCGCGGTTTTACGGTGATCTGCGTTTTGGTTGAGCCGAGTTTCGAGCTCGGATAACTTGGATCCGAAAAGCTAATGGCAGCCGAGAACTGCAGTGATGGTAGACCCAACCCGAATCCTTGTTATTTGCAGAAATTCAGACTTTATGAGACTCGCTCGGTATATTTCCTCTCTCACTTGTATATACTTCCGTATATATACGTTCTTGTACATGTCTTCGTATGCTTATGTATACGTTTACGTGCGTATAAGGCCGTTGGTTTAAAGATTTTGACTTGTTAGTTTCGTTGCTTATATGTTTATCACGCCAAAGCTCTTCTCGATCCGTTTGCTTATTTTTGCTCCCTTTTCTGGCTTTTTATTAATCCAATTTCTTCTATGCTTCTTTATTTTTTTATCATATATGAGGTTTTTTGGCTTTAGCATTGAAAGCTGCTCTGTAATTTGCTCTGTCCCCCCCCCCCCCCCCCTAGTTGGCTTGATATTGGAATGGTTTGAATTTTTTTTCCTTAAATAAAGTTTGAAATATCTAAAAGGGATGTATAATTTCTTTTGCATAAAAAATAATAGCCGAAATACTGATTTTGTTGTTTCTGATGTTGTGAGGTTGACTCATGTTTAATTCGACATAGAAAGTTCAATATGCAGTCTAAATTCTGTTGTCAAAAGTATCTGCTTGTTATTATCAGCAGTGCTTTGGTTAGATTAGCATTTCAGAATTATTTAAATATCCAACTCTCTGAATTTTTAGTATGCTAAATTCAACTTAATGCGATGAAGTCTTTATGTAATATGCTCATGATTTTAGGTATTTTTTGTTTGGATATAATTCTCTTTATCCGCAATCATCTTCTATGAAGTGTTAGACTGTTTTTTTATCTCATAGAATCTGTTCAGTACTCATGAGATTGTTGGCGGTGATTGTTAATGTGCTTGGAAGCTACACAAAAATTCATCTTTTGTGATATAGAAATAGTCCCTATGCTCAGAGCATTTACTGCATTATCTGATAACTTGTCGTTTATTCTCTTATAATGCTGAGAGGAATAGTAGAGCTGCTTTTGTTTTTTTATATCTCGTTTCCTTTTCTCTCAAAACTTTCTTTGAGCTGATAATTATGCCATCTCCATCAAACAATATTAATGCAACATTCCTGGAGTGCAACAGAATTTCTACATGATCGGAAGAGACAAGAACAGAACTCTTTGGAGGGTATTAAGGATTGATCGCTTAGATCCGTCTGAACTAACCATTCTTGAAGATTGTAGAACATACTCAGAAATTGACTGCTGTGATCTGTTAAGACGGATACATGAAGGAAACAGGTCCACAGGTGGACTTAAATTTGTTACAGTTTGTTATGGAATTGTTGGTACGTAATATCTCTTAGGTTCACCACCTTCCCCTTTAATCATTTTCAGTATAAGCTAATGATTTTCTCCTCATTAATTTAGGGTTTGTAAAATTTTTGGGACCTTATTACATGCTGCTGATTACAAAAAGAAGGAAGATTGGTGCAATTTGTGGCCATACTATCTATGCTATTACCAAGAGCGAGATGATTCCAATTCCAAATTTTCCTGTCCAGTCAAATATGGCTTATTCTACGAATGAAAAAAGGTCTTTAGTGAGTTCTGCATGTAAATGTAATATGTCATTGGAACTTATAAGGAGACATATGAGAGTAGCATAGAAAGTGTTCATTGTCCATTTGTATTTAGATGGAATTATGTTATGATGTGGTTATTTTATCTTCTTCTCAATTAATTATGTTCTCTGGGACAATAATTTGAGTTCTGGACTTCTCTTTTAAAAGTAGAAGAGTTCCATGGTGTGGAGGTAATCTCTGTACTACTTTTGTTGATATGCCATTCACGTTACATCGTTGACGTGGGCCTACACAATTTTAACTTATTGAAACTTTTTCTGGTTAAATCTTTTTTTTTTTGTTTCATATTGAAACAATTAAGTCAGCTTTCACCAATTTAATGTTGCATCTTCTTAGTTAATATCATTTGTAGAGGCTATTGCCAGTTCATTTCCTGCATAAGTACAGGGGCAAACTCCATTGCTGTGTGATGTTAGTATAAGATGTTGAATGAGACAAGGTATCATCAGGGCTTCTGGGGGGAAAAAATACTTTCTCTTTATTTCCTGGTTAATATTTATGGTTTAAGCGGTTGTTTCATTTCTGTTGTTTCCTCTTCATCAAATAATAACTAAACCTGCATTAATGTGGCTTGCCTGTTCTTTCTTTCTTGTTTTTCCTTGTTGACATAGATACAAGAAGCTCCTCTGCATGGTGGATCTTACAAAGGACTTCTTTTTCAGCTACTCATACAATGTCATGCATAGTCTTCAAAGAAATTTATGTAAGAATGAGGCAGGACTTGTACACTATGAAACAATGTTTGTCTGGAATGAGTTCCTAACTCGAGGAATCCGGAACAATCTCAAGAATACTCTGTGGACTGTTGCATTGGTATACGGCTTTTTCAAACAGGTATGATATACTTTAGGCATCTTCCTATTCATTAATTTTTGTGATAAGATGGTTATGTTGAAGTAATTATTAATTTTCTTTCAGTTCCTATATCTGTTATGCTTGAAACATGTTGCTTTAGAGGAATCTAGATAACCCTGAACTTTGTTACCATATTCAGCAGTTGTGGAATTTTTTGGGTACGCTGTGGCTGTCAAATCTGATTTGTTGCTTTGCATGTATTAAATGGTATTTTTATTTATTTAATCCGCTTTTTTTTTACCAACCATCAAGTTTAAAGTTTCTTTGGTTCTATTTTATTAAATGGAATTCCTTTTTCTATAATCTTAAGGAGCTTATGAATGACCCATTTATAATACGTTCTTTCATAACCTTAGCCACCTTACAATGAAGTAACTAAAGCAGTTAAGAAAATGAAGGTTTGCACTTCCAAACTTTTGCTGAACTTGTTTTCTATAATTGTTGTTTCTTTTTGATGCATGGTTTTAAAGTTTTGATCTAACGTTCATTATTTCCTGCTTTGGTATCCAGGTCAAACTTTCTGTGTCTGGCGGGGACTTTAAGTTAACTCTCATTGCAAGACGTTCTCGACATTATGCTGGAACAAGGTTTAGATGCTTTACAAGCTTCTTATTGAAATCTCCGCTGGATTAGTTATATAATTGGGACTGCCTTAACCATTTCATTTGGCCCACAATTCATTTGGAAAATTTGCTTTGTGCTAGTGTCTGTTGCCAAATGCTTTGTGATTTCACCTTATTGTGTTGTTTTCTTCGCTTAATTTTGAGTTCTAGTTTATGATTGCTCCTTTCATATTGTAGATAAAATTTTTTGCTCCTACTTTTGTTGCTAGTCTTGATTCGGACATGAGTCTCATTTTTCTTATACCTCTTCTATTGCATAGGTATTTGAAACGTGGTGTGAATGAGAAAGGTAGAGTAGCAAATGATGTTGAGACAGAACAAATTGTGTTTGAAGATGTTCCTGAACGATGCCCCACGCAAATAAGTTCTGTTGTCCAGAACAGAGGCTCTATCCCCCTCTTCTGGTCCCAGGAAACTTCACGCTTGAATTTGAAACCTGACATCATATGTATGCATTCTTTCTTGTTGAATGAACACACAGAGAGTGAGAAGCATAAATCTGTAGTTTTACATGGTAACTACTGTAGATTTTCCTAATCTCGCCTTTTGTTTCCAGTATCAAAGAAGGATCCAAATTATGAGGCCACAAGACTACATTTTGAAAATCTAGTAAAGAGATATGGAAATCCAATAATCATCTTGAATTTGATAAAGGTAGGCCTTGCGCTTATTATTTCTCTGTTTCCATAAACTTTGAGATGTTCCTGATTCGTTGCTTTCCATTCTGGTGATTAACAGACGTATGAGAAGAAACCTCGGGAAACTATTCTTCTTGCAGAGTTTTCAAATGCGATCAGATTTATCAATGAAAGTTTAACCGAGGAGAACCGTCTGAGGTTCCTCCACTGGGACCTGAGTAGACACTCCAGAAAGTACTTTTATGTCCCCTACCCCCTTTCTTATGCAAAATTCTTATTTACTAATCTTCTAAAGGATGTTTGACTTAATAGAGCTTGATTATTTTCTGCAGAAGTACAAATGTGTTGGCACTGCTAGGCAGAGTGGCTGATTATGCATTAAACTTAACGGGCATCTTTTACTGTCAAGTAACACCAAATTGTAGACCAGAGGGGTTGTTGAATTTATCTTGTTTCGTGTAAGTTTCGCACATGATGTTGATAATATTTTCATGATGTCATAATTTTTGTCTTCCTTTGTTATAAGTCTAGTATATTTTTCAAATATAAACATGTAAAGTTCCTAATCTTTTTACGACTACTTATTTGATCTAAGAATATCTGTTTGCTCTGCTTTTTTGTCGTGAATTATCTCAACCTGTAATTATGCTAGAAAGAAGGCACATCATTTATGCATGTGTAACCTGCAATACTTTTACCTTGAAAAATATAGCCTTTTAGGTTGATCATACTTTTAGGTTTTCGTTGATTTGGTTTGCTGATGCTTTTGCTAATTATTCATGTTAAATACTTGTGCTACTTCGCATGCAAATCATTTGCAGGCAAAATGATGAGTACGTGGCTCAGATAGCTTCTGACAGAAATGATGACGTTGAGAAGTTGGAAACTAATGTTGGTAATGATAAACAGAATTCTAGTGAGAATGTAAAGACCACCACATTCCAAACCGGAGTCCTTAGAACCAACTGCATTGACTGTCTAGATCGCACTAATGTTGCCCAATATTCCTATGGATTGATGGCTCTTGGACGCCAGCTCCATGCTATGGGCTTCATAGACACCCAAACTATTGATCAAAATAGTCCTTTGGCTGAGGATTTAATCAGGGTTTATGAAACAATGGGTGACACCCTTGCTCAGCAGTATGGTGGCTCTGCAGCGCATAACAAGGTAACCCTTCTTATGGATTTAGGGAGCTTTTGTAACCATCGCAAAAGAAATTCATGATAATAAAAAACAATTTTCTTTTTCAAATTCAATACTTGCTCCATCCATGGCTATCAAATTAGTATGTAGGGTTCTTAAATGTTAGAGTAATTCTAGAAAACTTGTGGTAGTAACATGGAGTGGCTGGCACAGTATCATGTAAATAGAGTTTAGTAGTTGGGCTTCAGAGCCATAGATCATTATCTGCTTTTGGTTGTACTGAAACCTTTAAAGTATTAGGTCCTGGGTACATTTTATTATTCTGCATTGGTCATGTTAAACAGATATTTTGCCAAAGGAGAGGTCAATGGAAAGCAGCGACTCAGTCCCAGGAGTTCTTTAGAACCTTGCAACGTTACTATAGCAATGCATACATGGACGCGGAGAAGCAAAGTGCCATTAATTTGTAAGATAAAAACAAGCCTCATTCTTCACATAACTTTAGTAGCTTATAACAGGAAATGCTTGTAGTCTTGTGCAAATTGCATTTCTTGATATATGACACATAGGATATGTCTGGAAGCACAGAGGGTCCATGCAATGGGGAGTCCCCCCACTGTACTGCTCCGTGCTACCAAATGGTCTCTTATAGTGCATAAGTATGATGAAGGATAATACTCCTAGAATTTGGCATTATTCTTTGCAGGTTCTTGGGTCATTTTCAGCCACAACAGGGTAAACCAGCACTCTGGGAGTTGGATTCAGACCAACACTATAGCGTTGGAAGGGATGGTCCTAATCTTTTTAATGAGAATGCTAGGTATATCAAGTCTCTGAATTGCAAATACCCGTTATACCAAATTTCCAGTTCCAAGGATTTCTGTGAGACGATATATTGCTAAATATTCTAGTTCTTGATATAATATGCATATGTTTAGCAATATTCTAATGATTTTATATACAATGTCGTGTTTGTAAATCTAATAAGTTTTAAGATTTTATCGCAATGATTGTTTTGAAAACTGCACAAGTTTTGCTTTGTGATCAATAAGGAGTGCTACACTTGAATAATAATATCAATATTCATTCTTCTGCTTGTTGTAGGATAGGTAATTGATATTTTTTGGCCTGCTGCTGTGTGATATCAGTTTAATATAGTAAATCTAACCTTTCTTGCAAAAAACAGCTAATGAGGTCACTTTCAAATATCTGTAGGACTTCTTTTAAAAGATCACTGTCTGATGGCAACATTCTTTGTGGAACCCACTCTCCCATGGCTGTTCCAAATGTCAGACACCATCGGCCTTTGTCTGAAAATATAGGAGCTACCCATGGTCTTTCTGATTCAACTCCAGAGATGCCAACTTGTGAAATTTCATATTCCAGGTGTGCCCAAACATTTTTTTGTTCCAAGTTTATTATGATAGTCGTTGATATAATAAAATAGTATCTCTTGATTTAAAATTTCTGCTGAGATTGTAGTTCTTGCTATAGGTTTATAGCAAGGTTCCATCCTAAAGGTGCCAACATCTTAAAAGTTTGACATGTGTTGTTGGTTGTACCAAGGAACTATGATAACAAAACCACCTTCATTAAATAATTTTAAACTGATTCAGAGACTTCATCAGCTGCCCCGCTGACTAAATATTGGCCGGTTTTCTAGGTTTACCCCAAGAATGTCTTGCAGGCAGCTTTTCGGAGATATAGTAGACCATTTTCTTGAAAGTAATCGCATATGTTATGATGAAAATGGGGATGGATGTAATTGCACCAATTTCGATATGGACTGGCTTTCTTCATCTGGAAATTCATGTGACGATGATATATATGACAGGTAAAGTTATCTTCATTAAGGTTACTTGATAAAAGCAGAAAACTTTCCAGATAATGTTTTCCTCTGAAAGCAACTACCACTTATGTGTGCTTCTTTCCTTTCTTAGCTAGTACCATGACCACAAATATTAATCTGAACACAACCATTAGCTACTTACTTTCAGTTTGCTATTAACTAGAGGGAGAGAGAAAGGAAGGAAACAAGAGTCATAGTTTTGTCATTATACTATTCCCCAAAGATGTAGGAGTGATCACTTATATATTCACTTACTTTTAGGTCCTTATTTTATTTCTATATTTCTAGAACAGTTGCATTAATTTTTGAATAAACACAATTTATATCAATTGTGTCAACTTGAATGAAGACAGAAGACATTAACCACTTTGCCCTCTCAACCTGAGATGGAATATTATTTCCGGAAAATGAAAATTTGCACTGGTACAAACTTTCCAAACCAGAATAGAACGTCTGCAACCCTTTTGGAGAACATCTCCGTCTGGACTTAAAAAACAAAATGAAATTAAACACATAATTGAAAAGGAAAAAAATGGAATAGTATGTGGAAATTTTGTTGTAATTATCTCAGTAAAATAATGTTGATTTGTGGTGAAAAAATCATTTCTGCAGTCTTTGCAAAGACATAAATATTTAATCGTAGTTGCAAAAATTGCAATTCTGTGTTTCACTGCTGAAATCTCATGAGTCTGTATTATTGCCGGCAGGTCTACCACGGGTCTATCCTCTGAAAATATTGAAGTAAAAATTGATATGACCACATCTCCAAGTGAGTCTGGTTCGAGCATAAAGGTTAGTACTTTGTTGTTTTTCATTTGATTAACAACAGTAACTGAGATGAGCTAAATTACTGCAAGAGATGATTCTTTCCGTGAAATCTCAACACACATACGTCTGCTGGACAGTATATAGATATAGAGAGAATATTTTTATGTTATCTGAGGTTTGAGTTGCTAACGTTTGAGTTGTATTCGTAGGGTTTAGTTTTCGAGTACATGATTTCGAATGCATATTCATCCATTTGATTTAACCATGCCACCGGTTGAAAACAATCTTTTTTTTTTTTTTTTTTTGGTTCAGGGAGGGGACCGAACTGCATCTGAACTCACTTGTGATGGTATTCTGGATAAATTTTCTGAGAGCTTTGTGAATTGGGTAACTCATGGAGATATGCTTATTCCGTTAAAGCTTACTTCGAAGTAGTTTCATTCGAAATTTTGTTTCAACCACAACCAAAATGAACCCATCATTTCAAAATAAAAAATGATGATGAAATTGGCTGAGAAGGAATAAGAGTTGCGGTTTCCGCCGAGAAAAAGTAATTTTCAGTTTGTGTAATAATGACACATTTTTCTTAATCATAAAATTTCTTAGAGAGAATGTCAGAGGAAGCACAACCAGTACATAGTCGATTCATTTTGGACCTCTGACCACCTCAATCTGCAAAGATTCCTGTAAATATTTCATAAATAGATGAATGCCTCCTGAGCCCTTGACATTATTGGCATGCTTGTATTTCCATTTACATCATAACTCTTTGGAAATAACATACCCACGTTCAAAATTGATCCTATCATGTTTCGTAATTCATACCGCAAGCCCGAGGCTCGCTCAATTGACAAGATGGCCTGGTTGATACATTTGGCACATCGAGTTTGATAGATCTAAGAACAAAAACCTCTGAATGGATTTGAAATTCCATAATCTCGAATAAGTTTCAGACTTTAAAACCTTGTTAGTTTGAAACAAGCCTTCAAATCTTATCCAATTCAATCAAAATTAATGATAACATTGCCGCAGTAGGAAAAAATGAAAAGCATGTATGTAACTTTCTGATGACAGTCATTTTCGCATATAACAAAAAAATTTTCATCAATTAAGAAACCAACACAATAACAAAAATCTCTAAGCCATTGATGCGAAAACTATAACTAAACTGTGCCAAAAACACAATTCCATCTTAATGATAGAAGTTCAAACTAGCTCATTTTAAAAGCAAGAACGTTCTCTCATTCCCAGCCAGTAGGAGCGGTAGCAGTAACATCAATGCCAGAATCGGTGATATGTGGTGCAGGTGCAGTTGCAGTATCCCAATCATTGGCATTAACAGCGACTGCATTTGAAATTTTAAAGAAGATCAGCAAAGGAAACAAACATCAAGATTTAAATTTGAAGTAATATCCACAATAACAAAACATTTCTTACCTTGTTCACCCCAATTAACAGCAGGAACACCAGAAATAGGTGGCTGAACCACATCAGCTGACCACTGATCACTTATTTGCCTGGGCCATTGGTCAGTTGCTAAAGCACCCATTCCGTAATCTACAGCAGGAACTCCATAGTCAGGGGCAGCAACTGCTTCCTCCTCTTCCTGCTGTTTAGCTTCCTCAGGCTCCCTGTAGAAATATAAATCCACCTACATACAGAGTCATGTATGAGAACATGAAGGTATAAAACATTCAAATTATAGACACATTATAATGGTGTTCTCTGTTTTACCATCACATCCCATTTCTGTCCAGGAGCAATTGTACCACGCATCTGAAGAACCATCCTTGCTAACAGCCAGAAAAGACAGCCAATGCTGTGCTTTCCCTTGTTATTAGCAGGAATACCAATGTCAACATACCGCATTGGTGAGTCAGTATCACAAAAAGCAATGGTTGGAATGTTTCCAAGAGCTGCTTCCTTGATAGGCTGCAGATAATATACTCAAATGTCAGCTAATCCAAAACCATTGCATATAGAAAGTATCATCAATTCCTACATGTTGAAACACAATAAAGCTCAATTCGACAGTAAAGCACACTTTACCTGATGATCAGTCCTAGGATCTGTAAGGATAAGAAGGCGAGGCTCACTGAAAGATGTCTGAAGTTGGTTAGTGAATGTACCGGGAGTGTGCCTTCCAGCAATTGCATGAGCACCAGTGTGCTGCGCAAATTTCAGTACAGCTCTCTGACCATAGGGCCTTGCAGATTGGACAATGATATCTTGGGGGTTCTCTATAGCAACAATTACCCGTGCTGCGAGCTGAAGCTTCTCCCAGGTCTTGCCAAGGTTGATGATGTAGATTCCTATAATATATTTTAACAAATGAAATGAGAAAAAACAACACTAAAATTAAAGCCTTTAACTGACCTTATATCTCTTCAAAAATACACTCTTAACTAATCAAATAAAACAAAGAAAATCCAAAACTTAAAAAATATAACACTGAAAAAACAACCCAAATCTCAAAACACAAAGCATATGCAAAAAAAGGGAAACTTTAAGCTTGAGCAGCAAAAACCCAGGAACTCAAACTGGTGATAATTCAAGTCAAAACACAAAATGAACACAACATAGAAATAGATAATGGAAGAGAAAGGATATAGCTACACAGAAAAAAAATGTGAAATTTACCGTCATTGCGGCGCTTAAAGACGTAACGCTCCATTTGGAAATCACAGTTCTTGGTACCCAGATGGACTTCGGCAGCCAACATCATTTGGATGTCGGCTTCTTTAGGAGATAGCTGCCTTGCGGTTGCTGGGGCTGTCGTGGTCGCCATGATTTGTTTTCTTTACTGCTAAACCTTTAAAAGGGATGAGGTTTTCGCGGGGGAGATAATGAAGATGGAAATCAAATGAGGCGCCGGTGAGACGGTTGAAGGGAGTTTGTCAGTTGCTTATAATGTTAGGGTTTTTAAGGCTGGGGGAAACCTAGTTGATTAAATGACCGAGTTAGCCTTGTTGTTTCTTCATATTTTCTAACCTAACCCAAAAATTCTTTTTTTTTTTTGTTTTATAGAAAGGAAAGCCCAATGATTATTTAGTCAAATTTTGAGAAAAACCCAAAATTCTTAAGGAATTGGAAAATAACCCCCAAATCCTTCTCTAACACCCTGTACGTTCCTTCAAACTTGAACCCTACGCCCAAAGCCTTCTTTATCTCTTCGTTGTTTGAAACTCTTGTGCAAAATGTCAAACTCGAAAACTCCACAAGACGTAGAGCTCCTGAAATCCGATATAGCTTCATTTGCTTCCTCTCTTGGCTTCTCCACCGATGCTTCCCTCCCTTACTCGGGTTTCAACGATGTCGATTTTCGCAAAACTGGTTCCCTTAAACCTCCAAAGCCCCCGAGAACCCCAAACAACGAAAAACGGAGTTCCCAACTTCAGAAGAAACCTAACAATACCCATGTCCCAAAAACTGATAAAAACACCAAAAACAACCAAAGACCCAAGCCTAAGCCTCCAGTTTTGTCACTTGAAGACACCAATAAGAATGATAGTGTTTTTAGAGAACGTGACAAGTTTAAGAATGTGCCAGCTTTGCCTTTGGTGAAAGCGAGTGCTTTGAGTGTATGGTACGAGGATGAGTTGGAGTTGGAGAAGAAAGTGTTTGGAGAAGAAGGGAAAGGGAAGAAGGCTATGGAAGTTAGAAATGTGGACGAGTGGAAGAGATTGGTAGAGAAAAAGAGGGAACTTGGGGAGAGATTGATGTGGCAATATGCGAAAGATTATGAGTTATCGAAAGGGAAGTCTGGGGATATGAAGATGGTGTGGGCTAGTCAGAGGTCAGGGACGGCTGCTGATAAAGTTTCTGCTTTTTCATTCGTTGTTGCAGATAATCCTGTTGCCAATTTGAAGTCGCTTGATGGGCTTTTGGGTATGAATTTTTTTTTTTTTTGTAAAGTTTTAAGGAGTTGGGAATGTTTGGTTGTTATGGTTTGAATGCATTTTTTATCTTTGTGGTGTTTGACCCATTTCTGAATTTATGCTCATTTGATGAACTTTTGGTTATGTTTGCCTGCAAAATTTATGAGAGTGCTTATTCTTTTGTTTGCTGTTAAAAACTTAAAATTATAGGTATTAGATAAGCTTTTTATGGGTATGCTTGTCGATTATATGTTTTTAGGCATTTAATTTGTGGCTGTGGCTTTAGTTCTACATGCTGGATTTTGCACGCTAAATGCTCTTTTCATAAGTTTCTTCGAATAATGTACCGATGACAAAAGTGTTCTTTTTTCTACATCAAGATTACGATATGCATTTGATTTAATAGCCCTAGATGATACTTCCCCCTATTTGTTGAACTGCTGTTGTTCTAATTGAATTCTCTGTTGCAGGGTTAGTGACATCGAAAATTGGAAAGCGTTATGCATTTACGGGATATGAAGCATTAAAAGAACTTTTTATTTCAAAGTTAGTTCTCTCTCTCTCTCTCTCTCTCTCTCTCTCTCTCTCTCTCTCTCTCTCTCTCTACCTAGTTAATCCCCGTTCCTTCTCAATCTTGCACATGCATGTAGTTTATGTGCTGCTTTCGAATATTAGTGAAAAGTTCTGGGTGAATAGCGGCTAAGGTAGGATGTATAGAGCTTTTCCATGCTAAGATGTGCCCTAGATTGGTGACCTCTGTCTATAGTGGCTATTCTTTAATATTTTTTCAAGCTAATGACATTATAGACACAAATCATGGCTATGCACTTGATGATATCTAGATTTTAGTACGTCTGGGTAGATTTTCCAAAACCCAAGGTGGGAAGTGTATTTTGACAAAGTCTGATGGTTTTTGTAATTTTGTATGTACTTTTCCCATTTACTAGTTACATGCTTCAATTTTTTCAGGTTATTGCCTGATCAAAAGCTGAAAACACTTTTACAGCGTCCTGTTAATGACCTTCCAGAGACAAAAGATGGTTATTCTCTTCTACTTTTCTGGTATTGGGAGGATTGCTTGAAGCAGAGGTATTTTTAACTGTTTCTTTTTTTAACCTTGTGGCAGTTGTTTTGCGTTAGTAAGATTCCTGTAAGTTGGTCTCTTGGTCAAATTTTAATCAGAATGGTCATTGAAACCCAAAATAGATTAATTTAGGCATGCGTGTGGTTTATGATTCCTATATGTTGGCTTCTTATAAATTGGCTGGTCGTACAAGCATTTGTTGATTAAGAATTGTTCTGGCATGTGTATGGTTTATCTATATTCATAAACATCTGAATATGTAAGAAAAAACTTAGTGATTTTTTATGTATGATCTCTCTTATTGGATGGGCTGGATAAGATATTTCTGGAGTAAGTGATGCTGTAAATGTCTCATCTGTTGGTTATAATTGAAGGGAAGAGATTCATCTGAAGATTGCATTTTAAAGTTTTCTCATATATATGGTTTTAGTAACCACTAATGTGTTAAAGCTAATTTTATTTAATAGTGATTGGTTTTGCACTTTTTTTATCAAGTAAAACCTACATCTTTGATCTATCATTAACTATCTAATTTCTACTATTAGAGAATTTAGATATTAAAATCAGAAACTGCAACTGCAATATGGGTTTTAAATTACTTCAGGCATCTATTTGCTTTTAATAAAATTATTTTTCTGGCTATCGCGAGAGTGAGGCATTATGTGATTGATGAGAGTAGAGGATTGCATCCTTTTAAAGCATAGGATACTAGCTTCTATTTTACTTGATTTCACTTCCTAAATTTCCTGTATATTAGAAACCCCTCATGCCAATTTCAACTGGAATTGATTATATACTTCAGTCATATAAATTCATGTCTTACGCATATTGAACAACTTTTTCAGGTATGAACGTTTTGTCATTGCAGTGGAGGAGGCTTCAAGAGATATGTTACCTGCTCTGAAAGACAAGGCACTGAAGGTTAGTGTTCTCTGCTAATCTGTGCATCACTTGTGCTGATTAGCATATCTTACTTTTTGTGGATGAACGACTAAAACAAGCTTATCCTGCTTATAAATTGTGCAATCGTTGAAGCTTTTTGACATTTCATTGTATGCGTTAGTTGGAATTCCCATTTGCATGTTAGTTTAAGCTGACTGGATGCAACTAATTGGAAGTCATCTAATTTAACTGAGTTGGACTGAAAATAGATCATAGATCAGTCAAGAGCACCTTGCTCTGAATCGTGCAAGGTCAAGGTTTTACTTGTAGGATTGGAATCAGATATCCCCTAATATGAGCACTTAGAAATGCTTGTTCTCTTTCCATTGTTGTTTCAATAGGTTGTTTTACAAATGTCTTAACTTTATTACATTTTGCAGACCATTTATGTACTGCTAAAGAGCAAATCAGAGCAAGAACGCAAGCTGCTGTCTTCACTAGTTAACAAAGTAAGTTGATATTGAATTGCTTGAACACTATTTTCTTTTGAAAACATATGCATTGCTAGAGCTTTTTAGGCTGTTCTAATTTTGTTTATTTGTTCTTTGGTTATCTACAGCTTGGAGATCCTCAAAATAAGGGTGCGTCAAATGCTGACTTTTATTTATCAAACCTTCTATCCGACCACCCTAATATGAAGGTAAAAGTTATCATTCCTTTTACAGTCACTTGGTGGGGTTTTTATATGTTACATTATGCACACGAGTTAAAAGATGAGAGTTTTGTTTTGAAGGGATGCATTTCAAAACTAGCTAAATTTGTAGTTTAAGAGCATTGGTATTATGGTATGTAAGAGCAATTGGCTACCCTCTTGGCTATAGAAGGTGATGTAGACATAATTGTAGGACCATAAATTTGAAAATATTGAAGTGAATGTGCAGGAATTATCAATGTTGTTATTGCCTGCATATCTTACTGAGAGAAAAGTTTCTGGTATTCTTTTACATCTTAGTGATGCATGTAGCATTATATTTTGCCAACAACTTTCTTTTTTGGCAGGCTGTGGTTATTGATGAAGTGGATGCTTTTCTTTTTCGGCCTCATTTAGGACTACGTGCAAAGTACCATGCTGTACGTCCATCCAGTTCTTCTGCTAATATGATATTATAAACCTTGTAACATGCCGCCATTTCAACCTCGTTTATCATCATTTTTATTTACTGTCAATAATAGTGAATCATGAAAATTTGACAGTGAAGTGCCTAATTGTGGTAGTGCTGATCAGGGAATGTGGTTTGCATGTGTTATTTTTGAGCCATCAGATGAGGGAGAAAATTTCATCTCTCGTTTTAAAACCATAGGAGTGTCTTAAGAAATAAAAAAAAAAAAAAATGTTTTATATCTATTAGCAATCACATTTATCAGTGCAAAATATTTTTTCTTTGATTTTACTTGCCATAAAAGTGCTATTACTGTCAATTATTTGGAATTGCTTGTTATAATTAGAAGTTTGTCTCTGTATTACATGAATTGTTTTGTTTTACAAACATAACATTGTCAGTGATTGAGCTGGGTTTCATTCTTATGGATTTTGAGTTGACTGTTGATGGAAGGTCTTATTTAAGTTCTGTCAGAGTCTTTTTTTTTTTAACTCTGTTAGTCAAAGTTAACTTCTAATATGCCCTTTGTCATGTATAGGTCAACTTTTTGAGCCAAATTCGTTTGAGTCACAAAGGAGATGGACCAAAGGTAGCAAAACGTTTGATAGATGTATACTTTGCACTTTTTAAGGTATGTGCAGAATTCTACTTAATTACATGCTTTAATTTGAACGGCTGCATGTGCAGTAACCTACTCATGTAACGAACTACATGGATGAAGTTTTAATATTTTTCTCTAGACATGTGGTTGTAGTGTTAGTATGTTTCGTTACCCTCCTAATTAGTGAGATTGTGAAAAGAAGAGATTAGAATTTATATTTCACAATTTCAGGTACTGATTACTGAGGCAGGAAGAAGTCAGCCACTGGATAACAAAAGCAACAAGGCAGTAAAAGGTACTCCTAGGTCTATGGAGAACAAACAAAAAGGTAGTGAAGGATCTCATGTTGAATTGGATTCAAGACTTCTGTCAGCTCTCTTAACGGTCAGTGTTGTCAGTGTGAAAGTTACCATGCTTGATTTTGGAAAAGACTTGCAACTTTTTCCAACTTCCCCAACTTCTCCTTTTTGCAGGGAGTTAATAGAGCATTTCCTTATGTTTCAAGCAATGAAGCTGATGACATTGTTGATATTGAGACACCAATGCTCTTCCAACTGGTACGCTACAAGACTTGGCACTTCTTTGTTTATTAGCCAGCCAGAACATGTGGTTGATAGATGTTTAGATTTTAGTCATTGATGAGCATTAACATAATCATGGATCTTGGATATCAACATGGACAATTTATTTTGCAGGTTCATTCCAAGAACTTCAATGTTGGAGTTCAAGCATTAATGCTTCTTGATAAAATCTCGTCCAAGAATCAGGTTGTCAGTGACCGATTTTACCGGGCCTTGTACTCAAAACTCTTACTTCCAGCTGCTATGAATTCTTCTAAGGCAAGTGAAGTTGAGTTTGGTTACTTTTTTGTTTAGAACTGTGGTCTTTGTGTTCATATAAAGGAATTACTGGAAAATAAATTGCAGAGCCTTTTCAATTGGATACCTTGGTGCATATTGTTTGACATCCAGGCTATTCATTGACTTCATAATTATCTGGAACATGATGATTTTATTTCTGATTATTACTTCTTCAAACCGTATCACAATTCACTTAATACTATATTAGCATACAGATGCCTTTGTGGATTCTACTACAAAATCCCTACATTTACATGGCATGTTTTTCCAGGCAGAAATGTTTATTGGACTTCTTCTGAGAGCCATGAAAAGTGATGTCAATTTGAAACGTGTGTCTGCCTTTTCAAAACGTATATTGCAGGTAAGTGATGCACTGCATTCTTCCTTTGCTTGCTCCTTGTATTTGTTGGTGCTTTGAGAGAAAGCATATAAGGATGATTGTATAACTACTTTCCATTTCATTGTTAATTTTTTATAGTGCATGAATGAATGTTGTGTGGGCATTTCTGCAAGTTTAATCATTATCCTTTTTGCCTTGTTGGCTATAATTGGCATAATTGATTTTTATAATTTTCAATTTTATTCCCATATTGCCTGTGCCTTTTCTGGTTGCCTAGATATGGGGCAGGATATTGATAACCATAGAATAGGACAGCTTTTATTTTTGCATAGCACTTTTATATCTTTGTTCAGTTTCTTGTGATACTACTTTTTTAGTTTGTATAACATGTATTTCTACAAGTAAACTTGGTGTTGTCTGATTTCTATAGCTTTCAGTGTGTGTAGTTCTTCAAATTTTAACAATTTGAATATCTGCCAGGTTGCACTTCAACAACCAGCCCAATATGCATGTGGTTGCCTTTTTCTTATCTCGGAAGTTCTCAAAGCAAGGCCACAATTGTGGTAAGGCTGGTTTCATTTAGATGTGCCATGCACCAAATTGTATTATGTGTGAAAGTTTTTCTCTTCTGAGTAAAATGCTTTTCCAATGTTCAGGAATATGATGCTCCAGAATGAGTCAGTTGATGAAGATCTTGAACACTTTGAAGATATTATAGAGGAAACAGACACTGAACTGAGCTTGGCGTCAAAGAAAGAAGAAAATAATACTGGTGTCCATGGTGGTGAAGCTGCTAACTCTGGTATTGATTCTTCAGAAGATGAAGATGTCTTGCCATCCTCTTATTCTGATGATATGCTTCTGATGATGTGGATGAATTGTTTGTAACAGAGAGTTCAAAGGATCTGCATAAAACCAAATCAATATCTGACCAAAATGCACTGAAACCTCAAGTATCCTCAACCCAGTCTTTCCTGCCTGGAGGATACAATCCAAGGCACAGGGAACCTTCTTATAGGTACGTTTCCTGTCATCTTTTTCTAGCTTCTGGTGTTCTATCTATTTACACTGCTTATATCTAAGTATGCATGACTAACTAATAGGTCTTCATATACATTGACGTCATTCTCATACTGATTATTAAGGGAGGAAGATTTTTTCTGTCAATCAAGAGAGGAACTGCAAAGTAATTATATGGTCTAGGGGCTTTTTTTTCTTTTTAAAATTGTCATTATATGAATTGCACTATGAATTTTATATTTGATTTTCTTTTTTGTCTTGTTGGATTTTCAATGACAATTTTGTTCTTTCTATGACTGTATATTACTGTCTCAACAGCAATGCAGATCGTGCAAGCTGGTGGGAGCTGATGGTACTTTCAACGCATGTTCACCCCTCAGTTGCCACCATGGCTGCCACCCTTCTGTCTGGTGTCAATATTGTTTACAATGGAAACCCATTGAATGATCTATCACTTACCGCCTTTCTAGACAAGTTTATGGAGAAGAAACCAAAAGCAAGCTCATGGCACGGTGGATCCCAAATTGAACCTGCCAAGAAGGTTAGCTTAAACTTGTCATTCAAAGACCTTTTGCTTTGAGGTTTTATTGAATTACCCTATGGTGGAATAGCCTAGCTGCCAATAACTTTAAAAATCTGCTGACTTATTGTTCTGTTTCCTCAGCTTGATATGAGTAACCATTTGATTGGACAAGAGATTCTGTCATTAGCTGAAACAGATGTTCCCCCTGAAGATCTTGTCTTCCACAAATTTTATGTGAACAAAATGAATTCCTCAAAGAAACCAAAAAAGAAGAAGCAGAAGAAAAGCGCAGAGGAAGAAGCTGCTGAAGAATTGTTTGATGTTGGTGGCAATGACATGGATGATGATTATGTGAATGGCGATGATGACAGTGATAACGAAGAGATTGATAATATGTTGGACTTGGCCAATCCTTCTCCAGATGCAGATGGGGACTATGATTATGATGATCTAGACCAAGTTGCCAATGAAGATGATGACGACTTGATTGGTAATGCCAGTGATGCAGAGATGGACTTACCCTTGGATGATGCTGATGGAGAGGACTTTGGTGCTGATGCCGGCAATGATTGGATTGATGATAATGGTGATGATGCTGTTGCTATTGGAGATGCAGATGATCTTAGCGATGGTGAGGATGGATTTCATCAAAGAAAAAGGAAACGAAAGTCTGGCAAAAGGGCTTCAGTATCTCCCTTTGCAAGTTTTGAAGACTATGAGCATTTGCTAAACGAGGATAGTCCAACAGAGAAAGAATCCATAATAAGAAAAAAAAGGCCCAAGCCAGGGAAAAAGAAGTCATCTAAGTGAATCCTGGCTTATTCAGAATCTCATGGTATCACATTGTGAACGTTTTGTTTTATGATGTGCCAGAGGATTGATCCCTTGAACTTGTACCCTCCATCAATGATGGAAGAGACATGCCTCGCTCTGGATGAAGGAATGAACAATATCCCCAACTTCTAGCGTCTGGAGAAGCAAAAAGCTCGTAACTATGGTTCCTAGTATTTTCACCATTTTCTGGAAGCAACATGCCTGGGGAGTGGAGGGCAAGGAATTATCTAAGCAAGAAAATTGTTTTTTTTTTTTTTTCTCTTACATACTAATATTATTGTATTAGTTATTTGTTATTGTTGTCATCTTATAAACAAGTACATGTCCGATGGAAATTTTGGTGGCAAGTGGTATTATGTTTGGGGATTGACGAATTCTTAAACGAGCAGAAGGGCTAGTGCTTCATTGAGTAAACTGTTTAAAGTTCACTTTTACTCATCACATGCATGTGGCCCTTTATTAAATGGCTTAACTCTCCTTGAACCTGATCTTAATCTTTTAACAAAGATTTACCTATATCCTTTACCTTAAGATGGACGGAGGAGTTTGGAATTTCTTTGAATTCTGCAGTTTTACTAGCAGGTGTTTCATCAAACAATGTTTGATTCCTCGAGTTTTCAAAGTCGAGAAACTCAAGTTCAACGCCTAAACCTAGCTAACCCCACTGTTGTTTGGGATGGAAACGCCAATAATTCCAATTTCTTGTTTCCCACAAAGCCATGGCCATAGGCCATCCATTTTAAACTACGGCAGCTTCAACCGTTTTAGGCTTTAGTGGCAGAGGAAGCTCTCAGCAGCCACTGTCAAAACCCCATTTTCACATTTAGCTGTGACAGCCGTCGCCGACACATTGGCATTCTCAGGCAACCAGAACTTCTTTATCGGCTGCTGGGGTGGCTTCCTTTCAAGTCTGATGTCTTTACGCCCTTCAACATCCTCACATTTCCTCTTACCACTACTTTTGGTCACCAATGTGTTCTAGTTTCAACAGTAACCTGAAACTCAAAGCAAGAATTATTGTTAGCAAAAATACATGATACCAAAATCAAAACCCTGAAAGGCTTTTTGTGGTGTTTTCAGTTACTTTGGATATCCGAACTTTGACAAGCCTGGAACATCCAAGTGGAAAATGAACTCCTTGGGACTGTCCAAAATGTCGGCTGGTACGCTACCGAACCCTTTTCCTCGTTCTCATGACTATCCCGAGTCCTTGGTGGGAAAATGAATTTTTCCATGTTTTCTGGGAAACTAAACAAACGGGTCATTCTGTCAGCAACTGGGATCATTTTCAATTGTTGTAGGAGGAGAAAGGAAGACAAACTTAATTCTTTTGGAATCTTCTTCTGCTTGCGCTCGTCCATTGTTGGGGATATTTTGATTCCTCGTGTCCTTTGATGGCTGTGACATGGAGCCATGATGTTGCCACGTAACCTACTTTTTTTCTACTTTGATTTTTGACCATTTCATTTCAGTAATTTCACTTCCATGTGACCATGTCTTTTGAATAATTGGGTCGATGGATCCTTATTTGGGCTTCTATCTTTAGTCGTCCACAAAACCGTGTTTCCCTTTGGATTTTATAGCCTGGGGAATTCACTCTTGATTGAACCAAAGTCAAATATACCAAACCATGGCTTTCAACCTTTCACTTTCAGACCTGACCAGAGAACAGTATCGGTTGTTAATGCTGTGGTCCAACTCTATTGTACACGAGTCTACCATCTTCTTGTATTCATGTGACCAAATCCAAGTAGACAGACTGATTAGGAGAAAAAAGTTGGATCTTTTAACAGCTCAAATTTTGGCTTCATTTATGATAACAGATTGAAAATCCAAGATTGCCCAAACATTAATGCCAGGTGAGTATTTGAGAACAAATCATTAAGCAATTACAATTTTAATGAATAATTAGCTTCCTAGTTTTTGACTTGATTTGTGATTTCCCCTAGCTTTATATATTAAGCAATTACAATTATTAAATGTAGCTAGTTGTTTTTTCTATGATATATTTTTTTTTATAAAAAAAAGATTGAAATCTAAAAATAAAAGAAAATTTTATATGTATTATGTTTGAATTACAGATTTATTAAATATCATCTCTAAATTTCAAGTTCATTTTTTTGTTTCTTTTCCTTCTTTTATATATCTACCAAAAATTATGTGCTAAACTTCTAAATGCAATTGATTCTATTAATGATAAGACTTGTAGGAGCAGAAAGTTTAATCTCAACTTCCAACCCTTGAAACCCAAGAATAATTATAAGAAAGCTAGCAAAGCTTAAGATAAAAGTTATTGATAATTTCTCCAAAATAGTAGTGTGTAGTGATCACTTGTAATGAAGGGGTTGGCAACTGGTTTGATGCATCCTTTATTTTGTCGACAGCTCCATGCTTATCTATATTTGACACCTTATTTGAGCCTTGTTGGTGGCTCACATAAAATATGTGGAGACAAAAGTCATTAGTACAAATTGTAACGCATGAGAGAGGGAGATGCCATTGCCACCAGCTCGAAGCTTTTTGTTTCTACTATGGCTTTTGAAAGAGAAAATAAATAAATAAATAGACTAGTTGGTTTTTGGTCTTTTACCATATGGAAGTGGTGACTGCTTACCAACCAACAGATTTTTTTTGCTATCAATGACACATGAACAAGAAACAAAGAAACCACCATTGCCCTACCATATGATTCCTGTTACATTATTACCCTTGCATTTGTTTTTTCATTTTTTTTCCTTTTTATTTGGTTTAGATATGAGGTTGTTTGATAATAATTTTTCATCATTATATATCATGTGAAATTTGAGAGCCTTCTTCAAGATTATATAAGAAACAGTTTTGTTAAAAACCTCAAGAAGTTTAATGATTCCAGCATAGAAGTAGTAAGATTTAAGTTAATATCACTTGAAAATCAAGTTGTTAAAAGTTCTTTTCAACAATGCAAGTTGGCATAGAATTCTAGCATCTCAATATTAGTAGATAAAAGCAATTAATATGATTTTGAGCCACAAGGTTTGGATTCATTTATGTGGACTGCACCTGCCATGACCCCCAACAATTGAATTAAATTTAAAAAAAAAAAATCCAAGTTTAAATATCCATGTCGTTATATATCTTTACGAGGATAGATTAACTTATACGAAAAAGTTTTATATTTTTTTTTAGTCATCAATTTTAATAGATTCAAATAATGAAATTAAACTTTTTTTTTTCACTTGATTATCTCATCTCTTAGATATAATGAAATTAATAGTTAAAAAATTTGTAAAATTTTTTTGTTTTATATTAGAATAAAATAATTGTAAGACATGCGTTATTATGTGAAACTAAATGTTGGGTTGTTAAGAAATAATATGAGAACAAAATGAATGTAACGGAAATGAAAATGTTTAGATGGATGTGTGGTAAGATTAAAAAGGATAAAACTAAAAATGAAAAAATTCGAGAAAAAATAGGAGTAATCCAAATTAAAGAGAATATAAAAGATGATCGTTTGTGATGGTTTGACATGTAAAACATAAATCTAGCTGTGCACCGATTAGAAGAATTAAGTCTTTAGATCTATGAGAGATCAAAACCTCTAGAAGTAGACCAAAAAAAAATATAAAAACAAGTAATAAAAAATGATATGATGGTCAAGAAATTAGATGAAAAATTTGTCGTTGATAAAAATGAGTGGAACAAAAATATTCAAATTACAACTTAACATGATTCTCTTATTTGGTCTTTTATTCAATCGATCCCAAAGTATTAGACACAAGGTTTGGTGTGTTGTTATTGATGTTATATTAGTATAAGTTAATCTTTTTCTATACCCTTATAATAAAAATAACATAAAAATAAATTTAAAATTTAACTCAATTGAATTGCAAAATCATCTTAAAAACTATGCTTAGTATAGTTGGAAAGTGAAGGGATTAAAAGGGGTGAATGAAAAAACAAAAGGAAAATAGATTTTTTGTGTGCTTGATAAGAAATAAAAATAAGAGGAAAGAAAATAAAAAAAATTATCATTTTTCACACTCATTAACCAAAACAAATCACTTCGTATTGGAAAAAAAAAAAAGAGAGAAAATGAGAGAGTGTTAACATGAATTACATATTTACAAAATTATTCATCATATTTAAAATTTTTAATCTTAATTTATAGAAAATTATAATGATAAAATCATATAATTTTTAATTTCTTTCCTTTTATTTTTCAACTCTACCAATGGAAAGTAAATTACATTTTCTTTTAAACTTTTCTATCTTTCCAACCAGGCACACTTGCAGCAAGAACAAATATATTTTCCATCTTTTCACTTTTCTTTCAATTTTTTATCTCTTCAATTTTCTTTCCATCCTATGAAATAAAACCTACAAGATGATATTTAGTAAATTTGATATTTAAATTTTAGTACATATAATTTTTTTTACTATCCTTAAAATATGGTATCTTTATATTAAAATAAATTCACATGAAAATGGAACTAAAATATTTATAAAAAAAAAAGGAGAAAATTTTAGGAAAGGGTATTCATGTAAATATATATATATAAAAAAAAAAAAGGAGACGAAACGCCGAGCAAGGAGCAACTGGTTTTGGCAACCCAAAATGTCTCATTCTTTGCTTAGCTGGTGTATCAAACAGTGGGCCATGCTCTTTTCTGCTACTTGCCAGGTTTTTTTCTCACCTCTCTCTCTCTTCCATTCTTTTATATACGTTGCTTCCGTCAATGGTTCTCTGCAGTTCTTCTCAAAAGGAAAACCCTTTTTTCTTCTTTATAGTCTCCTCTTTTTCCACATTCCAAAACTCAGTAACAAAACTAGGAAGCAAATATAGCCATGGCAAAACTTGGGAAGCTAACAAAGCTGAAGTCCGCAATAAAAAGATGGCCATCTTTAACGAAGCTCACCCGCAGCAGCAGTGCCATAGCGGCTGCAGAATGCGAAGACAAGTCAATCCCAAAGGATCTTCATGCAGTTTATGTTGGAAAGTCGCGGCGCAGATACCTGGTAGGGTCTGAGATCATCTGCCATCCTCTGTTGAAAGAGCTGATTGATAGATCCTCTGGTGGTGGTAATGGTATTGATGGTAACGATGATGATGGTCATGAAGTTGTGGTTTCTTGCGAGGTTGTTTTGTTTGAGCACTTGCTTTGGATGCTTGAGAATGATGGGGCTCAGTTGGGCTCCATGGAAGAGCTGATTGAGTTCTACACTTGCTAATGAAAGGGAAGAAAAACACAAATCTAAACCCTTTTCAAAGTTGTAAAAAGATTTAGAGCCATGAAAAAAAAAAAAAAAGAGAGAGAGAAACCAATAATGAAAATCAAGTAGTATAGGCAGTTAATTTAGTGTTTGTTATGTCCTTTTGGGACAGTGAGATTAACCCATTTGATTTTACTGCGGGATGATGTTGCTCATCAAGAACTCACTATGAAAATGGTTGAGAAATGGAAATTTGGCTGCTATTCAATCTTCAAATTTTGTTCTTCCTTTTTCATTTTCGTTGTTTTGTATATGTATTTGTCTTGCCCATATATGACTAGTCTTGTACTTCAGTTTTGGTCCCCAGAAAACTAAATCTCATTCAAGATTGCTCCGAGGCTTCTCTTACTGCACCATGGTTGATGGACTTGAATAAGTTATTTCAGCTTTTTCTTCTACGCACCTTTCCTCTCCAGGAATCTCTTTGAAACTGCTTTTAATATCAACCCCCAAAGCTAATGTTATCCCAGCAGATGAAACATTTTTCCACAATTATTTTCTTGTTTCAATCCAATTTATCTTCGAGGCAAAATGGCATAATTGTTTCACTTTGAAGTAGTACTGTGTTCAATGTTAGTATATATCATCTAAATTTCACCTTACAGGTTTCCACCCAAAGACAAAAATTCGGTTAGTTGGCATAATATATTCTTGCAATAATAAGAGGGAGAAATCATATAATTACGAGTCTAGATATAAAAAAAAAAAAAAAAAAAAATAGAGTCTAGAAGTTTAAATGACTTCAATAAATTTTTATAAAAATATCCTAATTTAGAAACAGGAAAGTTCAAAATTATTGAATGTCACTTTACTTTTTAAATGTGATTAAATGAATTAATTGGATAGAATTTCGAATTCGAATGACATTAATTTAATTATAAAACATGTTGACATTAGTTTATCAGATTAAGTTAATTAATTAAGAAATGCATAGTTTTTTAAGCTGCAAATGGTTGAGTAGATGGAGAGGCTTTAGTAACATCCACGCATTGACACTGGAGTCGACACTAATACTTTTTCAATTATTTTTTTGTTTGTTAACTATACCAATTAAAGTGATTGTTTATATGTTTTGCTTGAACGACAAAATTTCTTGTAAGAAATTAACACTACTAGATAAATGGAGTGCTACCGTCTTTATTTTATATACATAAAAACCATTAATAGTATAAATTATATAAAGTGAAGTCCAACTTGATCTGAAGCAACAAACTTATATATTATATTATATATATATATATATATATAAATATATATGTCATCAACTCTAAAAATGGAGCTGTTAGATGATTGGAAGTGCAACTTTGCATGACCTCAAGCTTCTTGCTTCATAGCAATGTTAGCTATTTTTAGGAAATAATTGTCAAAAACAGGTTTAACACTCAAAACTGTGAGGTCACTCTGCTAAAGAAGGAAAATTGAACGTCCATATCATTACTGGAGAAAACAGCTGTACGTGACCCTTTTTTTTTTTTTTTCTCAATGGAAGAGTATGTGCTAAGGCCATGGGGCACTTGAATGTGACATGTTTTGAGTGTGGTCAATTATTTCATGTTCCCTTGTCTCCATTTTTAAAGAGAAAAAGAGCTCCCCAAGCAACAGAAGCTAGCCAGCACAGTTGGTATATTAGTGGGGAGCGCCCGCCAAGTGATCTATATCAGTGTGCGCTTACCATGGGCTGCCCAGACTGGCGTTTCCGGCTTTGGCAGCGAAGTTTTGGGTTCTTCCTGGGTAAAATAAACAGACATGATATCATGTCTTTTTACTTTATGTACCCCGAGAACATGATTTCGTTTTAACATCCTTTGCCGACAATTTAAAACATAATTACATGATATTAATACAATATAAAAATAAAATATAAAATTAACATAATTTAAAATTTTAATAATTATTATATATATTTAATAAAATTAAAAACATTTATTTTATATTTTTATTTGGATATAAATTATAATATATAATTTTTATATAAAATATTATACAAATACATAAATTTTAATATTTTATACAATAAAAATATATGAATCCACAAATTTACTTTGCATCATCATAGTTCATAACAATTTACAAATGCAATCAACAGATAAGGAATAGATGTAAATCGTAAGGGTATTTTTGGGTGTTTGGTATTGGGCAAGTTGGGCAAATCGTGATGAACTATGATGGATCAATGCTAGCTTCTCAACTGGCACCAATCAGTTGTGATTTGGAATCAAACATGCTTCATATATATATATATATATATATATATATATATATATAATTTTCACTAAATGCAATGCACATCGGTTTTTGTCGCTCTTTGAATTGACAAGCAAGTGGAACTGCCAGCTGCAATGTTAGACTGATGAGTCTCAACATATTTGTTCTTCATATCCCCAAATCTGATCCTTCATCTTCCATCCACCCAAACACAATTTCTATTTTACCATGCATGCAGTTGACATCGGGCAATCAAGAGCAATGACAAGAGCAGGGCAATGATGATCATTTTCCCGTTTGACCAGATTCCCAGAGGGGGTTACCAATGACTAATTGAGCCAAAGAAAGCTGAATTTTGAAGCTAATTTGTGATAATTCTCGATATCAAACAACAACACATATGCAGATCTTATGATCCTAACAATAAACTAATGAAGTTAAAGCTGAAACAAATTCATAGCCAGCTCTGACAATCTAGATTGATTCATCATATCTGGTCTGAATATCATCCAACTAATATACAACTGAACAAAATTGATTGCTTTCCTCGTTGTAATAAAATGACGCCGCCCAAAGGTCATTAACAGATCCACGTAAAACAAAATCAAGCATATATACATTGTCATCATGACTTGTTACTTACATGAGCAGAAAAATTTTTTTAAAGACATTTTTATATATTCTGAATCACAATATATTTTGAATGGAGAACATCAACTCTGGATATATTACTGTAATACTCCATTGGAAATTTTGTTACAAAGACAATAACTCAGGCCTCTGTTTGTAGAAAGCAAGAATATTGTCCTGAAACCAACAACAATTAAACCTAATTGAGGCAAAACTTAATGCCATATTGCCATGTAAAGCACAATTATCACAGAAGTTTCTATCTAAGAAGAGTTTAGTCTTCTCATAACAAGAAAGAAGAACTTTTTTTTTATTATATGAAAGTGTCAGGAATTGAATTATAATCATTGAAAATTAAAAATTTGATTTCTAGCATCCTCAATGAACACGAACACGAACAATCTTTCGTTTAGCCCTCGTCATAATCCACTCCTCGAAATCCTTTGCATTGCAAGGAATCCTCAAAATGCCTTCACCATGGAAACCATATTCTTCAGCTGATTTACATAGCATCTCCAAGAAATCTGCGTCACGTAGTGTTGTTGTATGCACGATAAACCGCCTTGTATCATCGTTGACCCCTACGCTTACTGGAACATAACCTTTCGGGGTCGAAGTAGGAACCCTGAACCACTTAACCCTTCCAGTTCCAATCAATCTGTTCAGCTTACTAGCTCTTACTCCCATGATATCAAAACCTTCTAAAGTCTTGATTAATCTTCTGTAAGCCTCGGCCGACCAAGATATAAGGTAAATTTGCCGTACTTTCTTGTCCTCTAACCCTTTGCCATTCCCCATTAGACGTCAAATTAAGATTTTTTTAACTCGTCTTAGTGAAAAAGATTTACCACAAGTACCTTTTCAAATTAAATTTAATCTAAAATAGTTATTTAGTTTTTTTTTTACAATACTTTTAGAATAATTCCATTCTAAAAACACTTTTTATAAAACTTTGAGCGAAACAGAACATTAAGATAGATTTTTATTTATATAAAAAATCCATTTATAAAAATTTCGGTCAAATAACAAATTAATATAACTTAAAATCAAAAAAAAAAATTATAAATATTAAAATTTAAATTTTAAATTTATTCAACGTCATCCTTCAAAATGAATAGTTGTTAATTTAATACAACAATTTGTCCCTAATCTTGGGATTGAGTTGTTGTCTAACGGAGGTTTACATCTCATAACTTTGCCGACTGTCCATTTAGAATTCTGAAACCGTCCTAAAACATTTGCCAATCTCTTTGTTTACAAGGTAAAAAATAAAGGATTGCTATTACATTGCTTTTGTCTTTAACAAAATCAGTCCCTTCAAGCATCTTCTAAATTTGTGCTAAGGTCCAAAGGTACAAGTGTTGTACTTAAATGAACATGTTTGTACCACATGTACTGTCAACTTCGTTTTGTTGCCTTCCTAAGGACAAATATAAGTGTCCTTGAAAATGACTAATTTTGAATAAATAAGAAGCAATAATATAGAGATTAAGTTTTATGATTATGATTTGTAAATCATGTCCATATGATGCAATGATCAGTCAAGAATAATGATGACAACGGATCGGATCAAAATAAATTTTTATTCGTTTTAAATTTTATCCGATCTAATAATTTTTTTATTTTTATATTTGAACTCGATCTGATTTAATATTATATAAAATTGTATCTAATTCGATTCAAAATTAATAAAATATTATTTTTTAATATAAAATATTAAATTAAATATATATAAATATATAAATATAAAATTAATTAATTAATTAAAAAATATTATATATATATATTAAGTCAGATTTGTTTAAAACTTAACCTCGACTCGACTTCAAATTTTTTTTTTATATTATCTAACATGACTCGACTTGATACTCAATTTAAAAAAAAAAAAACGAATTATAAAAAATCAAATCGGATTAAAATTTATCGAATCCAGGTTGGATTTCCTTCTCTAGCCAAAAATTAATGTTTTAATGTGACCAATTAAAATTGTTATATTCAAAAATTACTTTAATACTTTATGATAAAGTAAATATCTTATCATAAAAAAAATATATGTAAATTTTTTGTCCAAAAATTGTGGACTAATAAGAGAAATAAAACACTTTTTTTGGTTACTAAAAGCAGCTCTATTAACCTTACCCCAAACTATGTTGACTTTTAAAAATATATTGCTAAAACTTCATTACATCATTTTAATGATAATTGAAAATTTATGTAATTTATTACATTGATCTTTAAAATTTTATTTTTTTATTTGAAACTATCAAAATTTACAATCTAATCACTAAAATTAAAAATTCAACGTTGTTGTTGACTTTAAAAATATATTGTTAAAACTTTATTATATCATCTTAATAAAAAATAAAAAAAATTTTAATTTATTATATTAGTGGCTTATTAAAATAAGGACATATATGTAAGCTTCAAATTTGTTATTTTTTTTATCACAGTAAGAACCAAAAATATTTAATAAAATTTTATTTTATGATAAATAATGGTTTCATTTATCATGTTTTTCTAAAATTAAAAAATAAATTGCTTTTTTCACTAACCCCAAAGAAAATTCTTTTGCAATTTGGGCCTTGAATTACTCCCCACGTCGATTAAGTGTAAAATCATGAATGGAAGCCCAGGCTCAAAAAAGAGGAAAAGTGAAAGCAAAATATGCTTCTCCTTGCTTTGTGAACAGTGACAGACGCCGCTGCTCAACCGCCTTAGCCAAAGCTAGTATTTGCTTTCGTTAACCCAAATTTATTTCCGTATTATTACCAAATTATTATAAAATTTCAAATTTTTTTTTTGTTGGAGTTCTTAAAAGTTTAATTTTGTTCGAGATTTTCGGAAGAAATGTCAAGGTTTCGCGGGTTATGGCAAGCTTCTTGGAATGCAACCAAGAAAGGTAAAACTTTTGATTATTAATTTGAATAATCTGTTTGTTTTTCTGGAATTAGATCATAAAAAAATCGAACCCTTCTCTTTTTTTTTTTCCCTTTCTAATTGATTTGAAGTCTTGTTTTTTTTTTTTCCTTAAATGTAGCTCTGACATGGAACGTTGAAGATTGGATTCCTCCAACTGAAAGATACATATTCAATTTCAGCTCAAAAGAGGAGCTCAAAAAATGGCATCTTTATTCTGATTCTGAGTTTGGGGGTAACTCTGAAATCACTCAAATTTCAGTTTCTTAACATGATGTTTTCTGAAGTAAACTTTTGCAATATTTTTTCTAATCATTTTTACTTTCCAGGGTTGTCGTCGGCTTCATTGGAGATCAAAGATGATGGAAATAAATCATGTGGTAATGGTCAATAAACAACTGTCAATTAGGGTTCATTGGAAAGGCTCTATTGAGATTATTTTTGTGCCAATAATTGAATTTGGCATCCATGATTTCAATACAACTCTTCACCTTGACAACTTCATTTTTTAAACTTTTTTATTATTTACCTTATTTGTGCTCCTAATCACTGATTGGATAACTTCTTTGTTAGGAGTTTTCTCTGGGAACCTTTCACTGGATGTATGTGAAGGCACAAAATGGAATATAGCTAGGGGCGGCTTCTGTGGAATGAGGTCCAAGAAGGTGAACAATAATTCCAGTTCTTTTAGCTGCTAGAAATAAATTGTCTGAAGTAATTTTGGAATGCCTTGATCATATTAGTTTTGTTAGTTTTACTGTGTCAATATGGATAATGTCAATTTTCGTATTCCCTGATCATATCTCATCGAGTCTTTAGCACAGACTCTGGATTTGGCAACCAAATGGATAGTTCGAATTTTCCAGAAAATAAAAGGTATTACTCAAAAGATGTTCCTTAGTCACTGAAAGTATATGGATGAATCTCTAAAGGCTGTTTAGCTTTATAAATGATGTACAAAAGGCTCATTTTTAACTTACACTTCCAGATACAGATATTTGAAATGATAATAGTCCCTGCAGGAATCTATATGCTGGCTTTCATTAGATGAGGCTTATTATGTTTGTTTTTCACACTCATTCTTAATCTATTAAAATTTTCATCTTTCTCTTTGTCTTTTATGGCATTCCGATGTTGTGTTGTTATGTCTTAACTTTTTTTCTTTGTTTAGTCCTTTTGTTTCTTTTTTCTTCAGGCTGCTCCCAAGTATATTAATTCAGCCAACCCCTTTGCAAGCTCAGTCTTTTGAATGTCTTTATTGGACCCTTATGGTTCTATTTTCCCGTTCTTTAGACATTTCATGGAGTTGAGTGTGTGTGTGTATTTACATAGTATACGAGTGATTTTAGTTCTATTTATTTCAAATGAGTGAATATCATTCCAATTTTCAGTTGCTTTGTAGGATTTCACATGTAGAAAGGTAGCTTATCTTCGTGGATAAAGCAGCATATTTTCACTTTACTGTATAAGCACCATAACCTTGGTTCTATTGTAGTAATATGTTTGCATTTAGTAACGCATTTTTATTTTTTTTTAATTTTCTGAAGTTTGATGGCTTCATTGATTTGGATGCATACGATACAATAGCAATTAAGCTCAAAGGAGATGGGAGAAGCTACATATCTACAGTGAGTTATTTGTCCTCGTGTTGAAATAAACAGATATCAAGGCTTTTAATTATGATGTTATATATAACTGACAATTGTTGTATTGTATCTTATTAATTTATATGCAGATTTATACAGAGAATTGGGTGAATTCACCTGCACAGCTAGAAGATAATTCATGGCAATCTTTTGTTTGTGTACCCAAAGACAACTGGTATATTGCAAAGGTAAAACTGTCATATTCATCAAGCTCATATTCTTATAAGTTACTGGTTTCTAGTCATGAGGTTCCATCAATTCCATGTGTTACCGCATTAGTGAACGTAATTAGCTTGTGACTAATGAAGCTCTTTCACTACATTTATCAGTAGGATGCTGTTAGATATATGACCAGAAAAAGAAATCTAAAAACGGCATGTCAAACAAAAGACTATTTATTTATTTTTCTGTTACGCCGCTGACATCCATTTGCAATTCGAAAGAGTTTGCAAATAACACATTTAGGCATTGCTTGGTAGGAAGGGTGGAAAAGAGTGAGCATGAAAAACTTGTTAATCTAATGGTTAAGTTAAAATGTAGGAAAGTTGTTATGATTTTTAATCATTGGATTAATAAATTTTTCATCTTCCCTACTAAGCAAAGCCTTAGCATGTCTAACTATGAGTTTGAGTTGGTGTCACTTTACTTGGTTCCATGCCTTGGGGTGGATTGTTATTCTAGGGTGGAGATTAAGGACTGATTTTTTATGAGCAATGCCGAAACAAATGCTAATTGTGTTAACTTTTTTCTTAAGTTTTTGGATGTTGCTTCATAAATTGCATTATCTTGCAGATTCCTCTTGCTCATTATTTGCCAACATGGAGAGGAAATGTTATAGATGCAAAATTGGAGATGAATCCATCTCGTATTCTTGGTATGTCTCTGTCAGTTAATGCTGTAGGTGGTGTTCCAGGTGCTAAAACAGGACCAGGTGATTTCAGATTGGAAGTTGATTGGATTAAAGCCCTGCGGACAGAATGAAGTATTGTGCTCTAGCTTACTGGACATCGAGGCCTCAAATTTTATTTTATAACAGTTTGTTCCGATCAGTGCAATTACCTTTCTACTAGCTTTTTCCTTCACTAATACATTTTTCATATGCTCTGCTAAACATAAAATCATGCCTTGTTCTTTTGCCATTGATACCTCCAAAAATGAGAATAACACTTCAACGAGTCCACTCAACAACAACAAAAAAAAAAAGAAAAAGACGATGGGCTGGTTTCCCCAGCTGTTGGATTCAGCCTAACAAAACCATTAGGACACTCTGATAGCCCCAACTAATGGATGAAACTCATATTTATAACACGGGTTGAGACTCAAGTTTTAATCCATGCAGCTCCTGAACTTTGACTCGTGCTCGGGTCGTGACCAATAAGCAGGTCAGAAATGGACTGAGGGAGGAGCAAATGGCTGTTTAGCTCCATTATTTACGTCAAGACCTAGCTGCGTTTATGACAAGCATTCATTTTGAAACAATTCTAATCCATATTGTCGGTGGGAGAGTAAAAAAAAAAAAATCCATTTTCTTTGAAAATACTCGCTTCCTAAATTGTGATGTGTGAACGGTATAAATGGTCGTTTCATTGTCAATTTCGGAAAAAAAAAAAAAAAAAAGAAGAAAAAGGCTAGACCCTAAATGATAAGTCTATCATCGACAATTCCTAGCTCGACTAACTATCCATTGCAATTCGGAGTAAAATTGTAAATAGAAAAAATTAGTATTTAGAATTGGAAAATTTTAAATGTGCCCATGTTTTGGCTCTATACACCACATTTTTTTTAGGTCTTTGTAAGTAAAATTATTAAAATATTCATCTCATAAATTTTATAACACATCTCAAAAATTTATTTTCAAAATTTCATAACATATATGGAAATACATTTTTAAGAAGTCAGAAATATATTTTCAAGAGTATTGAAATTGAAATTTTATGAATTTATATATAAATGTAATGAAAATTTATTATTAAAAATCATAAATTTTAAATTTAATAAAAAATCATTTTCACTATTTTCATCTTAGAGAAAAAATAATATCTTATGAGATCTTAATTAAATTAAAAATAAAATAGTGAATATAATTTTTTATAAATTTGAAATTTATTTTTTAATAAATATTGCTTATATCCATTATTAAAATTTTATAATAATTTTAATTAAATTGAATTCCTTAGAAAAAATGTTTACATCTACTTATTATAATTGATTTTTTCAATTAACATATTAGATTTTAACAAAATTTTGTTGTATTCTATAATTTACTTATACTATCCTTTTATTCATAAGTATGCAATACTCATCAAAAAAATCTTCAACTTCAAGTTAGTTTTAATTATTCCAACACCTTTCTTATCAGTTTCAAATTCATATGAAGGTGAGAATATGATAATGGTAATTTTGTAGTATTTTGATAAAATTGTATAATATTCGATAGTATTATTTATATAATTTTAAAGAATTTTAACTCTTATATATTGATTAGATTTAATAATTTTTTTATTATCTTTCATAATATTAAGAGATAAAATATCATAAACTTTTTTTTCTTTAAAATTAAAAAAGTAAAACTAATTTTTTTATTAATTTTAAAATTTATAAATTTTTAATAATATTTTTTCATTACACTAATTTATAATAATTTTAATAATTTTTTTATAATTTTTCATAAATTTTCATTTTTTCCCTTAAAAATATAATTTAAAAAAATATTATGACTTTAAGAAGACATTTCCAATTAGTGTTATAACATCTCATAAATATATTTTAAAAAAGTATTATGATTTTCAAAAAAAAATAAAAAAACTTACAAATATATTTAAATAATTTCACTTATAAAAAATTTAAAAATATATATTTAAAAAATAAATGAGATATATTTAGAACTTCCCCTTGTAATATTGTCAATGTCAAAGTTTTTATCCAAAAAATTAAAATTGAAAAAAAATTATAAATGTTAAAAAATGAATTTTTAATCTATTAAAATTTATATTGAAAGAAAACAAATAAATTATTTCTGTACCTTCTTTACAACTATTCGACAGGTAGTTTGTCACATCAAATCGCAATTTGTTGCCAAAGGGTGGCCTTTTGTTGCTTCTTATGCCTTTTTTTTTTTTTCCCTTTCTTTTCTAGCAATTTGATTGAAGTTTAACAAAACTTGCTAAAGTTAACAAATTGTAGGACCCTTTTACTAGCTGGATTCCAGACTTCCAGCCAGGCACGTATTCGTCCGCACAACCAAAAATCTTCTTCAAGTACTGCTCTTGGATATAGTCATTTCAATTTCTTCTTTGGCGATATCAAATTCATTAGATAATAATACTATTCTATATAAAAAAATTTTTAGAGAAAGGACAATTTTATCATATAAAATTTATTTTTTTTTTTTCATCTTTTAAATTTATTAAAATCAAAAATTAAAAATCCGTATAAAATTTTTTTAATTTTATATTATATAAATTATTTTTTTATTACAAGCACTCAAGAAAATCAATTGCATTAAGTTTGTGAAAAGAAAAAGTGATCTAAATGTGCTATAGGAACAGTAAGAAAGTCACCTACGCAAACCAATAGAATGGAGGCTGCCCCTGACGCCAACAATTTGCAGCGTTTGGTTGGGCGGCGCCCTTCATTAAGATTGTGTACATAATAATGTTGTGAAAAAAAAGGAATGGAGCCTGTCCAGTCCAGATTCCAAGCTTCCAGCTGCAGTCTCAGGTGATAAATTTCCCCCGTTGGAAAATGTAAAAACTCTGACGTATGTCAGTAAATGACATGTCTTAAAACGGTACTGTGGGGTCAGACAGACAGGGACATTAAAGGGGAATGACGTGGGGAAATATCATCCCAATGTAACACATGCAATGCAAGCTTGAATCTGTCAGAGTTTTGGAACAGACTGCAAATGTCGATTGTTATCTCCAATCTGTTACTACTATCACTGTTTCCAGAAAGAATTATTGTTTTGTCCTGTCATTTGCAACCTACTTAGCCTTAATATTTTGCCAGCTTTTCCTTCCCATTTATGGGGGGCACCCGCCCATGTCTCCTTATTTTATCTTTTTTTTTCCCCTAACTTTTTGTCTGATCATGCTTTGGAGCCTTTTGCATTGGAGAAATTAGGGGGAAAAAAAAAACAACAACAACAACAACGTTTGGTAACTAGGAAAGTCATTCTTGAGTTTATTTTGCTTGGCTAATTAACATATTTCTTAATTGGATGATGGGTGAGAAAAGGGCATGGCAACAATATTTGAAAGATAAGTGATCCAAATTCAATGATTTGAGACACTGTCCTAATCGTGATTGATCCAATATATAAAATAATTGAAGTTCATGCAACTTTTTTCTATCTTTAGGTTCACAAAATTTGCATATGAATCTCATTATCGTTACCAAAAAAAAAAATTTATTATATAACTCTAACTAATGGCGAATTATAAAAATGTATTTTAAATATATATGTGTACGTAGATACATATAACTAGAGATTAGATCAATTTAAATTTTAATTCATTTAATTTATACAATTATTTAATATTTAATAATTTTAAAATTTACAATCTTTTCATTTAATTATTCTTAAATTATGATTTTTTTTATTAAAAAAAAAACCTAATGACAAAGTCTCGATCACTAATATTTAGCTATAATCAAAGGTAGAAAACAAAATCTTTGCTTCCGAAATCTTCTCCAATATTTTTGTTTTCAAAATCCCTTTCCATATCCGTGCAATTTGCAAATTGTGATGGTCGAGAGAGAACGATAATTAGGTCATGTACTCGTGTTGGTTCTACGATGTTACACAAAGCACGGAGCACGTGATTTCCAGTGCCTTCCAATCCTAAAATCAAGTGGGCATTTCCACCAATTTCTTCCTTTCTTTTGAAGTTTGGACCACAGTACTCTCTGGGCATTGCTGCTTGTCATATCATCAAACTTTCTTTCTTTCTCAATGCATTGCCATGGTTATCCGATTGTTGAAAAATATAGATCCTTACTATCATCGGTCAATTCATGCTTCTTAATTTACACCAATTAATTCCTTTAAATTTGGTCAACTATTTTATTGGATCACGTAAAACTAAAACTCAATTTAATAATTTCATATAATTACTTTCAAAATATGATAATATTTAATAATTTTAAAATTTAACACCGACGAAAGTTTATAATAATAAAAAAAATTCTTTCTAGAAATTTAAGAGATAAGAGGAAAAGATGAATCCCCCCCCCCCCCCATTACATAGGTAATGGATAAGTTAACCCACTTTACCATTTGGTTTAACAAAACCTGATCAAGCTTACCATCTTTCCTCCAAGAATTTGCCTCATCAACTAGGCTGAAGTTGGCCCAACTTTGATATTAGGTTCAAAGCATGTCATGAATCATGACTTGAAACTAAAATTTGTATACTGATCTATTCCATATCTTTGTATCCCAGATATTAGTGATCCAGACTATGTCGTTAGGTTTTCCTCATAAAATCAGTGTAGCTATCGCAAAATTTTCCAACAATACATAGTGGTAAATTAATACTAAAAGAAAAATAAAGGGCAGAATCATTTTTTTAAGTGTAAAAGTTTCCAAATCCCAATCATTTTCCAGGAGGCCATCCACAAGCTGTTGTCAGCCATGCTGTTCAATAGCAGCATTAAAAGTGGGACCCAACTTTCTTTTTCTTTTTTCTTTTCTTTGCTTCATTAATATTAATCTATCAAAATTTATAATAATAATTATTAATTAATTTGTCAAAAAGGTTCCCTTCCCTCTTTCGCAGTAAACACAGAACCTTCTGAATACAGAAATCTGCAAAATATCTACCCTTTCATCCAATCCCCACCGTCCATCAACCTTATCTATCAACCTCACACCAAACATGTAATATTATTATTTTATTTTATTAAATAAAAAATTTCTGTGATATTATATTTAAGTTGATTCTTCTATCTATTTTTATAACCTATTATTTGTTTTTTTTTTTTTTAATTTATCAATTATCATGTGATAATTTATTATCTTCACTCACACGTGAACATTCACTAAATACTAAATTTATTTGTAATTTTTTATTTTAATTGAATATTTCAACCTATTATAAATTGATTTTATGAATGAAAGCGTTGAAATTTAAACATTCAACATCAATAAACAAACCATAAAAACTTAGTTTCAAAAAAAAAAAAAAGCATAAAAACATATATAAATGACCGGTTTCTGGAGAGTTCTTGTGGCTTAGTTGTTGTCAGGAGAGAAAGGGGGACTCTTTCCTCTCCTTTCTTTCTTTCTTTCTTTCTCTCTTTGATTTTTCTCTTTTTCTCTTCAACCTTTCCCTTCACGGAAACATATGCTAAGGGTTCCGTGTTGTAGTTCCCCAACTGGTTTCTGATTTTAAGTTGTGTTGTTGGTTATATAATTTGTCGACAAGACAAGGACTTTTGTTTTGAGTTGTGTT